>JBBCBC010000002.1:41151143-41519973 GCA_037126765.1 Stenogyne calaminthoides
AAAAAAGAGAATATTTCGACTATATTAATTGTCTTCTTAATCTCTATATGAAAATTATTCGAATTTATTATAGTGGCACAGATGGAGTAGTAAAATGTCTACTCTCTTCACCAATCTTATCTATTTCTTTGATTTTTTCAATGGCCGCCGCCCAAGTTTTGTAGATCTGAATCCGAAATGATAAAGTGATTTTTAAGGAGTGATATGATAGATAAGTCTCTCATCTATCATACCCCTCCTTAAAAGTCACTTTATCATTTCAATTATTAATACAAAACGCGCTTACAAAAACACATTAAAAAGTTAAAATAACATAAAATTGATGGACGGAGGGAGTACTATTTAACAATTTATACGTAAAATGTGCATGTGTTAAAAAGATAACATGAATGATTATCGAATGATATAGAAATTTCACTTGAATGTTGGTGAACTTTTTAAAATGATAAATTGATATCCCATGAAACCGTCTGACAAGAAAAAAAGAAACATAAATTGAGAATTGAGTTCTTTTAACACTTTTAAAGTAGTGAATATTAAATATATTTATTTTTTAATTTGTGAACTGTTCCATACAAATTTTTGTCCATATATTTTTTTTGAACATACTCTGCAACCTTTTCTTTGGAAATGCCGAAGTTTGAAACCCGTATCCGTTTTTATTTTCCTTTTCCTATAAGGGTTCTCCTTTGTTTGGGCCTCATACTGAAGGTTGCAAAAAAACAGTATATTATTGTTTTGTTTACATGGGCTCCTTTTTTTTGGCAATTTTTTTTATTTATCTTTTGGGCCCAATTATATATATTTTTTTTTTTTGTTTTGTTATTATTCCTCTCTAAATGCTACCAACCCCAATTAATTTTATTTATATTTTTTACTTTCTATTTACCTCTATTATTATTATTTTATTGCTTATATGTAAATATTTGTATTTAGACTTATTAAAAGTAGGGGCTTTAACTGTCAATCAATACCTGACTGAAATGATGAGTTAAATCAGTTAATTTACATGAGGCATTAAATCTGTAATCCGATGGCTTAAGTTTAATGGCATGCTACATATTACATTACTCATCGTTTTAACTATTGTCTTGCATCGCTCTATTTAGCGGCTTGCATCACTCAATTGTACTTTTATAATAAACTAGTGTATCACCCGTGCGCAAGTTTTGTGGATATAAAATGAACATGATATGAAATATATTTATTTTTGTGTTAAATAAATTTTAAAAAATTATTTTACTTATAATAATAATAATAATCTTTTTTTCATTATATATATATATATATATATTTTTTTTATTTCGATGCAACGCACCGATTTATGAACATAATTTGCTTTTGTAATCCGGCAAGGGATTAAATGAGTGGCGTTCCAATTGCTTAAAAAATTTACATTGTTAAATAATGCAATTTTAAAGGTATGTTTTTTTCTTACAATTTTGAATTATTTCCTTCTAAACCAAATTGATTGTCACCTATTATCGTCTTCCCAATTCCCACTGCATGTCAAAAATTTCAAATTATCTCCTCTAGTTACTATGAACATGATAACATATAACAACCCATGTTTGAAATTGACATCCTTAAAAAAAGTCCAATATTTTTAATAATTGTCTATATTCTTATTAATGGTCACACCATAAAATATCATTAGTCTCGATTAGTATTTTTTTTTTAAAATATGGATCGCAATCAACCCAATATCGTTTTACAATCCAAGGTTTAATGTTAATTGTGCATGCAACTAATTCATAGTAATCGGACTCAATGATGGGCCTACATGTCCTATGTTGGGATCACGTGCCCCCATAATTTTTTTTAAGTATATGTTATATAGTATATTATATATATATAATGACTTAAATGAGTTTTTAACAGTGTTATAATTAGTTAATCATGCAAATATTTCATTTAAAAAAATTTGTAGATCTGTTATGTATATGCACTATCACTACTTAAAAAATCAAATATTTTTTAAGATAGTGATAGTGTGTATGCATAATCGTGACACTAAAAAAATAGAATTCACGTGAACTCGGGTTCACAGGAAATCTACTTTTTATATTATTTATTTTTGTGCCCCCATCATTAAAGTTTTTTAGATCCGTCTATTTGGACTAATCAATTTAAATATTATATCCAGTAAAAGAATCATGCAAATAAGTAACAAATCGAGTTTTATCACAACCAACCTAGTGTCATTTTACAATTCAATTAATAACATCAACTAATAATTTAATTAAAAATTATTCAATTAACAATTTAAGTCTAATGTCAATAGCTTATGCAACTAATTTATGGTAATTGAACTAATCAATTTAAATCCAATATCATGTAATATAATCATACAAATAAATATATAAATTATGCATTTTCATATATATAATACTCCTCTTCTTTTTTAGATTGCTCACAATCCAAAAAGTCCATCTTTTATCACATACTCAAAATAGCAATAAAGTAACAATAAAGTTTATGTCACCCCTTATAAACATCACTAAATTACATCACATATCACTAATAATTACATACAAAAATAAGTTATTTTTTATCGTATTCACTAAAATTGAAAAAATACCCTTATCAAAAAGCTATTTTATTACCTTCAAATATTAATAAAAAAAATTCTCATTAAAACTCGTGTCAAAATTCAGTGAGCAATCTAAAAAAAGATGGGAGGAGTAATTGATTTAATATATATATATATCCATACCAAGTATAAAATATAACATTTTATATTATTAATCATTAATCTGCCACTTTTAAAATTTCATGATAAATTTGTATTAACATGGGGAATTGAACCTTGTACCTCTTGCATACAAATAAGATAAAAAATATTTATTATATCATTTGAACTACTTCAAATTTGTTAAGATGTTTAAAATTTTATTAGAAAATTATAACAATTTTTTGGCCCAACATTTTGTTATTAGATATGTATAGATTTAAAAATCTAAGAAACATAATTATAAATTTATGAATTATCCTTGTATAATTTACAATAAAAAAACTATTCAACTCTCATTATAGAGTGGGGTCGAAAAAAAAAACTCTCAATATATCGTCAATATTTTAATTTGAAACCATCAATCAAAATCGTAATTTATTAGAATGTTAAATGAAGAGGATTCTAAAGAACTTCGAGCTACTTTCGGCCGGGACTCAAGATTAACTATGAAAAATGCAGCTTGATGGGGATGAATGTGGAGGGAAATCGGATCCAAAAGATGGCAAATATTTTGGGGTGTGTTATTGGAGAAATTCCTTTCTCTTATTTGGGAATTCGTGTTGGAGCAAGTTACAAGAAACCGAGTGAATGGACCAGCTTAGTTCAGAAATTTCAGAAAAAAATAAAGTCGTGGAAAGACCGGAAGATCTCTTTTGGGGGACGGATTACTCTTCTTAATGCAGTTCTATCTTCATTACCTATCTACCAGTTTTCCTTCTACAAAATTCCTAAATCAACCTTGAGTGTGCTTTCTTCTTTACAAAGAAAATTCTTGTGGGGGTGGGTGTGAGAATAATAAAAAAATGTGTTGGGTGAGTTGGAAAAATGTGTGCAAATTTAAGTCCTTGGGGGGTCTTGGGGTTAGGGATTTGTGTGTTTTTAATAGTCCTCTTGGGGAAGTGGGTTTGGAGATTCCTTGTTGAGAGAAATGGGTTGTGGGTTAGAGTCTTACGATCTTTATATGGGAACATTGATGTGGGAGAGTCAGGGATAATTATTAATGGGAATTATAATAGGATGTCAAGTTGGCGGAAAGATGTGTTGAGTAACGTGATAGGAGAGGGGGGGAAATGGTTGTGGGGTAACTTAGATAGATGCATAGGTAATGGGAGAAACACTAGTTTTTGGGAAAGTATGTGGGCAGGTGTTGAGCCTCTCAAAAACAGATTCACTAGGCTTTATCACTTGAGTGCTTTGAGGGAGGGGAAAATCAGTGAGATGGGAAATTGGGTTAATGGGTTGTGGAGTTGGGAGTTAGGGTTGAATAGGTCTTTATTCGATCGTGAGCTACCTTCTGTTAATGAACTTCTTGTGGTGCTAAACAGGTACAAATTGGTGGAAGAGTTGGAAGACACATGGAGGTGGAAGATGTCCCCGGATCATCAGTTCAAGACAAAACGGGTGTACGACATCGTCCGCACCACTGCTGCCTCGGCTAGTACAATTTCAGTGGCTAATTCTATTCTCAAACGCGTTTGGAGTACGGTTGCACCTCTCAAAACTTCGGCAATGGCGTGGAGACTCCTTCAAGAAGGTCTACCTACCCGGGAGAACCTCAGAAAGTGAAATATTCTCCCTCAAAACAGCTCTACAAGCTGTCATTTTTGCAATTTGTGGCCAGAAACTACTTCTCATATCTTCTATGAATGCTTGGTGACGTCTAAGATATGGTATGCATGCTATAATTGGATTGGAATTACAGGAGTTGGTCACAATCAAATTACCCAACATTTTCTAGCTCACTCCGGTTTCTTTTTCGGAAAAAAAGGTAACCTCATTACTACGAGTCTTTGGATATGTGTAGTCTGAATTATATGGAAAGGAAGGAACCAGTTGATTTTTTTATGGAAAATGCTTCGATTCGAACAAGACGATGGATGAAATTAAAGGAAGATTTTGGAGTTGGTGCTCGGTCAAATACCATTATTTTGCTAATTTTCAGTTTTCGGAATGACTTGTAAATCCTAGAATTATTCTTGAGAGCTAAATCTCTCACTTACTGTACATTTCTGTACAGTGCCTCTTTGTTCTCTGATCTGACGGAATAAAGATTTTTTACTTAAAAAAAAAAATTGATTCAAGTTTGGCAGGTCGACCCATTTAAACCTTAATTAAATTTAAAGGACTAAACCTTCGAACAGTTGGACGCCCATTTAAATTTGAGCCTTCTTGGATCGGACCATGTTGCCCACTTTTCTAACCTCGCAAAATAAATATGTGATAAACCCAAATAATCGGAATTATAAAAAGTTGACATAGAAAATGTATAACTACAATCTAATTCATTGAAATTTAAACCTTATTCAAAACTAGTATGTAGTCACACTATGCTAGGAGCATCTTTAATAGAGTCAGTTACCGATTAAATATAGACTTATAAGGGAAAGTTGACATAAAAAATGTATACGATTTTTCTTTTTCCCAACTTAATAATTGATATTAATTAGGCTCGAATCAATTGGATCCGCTCATTCACCTCCAAAGTCTCAATTAATTTATACCACGATATACCTTTTATGTTTAAAGACATATAGCCCAATTTACATAAAATATACCACCTTCGTCCAACAAAATATTTTCACACAGATTAAAAAATAAAAGTTATTATAATTAAATCATTAAATTATTTTTTTATTTTGCCCCTATACCTACTAATTTTTCAAAACAATCACTAGCAATTAAATGCATTAAGTATGGGTAAAAGATGAGAATAAACATTAGAGTACGTCTCATGTGCACCTGAGTGCACCGTGCACTCATAGTGCATTTTAAAAGCGTGCAACTATATAAACAAAAATATGCAACTATTCCAAACAGAAGCATGCAACTATATTTTCATATTAACAGTTGCATTTTTCTATGTAAATAAGTCACTTTTCAACATAACAAGTTGCTAAAAAATTTGAACAACATCTCTTGGTGCAGGGTCATATCTGAACCAAAGCCTAAACATTAATGATATCTTAAATATGGTAACTGGTCTATCTTTGTTGAACAGATAAAAATAGAAAACAAGTCTATCTTTATGGAATGAAGAGAGTATTTAGTTTCTAATTTCAATAGTAACATTTCCAATTGATACAACTCTCAATTCTCAACTATTGTATACTACTTGTCTCCAGTCGTTTCACATTTTTTAATGTGGAACTAGAAAAAATAAATAATAGATTTCTCGTGCATCAAATGTAACTAAATGTAGGGTGATATGTTTCAACATAAACAAGTTATATATTTTATTAAAATAAATTGTATTCTCTTTGTCCCGCTATGTTTGTTTGTTTTTTTTTTTTGAGATATTCCGCTTATATTTGTCACAAATTCATGTTTAAAAAAGAAACTCCACTACCTATTATTTTAATATTATTTTTCTCATTTTTCATCCCAACTACCTCCACATATACCTTCACTTTTCATCCATTAAATACTATAAAACACACTATTTATTATTTTAATATTATTCCTTAAATCATTCAACAAAAAAAATGGGATAAATATAGCGGAACTGAATATATTTTAAAAAATATATTTAAAATATATTTAAATTATATGGTTGATGCATACACAATTTTATCATTAAAAAATATTTCTCCCGTCCTCCCTCCCCATTGGGCGTGGGTAAGTGGGGGCATGGACACATGGTTTTTCATTTTTAATACAGTGAATTTAGAATTGAGAACTTGAAAGCTGGGTCAAGAGTCAAGACTAAAGATCGTTTACTTGCAAATTTATGTGCTTCGTATTCGTTCACGTCTAGAAAATGCCGCCGCCGTTGCAGGAAACGCCGCCACAGTAGTAATTCTTCATGCTCTCCCTTCTTTAAACTAAGAAATTATCATTACTAAGCTAAAAAATTATCACTGTAAAATCAAAAAAATTATTATTATTTAACTAAAAAATATATTTTTAAGCCAAAAAATTGTTCCTAGTGCTATTTTCTCATTCAGCTTTCACCTTCACTGTTAATTTTATTTATTAATGAGCCTTCACAAATTTCAGAACCAACGTCCATTGAGAAAAAAACTTTACAAGAGGTTTGAGGAAGAACGAGAACATAAGGCGTGACTATTGGGGAGAGCAAAAGCGATGTGAGAATGAGAGTGAGGGTGAATAGAAAGATCAATCCAATCCTAATAATGGATCATACTGAATTAAAATTTATGAACCAGATTTATATGGGTGTTATTCAAAAATTATTTTTTCCAAAATATATATATATATATATATATATATATATATATAAACAGTGAAATAATACCTGTAAAAAAAAAAAAAAGTGAAAATAATAACGTGCCAAAAAAAAAAAAATACATCCCCAAACAAACCCCCTGACTATTCCTTTCTATTCATATTCCTCGCTGTCAATAAATCTCCAGTTCTCGTTTCTCTACCTTCAATTACTTTCCTCCAATGGCCGCCGCCCCCACCAGATCTGAATCCGAATCTGAAAATGGTGGCCTCAACCCTCCAGTCACACCCACCCGGAAAAATCGCCCTGATCACGGGCATCACCGGCCAAGACGGCTCCTACCTCACCGAATTCCTCCTCGAAAAGGGCTACGCCGTCCACGGCCTCATCCGGCGCTCCTCCAATTTCAACACTCAGCGCATCAACCACATCTACATCGACCCACACAACGCCCACAAGGCACACATGAAGCTCCACTACGCCGACCTCACCGACGCCTCCTCCCTCCGCCGCTGGCTCGACATTATCCTCCCCGACGAGGTCTACAACCTCGCCGCCCAGTCTCACGTCGCCGTCTCCTTCGAGATCCCCGATTATACCGCCGACGTCGTCGCCACCGGCGCCCTTCGCCTCCTCGAGGCCGTTAGATCTCACATCTCCGCCTCCGGCAGATCTCACATCAAGTACTACCAGGCAGGATCGTCGGAGATGTTCGGATCCACGCCGCCGCCGCAGTGCGAAACCACCCCCTTCCACCCCCGATCCCCCTACGCCGCCGCGAAGGTCGCCGCGCATTGGTATACGGTCAATTACCGCGAGGCGTACGGCGTTTTCGCCTGCAATGGGATATTATTCAATCATGAATCGCCCCGCAGGGGGGAAAATTTCGTGACCCGGAAAATCACCCGGGCCGTGGGTCGGATCAAAATCGGGCTGCAGAGCAAGCTGTTTTTGGGGAATTTGCAGGCGTCTAGGGATTGGGGATTCGCGGGCGATTACGTAGAAGCGATGTGGCTGATGCTGCAGCAGGAGAAGCCGGACGATTACGTGGTGGCGACGGAGGATTCGCACACGGTGGAGGAGTTTCTAGCGGTGGCGTTTGGGTACGTAGGGCTGAATTGGAGAGATCACGTGATGATCGATAAGCGGTATTTCCGGCCGACGGAGGTGGATAATCTGAAAGGCGATGCAAGCAAGGCGAAGAAAGTGCTGGGATGGAAGCCTAAGGTAGGGTTTGAGCAGCTGGTGAAGATGATGGTGGATGAAGATGTTGAATTGGCTAAGAGAGAGAAAGTACTCGTTGATGCAGGCTATTTGGATGCGCAGCAGCAGCCTTGAAGGAATTTCCATGGCGGTTTTCTTGATCCTTTTGATTCAGTGAGTTGATAGGGGAAGGAGTATAACTAGTGGAGAATTATTATACATATATGATGGTGTTTCTGTTTTCATCATATTGGTTCATAAATTATTTTTCAACAGTATAGTTTCTGGTATCTTGGATTAAGAATTTCTGGGATTTTGTTTGATCCCATTTGGTGGTTATTTTGTATTTCAGTTTTCTCGATTGTCCCACTATCTAGAACATGCTTAAATTAAACAATTTTCAGTCTTCTTTCTTCAACATTTTTAATGATGAATTCTCTTGTTAGTTGTTACACATGCATCAATAGAGCCTAAATCTGGCATTTATAAATGCATACCCTGTTTTAGAATATCAGATGATCCGATCTAGTTCAGGAATTAGAACTACCTAACGTTCTCAGATAGTACATTTCCTCATGACTCTTCGACAACACGTGAGTGGCCATAATGTTCATGTCTCCAAATGGGGGTAAAGTGTCAATATGTTGTCGCAAGTTCAAACGTGTTTATTTTTTCTCAACAATTTAGGCACAAATCAATGTATGTTCATACAGAGTGCATCAATACTTGAAATTCACCGGGTTACAGTAAAGAATCATCGATACATAAGAGGGGAAAGTAAAGTTAAAACTTCACCAATTTAACGGGGTATGATCCTGTTGTTTAGCGTACGGAAAGTTGCTAACTCATATCCTAGAATGTACAAAAAAATAACGAGTATAAAAAGAAAAGTAAGGGGACCTAAATTGTCTGCTCCTGTGATTGCTCTCCCTCTACGTCTTCTGTTAATGGCAAAGACGGTAAGACAGAGGTGGTCTTTTGATCAGTGGAGGTTGCTGTTGTTAATGGCTTCACAGAAGATCGCAGTGATTCTGGTCCCTCACTAACAATTCTCTTGCATAATGCATCACAATTGCTAATGACTTCAGTTAATCTTCCTTTTAACTCTCCAAGTTCTACTTGCAACGAATGGACTGTCACAATTTTCAAAGACGACCAACAATCAGATAGTCCATGACAAGCAAAGTGTAGACACAAGTTCTAATTATTGGTTCAGAATGACCTCCTAGTTCTAATAGGAAATGTTTATTATGAATTTTTGTACTATTCAGTTTTATTTAGTGGACAAGATAAAACTGCAGAGACATACAACAGCAAATTTTAACCTATATCATGTATTTGAGTAATGGGAAGAATGCATCAGATACCTTCGGAGAGATGATTAGATGTGGTCTTTATTGCTGAGACTGAGTAATTGTAACGTTTAAGAAGCTTGGCAGCTAAAGCATCTGCGACTTCAATTTTGTTTTCAACGTCTTCCTGCATAGTAAAATAAGTGGATATAGGAAAATGCTTCCTTTTTTTTCTCCCACACTAGAAATAACTAATGGATATGAAATTCTACAGAGAAAAAAATGTTTAACTGTTAAATATTTACCATCAAGATTTTGCTTTATATTTATCATGGGCATAAAATTTACATATATTCATGATTTAAAATCAGCCCCAAGGAAGAACAATATATTTATCAAATGGTGACCAGAACATCAATTTTGAAGGTTAAATTTGTTTATCAGTATGGAACAAAAGAAACCAACGGAAAAGATATGAGAGTATCTACAAATGGTTAAAAAAAATGGTTATAATTATAGACATGATGAATATCTACTCAAATGCACAAAAATGAAAAGACCAACCTGTCTTTTAATTATATTTTTAGCCTGTTTCTCTTGCCAATCACGATAAATTGTGAAGAGCTCCAATAGCACATTAGGATCCAGAGTACCTAATCAAAATATAGGGGAGGGAAATATTGCATGTCAATGACACTCAGTGGAGCTAATATCAATAGATAGAAATTAGATTAACTTTTTCATATCTAACTTTTTCCCCAAGATTATACCTCTAATTTTACCCTTCTCCACAGCAAATGCATTGTCCAAATTTTTGGCGTTTCTATCATTATCATACAGCATATTTTCGGGGCAAAATTCATGATCAATTAATAACAAAATGCCTTGAGGGGTTTCTATTGCATTATATAATATTTGATTTCCATGGGCTTGATTGTGGACCTAACAACAGGTTTCCTGTAGTCTGTCATTTTCCTTCAAAAAATCCCTCTGATCAGATTCTATATCACGATCTATAAATAAACCAGAAAATCTAAGCAACATTCCATGCTCAACTCCAGTTCTGGTGAAATGTAAGCTAGTGCTTGGAAGGTGGAAAGCAGGGTGGGTCCATGGGTTGGGTCTTATGATTGTATATATGCATTATTAAATCATGTAGATATGCATGCTATCAGACTTAAGTTTCAGCCTAATGCACATAACATTCCTGATGACTTAAAGACAATGTTTTATCAGACAACAGCTTAATGAGTAGTGTTCCAAACTCTTGATTCCAATCAATGGATGTAAGTGATGAACAAAACTAATTCTCTAAAAGAACTGAAAACTCCCAGGTGGAACCTCTCAACAATGTATATATGATAAACAGTAGATATGCATGCAAATTTCTAATCACACTTTACAATGTTTTTTTCAGACAACAGCTTAATGAGTAGTGTTCCAAACTCTTGATTCCAATCAAGGTTTGAAGAACAAAACTAATTCTCTAAAAAAGAACTGAAAATGGTGGAACCTCTCAACAATGAAGATTTATGCCATGTATTCCAGGTTAGAACTTGAAATGACAAATACAATATTTATGCCATGTATCCATAGAATGGTCATATTTATCATCTTACTCCTTATGAGGCTTATAATTGTATTACATCAAACACCTTTTTAAATAACAGTCTATATATAGCCTAATCAATGACCAATAGTCTCCTCAAGTAACTAGTTAATTGCTCAAATTATTCACTTTTGAACTTTGAAGATTGCCTGAATTTTGCATTGAACTCAGTTGATCAGCACGATGAAGATGCTATTGACAATAAGAGTTAGGTTGGAGAATCAGCACAAAATGAAGGAAAACTATACTATCATTAGATTTAACACATTGGTTTAGATAAGTCAATAGCCCATGTAGAAAACAATGTCAATACATAATCCCAACACCACTTAGCTACTACTGCAATTGAACGCTTCATATAATCACCCCCAATTCATCTTGAAAAAAATAAGAACAGAAACAGAAATTGGGCTGACAAATGAAAAAGGGGGAAAACAAGTAAAAAATAAGTGAAATATTACCTGAAGTGGGAGAAGAAAATGGTTTCCGAACGAGGATATCTGTTAAGCTACTCTCTGCTGGAGCTGATGCGAGTATCGGCTTCGTCTATCGCAATACAACAAAATCAATCAACGCACTAAATTTGATTGAAAAAAAGCAGAAGAATGCAGGGTAAAAACTCACGATTTCTAGAGATTGAAGCCTTTGTAGAATTGGATCTACGCCCTCAGTACGCTCTGAAACCGTTGTGATCCCATCCTCCGAAATCTTCTTGTCCACACAGAAAGTTATAAAAATATTAACGAAATTAAAGTTGAATAAAGCATGAAACTAGAAACAGAGAGCAGCAGCGATGGAAATTGGGGGTATGGCTTCTTACCCTAGAGCTCGAAAGCGATGATTCTGAAGCGCCCATGGACAAATTTGAGTGTTAAGACCCTGAATGGACCCAAATCCCACAGTGGTATCAAGAGCCGGGTTTTTATCATCGTTCGTTCGCCGCCGCAATCACAGCTCTGTGTGCGGCTGAAGATGTCTGCAAAAATAAACTGTATGAGTTATACGATCGATTACCGCCTTCGTGAGCCGAATACCGCGTGAAACCAGATCCGTAGGTTTTATTTTTAAAACGTGAAAGACTTGCTCTATTTAAATTTATTGACCATCGCGCCGCCGTGAGCGCAACCCTGTTTCACTGTCCAAGCCGTCGCCTTTCACTACCGCTGATCTGTTTTCAACCGCTACCTTATTGCGTCGCCTCCTGGATCGTGCACAGGTAAGTGCAGGTATGTTTTCTCTCCCCTGTTATTCCTATTTCAATTAGTTTTCTTTTTTCTATTTTTTTGGGGATATAACTTTAATAGGAGCTCTTTGATTAGAAAGGTTCTGTGTGCTATTATTCAATTTTGTTTGATTGTGGTTTGTTGGCAGCGTGTGCAGTGTTTTTGGTTCCTTTGAGTTGTTTACAATTTATTTGAATTAATTGATATAAATTTTTGGGGCTTTTAGATTTGTGTGTTCGTTGGCTTAACTCGTGCCAAGCAGGTAAGGTGTAATATCCTTTTTTATTTATTTTTCATTATTACTCTAAATCTTGGTGTGCTGTTTGGAGTTGAAAAATATTTGAGAAGAATTCCTCTCGAGTTATTTGCTGGACTTGCGACAGTGTTTGCAAAACGGTATTCTTGAACATGGGAAAAACAAGAAACTTAGATAGAGACATAAGTTGAATAAATAAAATATTAATATCCCCAAAATAATTTAATTTAACAAATTTAAATTAAGTTGGATTTGTTTGCTGTATATTTAGGTTTTTTGTTGAACCTATTTTTTGCTTCCGCTTAATTGTCTGTGTGTTTTCTTTGTGTGGTTTAATTATGTTTGCTAATATGGCTTCACATTTTTCTTTTGGCATGCAACTTTTTGATGGAAAAACTGATTGCAGTATGTGAAAACAAAAATGAAGTGTGTTTTGATTCAACAACGTGTGTTTAAGACTATTGATGAATCTTATGCTTGGACCATCGATATTTTCGATTGAAAAAAAAGGAAATCAATGAACTTGATTTATCTTTGGGTTTATCACCTTGCATTTATCGATTTTGTGCTTAGTAAAAATAGGTGTTATTTAATGAGTTATGGGACAAATTTCAAAAAGCCGGTGTTAACCGAAATTTATTAAAGAAAAAAACTCTTCCCGCTTGAAAAATTCTTTTCGTTTTAATCTTGATTTTTGACCGTGATATTGAAGAGAATTTGGATGTGTTTACTAAATTGATTCATGATATTAAGTTTTTATTTACATATAGCATTTTTTAATATATAAATTTAAATTTTTGTCAATGTTATTTCAAAACATAATAATGATGTTAAATCAAGTATAAAATATTATCTATATTTTTGTGAAAATATATTGTGGTAAATGGTGTTCAATTATAAAAGGAATTTAATTTGAATTAAAAAATAATATTTAAACGGTGAAAATTATGCATGTTAGAGGGAATATTTTTTAATCATTTCATGAAATGTTTTAATGGTTTTAAATGAGAATGATGAATACGGTAGTAAGTCAAAACTATCAATTTAGGTATTGGATTTTTGCTATAATTTGGTGATCCTAGTCATATGATTAAGGCAATGCACTAAGTCTAGGAAATTAAAAAAATAAAAATGACCAATTTGAGAATATTGCGTATTTTAATGTGGCTACTACTTTTGAAGGTTATGAGGATTTCATATTCTTATTTCATGTTCTTTTTTTTTTTTTGGGTGCTCTTTTTGTGCTCTAGGTTTGGGTTCTTTGTTCAAGATTTATGGTTCATCTTTATGGTTTGGGTTTAGGATTTTGTGCTCTTTTTGTGCTCTTTTTGTGTCTTTGTGCATGTGTCTTTGTGCATGTTTCTTTGTGTTTTTTTGATCGTGTTTCTTTGTATGTTTTGGAAAATGTGTCTTTGTGCTTAAATTGATGTTTTTTGTGTTTGTTCTAGTAATTGATAAAACTCTTTTTAAAAAAATATCTTTTTAACTAATGTTAGTACATGTGAACATTTATGTTTTTTCTCTTTTTCTAATGTGGGGGCGGGGAAAAAATTTATGAAATCCTAATATATAACAAATAAAAAATAAATTATTGGCATATTGGACAAAAAGAAAAAGATGTGATGGAGAATGTTGTAGATATTTAATATTGAACAAGTTAAATAAATAAAATATTAAATGAAAAAAATAGAACCATATTCCATAATTAAACTCTAAATGTTTCCTCAAGAAAATACATCAAAATTTACAATAAAATAATTTTTTTGTTAATTGTTTCAATCTTCAATTAAATTATAATAAGAAAAAAAAAAAAAAAAAGAAGGAGAGACGAGATAGATTGAAAATAAATTTATATCAAGCATATCTTAATGTAATAATTGATTGCCCCTATGGGGATGATCTTTAGTTTTGATTGTGATTTGTAAATTAAATATAAAATAAAAAAAATTCAAATTCTTTGTGTGAGATATTGAATTTTATTCATATATCAAATTGAGATATAGAAGAGGAAAAGGGTGTTCTTGCCTACAATTTGGGAAAAAAGGATACCGAGCATGAGATAAACATTTAATTAAATAATGTTCTATAAAATGGTTTAAACCCAAAAATTTTATATGGAATTGAAAAATGAAATAAAATTTTGAACTCTTTTTATCATTGTTAATTTCGAGAATCAAACTCTTTAAAAAAATTAATTGAAGATTCAAAATATATAAATCATACTGATCTTGTTATCTATATTTTTAAAAACAAATTAGAAAAATCATGAACATGATTTAATATATTTATCTTTGGACTTAGTTGAAAAAAGAGGTTAGAGATATAGGATAACTATTATTTAAATATTATTAATATTATTCCCCACTTTTCATCCATTAAATATTATAAAATTTAAAATCTATTATTTTTTTATTATTTATTTAAACAATTCAAAAATTAAAAAATTGGGACAAATATATCAATGGCGATACAATTGCAACTATATGTGTGTTTCATCAGCATTATGCCAGGTATTATTTTTTATGCCACATTTTGAATAATTTATTAAATTTTAGGTTTTATTTTTTATTTTTAAAATAAAGTTTCACGTGAGATTTGCTCAATTTAAATTTATTAAGAAAATAAATTATTATGTTAGAAAAGGCTATGTGTGCGACTGAATTAATGTTTTTTTTCAAAAAAATAAAATAATAAAAAACGTGGCAAATATCAGGGTTGGACGCAGAATTTTTTTGTAGCCGAGGCACCAACTCTTCTCACAAGAAAATTCGTTCCCACAAAAAAATTTAAGTTTATTAATATAATAGTATTTGCACAAAAATTAAAATTCAGCTAATTTTAAAGATTCCAACTTCCAACTCAAAATTATTATTTTTTATGATTTAGAATCATGTAACTTATTATACTGAAAAATGCAACTTATATATACTGAATCGTACAATTATTAATATAAAAAAATAATTACGCGATTCAATATAAATCAATTGTATCTTTTTGTATAAAAAATTGTATAATTCTAAAATTCAATATGAGTATTCGGTACACTTAAATGCACATGAGACTCACTCCTTATTTTATTAATAGTAATTCTTAATGGTAATTTTATTTTTTTAATATTAAGGGTATTTTGGGTACTTCACGCATAAAATCGATCGCCGATAAAATAAAATTGAATTACGTAGTAGAGAAATAATATAGAGACGAATAACGATTAACATGAAAACACTGCACACCCCCAAATCAGTCACGGTGGCTAAGCCTAAGAGGACACCTCCGGCGGCTAAGAAAGCCGCCGCCAAGGCCCAGACAACGCCGTCCTCTGCGGAAGATAAGGTTGATTCTCCTCCGACGACGCCGGTGACGGCGACGCCGGAGTCGGTTGAATCAAAGCGTGCCTCTGCCGGAGGGCAACAACAAGTAGGCGTTACCCCTATTTCTGAGCCGGGACCATCAGGTTTGTATGGAAATTATGTTACTGGATCGGGCAGATTGATAATTTCGTTTAACTCGCTTGTTTTCCGTGTTTCTTTGTGATGAGTTTTAGGTTATTTATTCCTGTCTAGTAGTATTAATTTGTTTGTTGGATGTGAAATTTTAGGTAATCCAATATGAATAATGTGTTGATTCATTGATAAAATAAACTGGTATCTTGAATGAGAGCAATACAATACCTAAATCCATAGTGTTTAATGTATCAAGCCTTGCAGTTATTTTCTTGCTAAACACGTGCCCATGTGAGAACTCATTTTATCATCTTCATGTGATTTTTGATTGGATGGGATGCATGTAGAAAGAGTCCCATATACCATGGAAAATAATTATATATAGATGACTTATCTTGTATCTTTTGGTACATTGTAGCTTGCAGGTGGCATTTGCATCAGCTATGTAGCTTCTGGCGAAGTAGCATGCAAGCGTACTAAAGCATTTTAATAATTTCATGCTAAAATAGTTTATACTGCAGTTCAGTAGTTTTATCATAAAGTAGCTATAAGTTGCTGGCTTTGCTGCTATATAACACCTGCCCTGATATTTTGGCTTGGGACGCTATGCTTATCAATAATTTGAGTCTCCAACATTCCAATATTTACATATCCAGAAATAGGGACGAAATTGCGAGCATTTATATGGTTGTTGATCATGTTATCTTATAATGTATCTTTTAGCCCATAGCAAATACTATAAAAACTGCCATAAAGTCTCTCTGCTGGCACCCCGGATACATAACAGCTCTATTGCTCAAATTATATTATCCTTAAATGGGTTTACCTTCATGCGAAAGTTGACACATTATTTCACATATAAGCCCAACATTGGACTATAAATTCAACATATTCTAGAAATGAAATCCACTAATTATTTGGTCCTTATTTGAGATTGATTCAATGCATACTGATGAAATCTGTTTCACATTTGCAATAATATGCCTTAATTTTCTATGTTTCCTCTCTGTTAAAAACTTCGTTATATAAGAAGTTTGTCATTTTCATTTAGAGCCTACGTTTGTTTTGGGATTTAAGTGTGCGGAGCAAGTCAAGGTTTTAGAATCCATGGATTTAAAATCCTTGATGAATGTAAATTTGTGTTTGTTTTATTTTCATTTAATGTCAAACAATGTTTAATAATGATTGATATTGTATTATTATATTATATTAAGACCTCTGTATAAAGTGTGATTTAGGAAGGTAATAATAGATTTTTAGGATTTGATGGATGGAAGGTTGTTTCTAAATAAAAATGCAAAGTCCTTTATTGAGTCCCAAAACAAATGCAGGAGTTTTCATGTATTCATCTAATGAACTGTATTGGCCCGCTATACCGCATCTCTTTTAGGATTTAGGAGATTAGGTTGTTTCTGGATAAATATGCTTTACTGAGTTCCTCTTTTTCTTCTAACGTTGCAGTGGAACCACTCAGTCAGATTCCAGCGGTAGCAAAACCTAAGACTGGAAAAAAAATAGTGAAAAGGGTAGTAAGGAAAGTGATAAAAAAACCTAGAGCTGTTTCTGCATGCACTACAGCATCAGGGGCAGTTGAGAAGACAGACGTCGAACAGACCACGGAAGAGAAAATATTAGATGATTTAAAAAATAAGGATGCTGGAATTGATGAACCTGCAACTGATCATAACTCTTTGTTTCATGATGTTAAAACCTTTGTGTTGGAGGATGAAGACATTTGTAATCTTAGAGAAACTTCTAAGAAGGGAGAAGAAGAGGCTGATGAAAGTGGTAAACAGTTGCCTCAGGCTATAGAATCTATTGTTACATATGCAAAGCCTGTGGATGCTCAAGAACCTTCTGTAACCAATGAAGAGAATCAGATAAAAGAAATTGATGAAGAGGATCCTAAAGGTAAAACCATTGAAGTAGAAAATGGTGAACGAATTGAGGCTCTCAGTGATCATGAGGTCCATGAAGAGTTTGAGGGAGATGAGTCAGAAGCTGAAACATTGGAAGAAGAACAGGTGCAGTTGAATGCTGCTGCTAGAGAACGCAAGGTAAGGAAAGAAAGGGAGATATTTGTTGGTGGGTTGGATCGGGATGCTATGGAAGAGCATGTTAGAAAGGTGTTTGAGTATGCAGGTGAGGTTGTGGAAGTCCGCATGCACGTGGATTCATCAACAAACAAGAATAAGGGGTATGCTTTCGTCCAGTTTGCGACGAAAGAGCAAGCAAGCCATGCTTTGTCAGAGATGCAGAACCCTGTTGTATGAATTGCTGTCCGATTTTTATGTGTTCAACTTATAGTAATTTATGGGAAAAATAGCTTTTTTTAGTCCTATAAGTTACCCCTATTTTGATTTTAGTTCTGTTGACTTTTTCGAATTGAAAATAGTCCTATAACTTTCACTTTTTTGACATTTTTGTCCTGTAACCAGCTATAGAGGTGAAACATCCGGTAGACCGATCTGACTCTACCACGTGGAGAAATCAGACTTTGTCACGTCAGCATCAACCGGATGTCTGGTTGTCTGGACCAAAATGTCAAAAATCAAAAGTTACAGGACTATTTTTAGTCAGTGAAAGTCAACAGGACTAAACCAAATTAAGAATAACTTACAGGACTAAAAAAACTATAACCCCTAATTTATGTGCAAAACTAAAGTGCCATATGCTGTTTATTTTATATGCGTATGTGAATCGGAATGTGAATGCTCTGGTGCTATTCTAATGTTCACTTATTCTTAGATACATGGAAAGAGATGTGGAACTGCACCAAGTGAGGATAACGACACATTATTCTTGGGGAATATTTGCAATACATGGACAAAGGAAGCTGTAAGTTAATTCATCTTTCCCTTAACTCCATTTATGTTCATTACCTCATATCATCTCTGGTTAATCAATGACAGATAAAACAAAAGATGAAGGATTATGGTGTAGAAGGTGTTGAGAACATCAATTTAGTAGCAGATCCCCGACATGAAGGGTTGAGTCGTGGTTTTGCATTTGTGATTTGTCGAGTTCTCCTCTCATAATGAGGCTATATTGGCTTATAAAAGACTTCAAAAGCCTGATGTTGTGTTTGGGCACGCTGGGAGAACTGCCAAAGTGGCTTTTTCTGAACCTTTACGTGAACCAGATCCAGAGGTCATGGCCCAGGTTAAATCAGTGTTTATTGATGGACTCCCACCTAATTGGGATGAAGATCGTGTGAGGGAGAAATTCGGAGGGTTTTGGGGTGATTGCCCGAATCATGTTGGCACGAAATATGTCAACTGCGAAGAGAAAGGATTTTGGATTTGTTGATTTTAGCACACATGAAGCTGCAGTTTCATGTGTTGAAAGTGTAAACAGCAGGGGATTGAATGACGGTAACACAAAGGTATATTGCTGTTATGCATTGATGTAAGGTCTTCCTTTAGCAGAATTATGAGACAGGTGCCTAATGTCCTTTGAGATATTGTTTAATTTGTTTTGCTATTAAGGTGTTCATCGTGAATTTCGGATAAACTGAGTGGATTTTGAAGAATGTCTCTGATTCTTTTTTTAGAATTTAGTTTCGTAGATTGTTCTGTGCCGATTTTACTCTCTCCTCTTTTTCTAATTTATTTATAATTCTTTACCTGTAACTTTATAACTGGGTTTAATCTTCTTTTTTTGTCTATAGGTTAAAGTGCGGGCAAGGCTTTCAAACCCTTTGCCGAAGATGCAGGCTGTAAAAGGTGGAATGTGTGGAGGATTTCGAATTGGTCATGGCAGCAGTGGAAGATTTCCAAAATTATCTGGTATACATGCATCTGCTTGTGTTATTAAGATTCTTACTTTCATATAATAGGCTGTTAGTATAGTGTGTTACATTGATTACAGAAAGGGGCTTTGGGCGTGGTGGGCGTTCTTTTAACCGACATGGGAGGGATTTTTATCCTCGTGGTCCTGCACATGGTGGTAGGATGAGCTTTTCCAATGAACCTGAATTTGATTATCCATATCCTCCTTTTCAAGGGAGACCAAACTTTGGACGAGGTGTTTTATCCTCCATTGGCATTTATGTATTAACTGAAAGTTGAAAAACTATCAGCAATAGTTTTGACCCACATAAGAAATGTTGCAACTCATGAACAGGTGAGAGATGGAGTTTCAGGGGAGCTCATCAAGGTCCATTGCCTTCAAGGCCTTACCCGGACAGAGTGAGGCATGGTCCAATGGATAGAGGCTATGGAGAGTATGGGTCGTATAGGAGACATCCATATTCTTATGAAGAGGAATATGACAGGTCATACATGGGGAGGTATTTTGATGATCCATATCCTTATGATGATGTTGCCCATGGAATAAAGCGGCCCCATTACATGATGGTAAGCTTAACGTTTTAATGGATACTCCCTCCGTTTCATAATAAGTGACATTTTAGTCTTTTAGGCTGCGTTTGCTTCACTAGATGGGATGGATAGAAGGGACGTTTTGGGGGATTGGATATCATATGTGTTCCAGCTGTTTGGTTTGATTGATAGTGTCTAAAAATAAGCGGATTTCTTTATCAGACCCCCACCCCCCGGACCAATTAACCTGTATTTGAGTGATTAGGCAGGATTTAGGTACCGGGCTCTTAATTAATACTGGGCCAGGACCTTGAACCAAACATATTTTCAAATAGGACAAAGTTGTTTTTTAGAGGATAAATTTTGTTTTTTCTTTTTTTTAGCTATTTTTCCTCATTTTTTCCTAATTTACCCCCATATACCTAAAATGTCTATTATATTTTTAACTAATCTAGAAAGATCTCTTATATTTTTAATATAGATTATATTTTATTCTCCAATTCTCTCCCTTATCCCTTATATTGCAACATTACTCTTTTTCTTTCTCCATATTGTTTACTTTTTCCCTCATTTTTTTTTCTTGAAATTTCAGAGCCATGCTTTTCCCTCATTTTTTTTTTTCTTTTGTGCTGAAATTTAAGAGTTCATTAAATTCATCTTTCAGAAAAATAACCAGTAACTAACACCTAACGGGAAGGTGAAATAGTGGAGAGAGAAAGAGTGATTGGGGGGTATATATGTCAAAATTTTATGCTTCTTAATCTGATACAAATTCTCTCAAAACGACACTTATTATGAAACAAAGGGAGTGTTATTTGTTGGTACATTTTCTTTGAGAATAAATTTTGTGTTGAAGTCAATGCAGTTATGTTATGCTATAGCTCCCCTGTTATGGTTTTGTGTTTAGGACCAGGATCCTAATCTGGCAGAGCCTAGTAGATATCGTTCTCGACTGGACAGGTCAGATCCTGCCGTTCCATTTCGTGGAACTAGATATCGAGGTATGATTATATGCTGTCATTTTTCTTCTTCATCTCATGATTAGCCTTGTGGACTCCTCATCATCTTAGTTAATTTTGAAACAGAGGACTTTGAAGCTGATGGTGGACCCTACCGCCAAAATTATTATGGCCCTCGCGTAAGTATAATGATTTTTTTATCTTAATTGGAAGTTACGCGCGGGATTCTTTTTACTCATTGTTAGATCATGTACAGTATGGAGGTAGTTCTTATTCAACATTTTATGGGGATGATCGAACTTATGATCGTGGATATTACTATTAGGTCCCATTGTGTTAAGGTATTTATGAACATTTATTTCCCACTCTTTACTTTGAGCTGCAGTGCAATGATTTTCATGTTACATTTTTTATGCATTGGATATTTGCAGGGATATCAAAATGGTGAAGTTTCAGTTGTCTGCGCGATGAGAAGACGAGATTTTGCTGTCTGGTGGGTCAGAAGAAAATTTTATGGTGCTCTTGCATATTTCCTGTTATCTATTTTTATTTTGCTGATATTCTTCCTAGTCACCCGTATCCTCTGCACTTTCCTTTCTTGCATATTTCCTTTTCCAGAATTTAGATTTCAGTATAGTAATGACTTTTAGGACATGATTTGTGAAAGGACCTTAATGTTGATAATAGTGTCCAGGTGTCAAGATGCCTGGATTCAGTGCTAAAGTCTGGACCCAGTTACTATGCTAGTGTTTTGATTCTGGTTAAGCAGTTTAAGGACATCAGCTTGTTTTTTTTAAGATGCCAACTTCTTCCTTTTTACAATTTTCCTTTTGGGTTAAGTGCATATGTGACCTATTATTTGAATCTTGAGGAGGCGAGTTGGGATTTTAATTTCTTAATTAGAGTACAATCTCAGATCTAAAAGTAATCTATGGTAATTTTTGGAGCTGTGATCTTTGATGAATGAAGCAACATTTTTTTCATATGAAAGTGTTAGATTTCGGAGTTCATCGCAGTTGATCTTGGTCGAGGGATATGTATGTGAAGTCCATCTAATTAGAATTATGGCGATTTCAATATTTGAAATGTAACTTTGGGATATACGACTTATATATGCACTTCAAATAAGTGGTGGATACATTGGATGTTAGTATTTTGCTGGTTTATTGTATTTTACCATAACAAGTTTCTGGTATTTATCTTCACAGAGGTTGTGAAGTTTTACACTAGTCTCTGGAAATGCTGTATCATTTTGCTGGGATATTGATGTAATTAGTGGGATTTTAATGTTTTGATGGCAGTAATATATCTGAGGACAGAGAACTCCATAGGTACATTTGAAGGCTTGGCATCAAATCTACAGTACTTATCTTTTTGTTTATATGAATACGCCAATGCTAGTCTCTCTGTTAGTTGAGATTTTAGTACTTGGTTTAAATGGGTCTTTTATGGTAGTGTAGATGCTTACTGTTGCAAATGGAGAGATTATTTAGCCTCGTTGAACTGAAATTCCATGGTTATCTGTTGGAGAGCTAGGCTTTGAACCTTGGTCTATTTGAGGAAAGATTTCTTTTTTTTTTCTGTCTTATCCAGGTTAATTTGCATATAGGTTTTTAACATAGGGTTTTCTTATGGATTCTGACAATGATTGATCCTTCATTGGACATAGTATATATATATATATATATATATGGATAAAACCTTGGTTATTTTAGGATATAGTTGTTTCAAATAAGTGTCGATATGCTCGTGTGACATATTGGGGAAATTTTATTCTTCTTTAGTGTGGGTCCTTTATGGCCATATCCTGCTCCCATTTGTCTCATTACAATGTTAAATATACAATAATGCATATTATTGTTTCACAAATTTGCCTTGGTGGCACTCTATAAGCCTGCAGTTAAGCCCTGACTTGTAGGAATACTAGATTACAAGGGGTAACATCATCAATACTAATACCTGGTGCTGCTTTGTGGATGGTCTAATTTACTCTCAGATAGGTCACATCTTTCTTCAGTTTAAAATTCTGCTGATTGCATATATTCTGGAAAACGAACTTGGGCATTTCTTTTTCTAATAAGTTTCAGGGGTGTAAGAATCTTGAGGCTTTTGTTGAAATCCATTATAATTGACAGTTTAGAGTAGTTAGCTCGATTTTTTTAGGAAATTACTCTCTTGTTGATAGATCCTCGCCGTAGGTGTTTTCAACAGCTTCGGTTTCTTTGTTTATTTAATCCCTGCGGGCCTGCCCGACAAAACCCCTACTAGCAATATCTTGATTATGTAGAGTGGGAACAGTAAATGAAACTACTGTTTCATAATTTTTTTTATTCTGGGAATCTAGAGCACACCAAATTCTTTGCCATTTGTGTTTTCTGTTATGATCCCCATCCATTTGTTCTCGTTTATCATTTATCACTTTTCTATGTTATATTTTTCAGTTGGCTTTGTATTATTTATTAAATCGTGTAAGGAAATATATACGGGAACAGCAGGACTGATATATTTTGTCATAACATTTGGTATTAATATTTTTGGGATGCGATGACCCTTTCCCAAGTTGGGATGTTCAGTATATTGCTTGTTGCAATGTTAGATGCTACTCTTTTGCAGAATGCACTTCGGAATTTCCATTTTCACCTTGCTTTGTTTCAGCACAATTTTTTTAGTCTCATTTTGGTGAAACATCGAAAACTATTGTGGGCAGTGTATTTACACGCTTTTACTTAATCAATGCACCCTATCTTTGTTACGTTGTGCTTTTCTGTTGGATTTTTTTTTTTACACGCATAGATAACAAAAAAGTATAGTTAATTTTTAGATGTGTGCTTTTTTTATGGATTTTGTACACGCATAATAATACATGTTGCATTATATAACAAAAATGTAATGTTAATCTGCAGATCTGTTGAACCGCTAATTGATAATATGATGTGCTAAGGATTTGGTTTTTAAAACACTCGATTTTAGTTGGCCTTTATACGCATTTATGAAAATTCAAAGCTATTTTATTACATGTTCGGTAATTCTTTTTAAGAGAAGCTTTGAAATAAGTTTGCATTTTAAATTTTAAGAAAGGGAGATGTTTTTCTTCTATTTTTCTTTTCTTCACATTAGTATTATGTTGGTCTTCACTATCATTAACCATAGGTCACTTCCCCTACTTGTGGATTCGCTTTCTAGATATTTCTCTCTCAAGTTTTATGATTCAATATAAGATCCAAATGTCTTTAAAAAGTTTTCACACAGCCTATTCTTCTACACCTTTCATTTGTTTGGTTTCCTGCGTACGTGAACAAGCCATGTTAATAACTTCTCTTGTTTGTGTAAATTTCAAAGAGAAAAATAATAATATAGATATTGGTGCAATTCCAAAGAAGTGAAAAACTTGCACAATTTTTCATTTATGCGTTACTTTTCCCTGTAATCCACGAGAAATTCACGGGACAAAAATGTCGAAATACAAAAGGATATGAATTCTCTACATTTTATTTTTGTAAATTTCTTGTGAATTTTGGGGAGAAAAAGACACGTAATAAAAAAATATAAGAAAATATCCAAATCCAATACAAACACCCTTCTCTCTAACATGCACAAATATGGTCAACACAGGTATAATGATCTTATTAAATCTTTCTAACATGCACAAATATGGTCAATACAGGTATAACGATTTTATGAATCTAGTAGAATTTCACTACACATCCATGCTACAAACACATAGGCTCTTTATCCTCTGTTCTATAATCATGAAAAAGAATAGGAATCGGGAATTAGACTCCAAAATATTTTTAAACATATCCTGGACACAGTTTTACAATCAAAATACAAGAATACAATCAGGCAATTACATTGGATGCATCAATCACAAATATTAATAAAAGGCCTAAGTCTGAAACCAAACAGATAATGACCTGCTTCCATTACCTCTGCAAATAAGCAATTATTTCCCAGTTGCAAAAGCTACTTAAGAGTGCTATAACGATTGGTCCCATGCTTTGCCCAATGCTCCTTTAAATCAAGGGGGGACGAGAAATCGAACCCTTCAGCAGCCAATCGATTAAGCAACTTGGTGAACGCACTCCCGCTCATCTTTCTCCCACCAACTCTAGAGTACCGTTTATTCGCCACCTGAGGCAAAGGATACATTGAAATCGTCGTTGTACAGCAGGCTGACTGCCATCCCCCGTTTCCCCATCTATAACACGGTTGTGGCGACCCTGTGCAGGTACATACAGGTACAGGCATAGCAGAATCATCAAAGTTAATCTGATTTAAACCCAGATTATCTTTCCAAGAAACCTGCTTCTCTAGGTAGTCCTCATCGCTTTCCAAACCCTGCTCGTTATTCCAACCATTGTATGCATCGGTATTCACCTGCTTACTGGGTGATTGAGATTCAGCTGTTCTTTTGCCCGTTCTTGATGATTTGGTCGACTTTGTTGCTTTTCCGTCTTTTGTTGACCTTCCTTTCTTAGGCTTTGGAGTCTCAATAGCGTCTGTACCACTGATATCAGTATCATCACCTCTTAAAGTTACCCTAGGGCTGTATGTGGCTTCAGAGACGCGTACTTGCTGTTGGTAATGGACGCGTTTCCCCCCCTTTGAAAGTTCGGGTCCAAGTGGGTCGGGTATGCTGGTGTTCTCGTTCATTGAGCTCTCTCTATACCGTAGAGAAGCAACTGCTTCGTCCCGTTCTTGTATGGCAGCATTTTGTTCTGCAATTGCAGCGTCTCTCTGCAACATTGCCATATCACGCTCTGCGAAAGCTCTTTTTCGTTCTTCTAATGCCATGTTTCTTTCTCGGATTGCGGCGTCTCTCTCGGCCGTGATGGCCATAAAGGTCTTTATAGTCAAGTGATTGTGATCCTTCATAAGAGACAGAGTTGGAAAAAACAGTTACTCATCTCATATTAAACATGTTATTCACATGCAGCCCATTGATGTGCATCTACCTCTGTTCTTTTTATCTGCTGTTGACTGTTAATATTAGAAACCTAAATAAAATGTGAGAGAATGAACTTGTTTTCAGCTTTTCGGATAAACACAAGATTAAACATACACTTCATGATATAGTTAGCTATTTTCTACAACTTTACTTCTGATCTTTCAACTGTATGTTCCTTGACATGTCCCAAATATAGGAGAATGAATGGAAGTGAAATTAAATATAAGCATATCCTGTAAATCCTTTCTCAGATTTTTCAATTCTGGAATTCTTTAACAAACCTGATAACTCATACCAATCTTAGTTCAATCTATTTGTGTGCATAATATCTAATTTCTTGAGTATTACCCTCTTAACGGTTCCACAAAAAAAATTTGTATGCAACCGTCTCACGGAATGTTATCCGTGCAATGGTGGAAAAAGTAGTACTTTTCAAATAAAAAGTTAACACTTTGAAAGTAAAAAGTGATATTTATGTTTTCCTCATAAAATTATCTTTTATACTGTTTTGAAAAGTATCACATTTTACCTTCAAAGTATTACTTTTTTTCTTTTGAAAAGTACTAGTACTTTTTTCTCCATCGCACAGGACATGTTTTGTGAGATGGTCTTACACAAGAATTGCTCTAAGTGTTCATATCAAACATTTCTCCACCTTTTATCAACAAAATTTCCAGACAACGTGCATAAATGAAAAACACATCCTTACCATCGTAAGGATATTATGTCACTCAGAAGTCCATCCTTCCAGTGGCCTTTTCTGAACAAGTAAAAACAAAAAACATCAGATATCAGAGGCAAGTAAAGGCAACTAATAAACCCCTAATCACAAATTTCAGTGATGAGTATGCATCTGGTTTTAAGTGATGAAAATAATATATTAAGGTTTCCTCAATTCAAATGGTACAACTCCATAATTTATCCATCAACATCTGTGTTTTCCTTTCCCTCTACAAATCCTAAGTTCAAACAAAGTCTTAAGTCTGCATAAGTTTCAAAAGGACATTATGATTTGTGTTTCCATAATCCCATTAAAATGATTCTGCTGAACAATTTCTTTAGCTAGACTAGGGCAATCAATTTCCAATTCCTACTAGCTGTTACTGAGGCGCCTACCTAATAAAAAGGATCATTTAGTTTCCAGTCACGCACTTTGGATGGAAAGTAAAATTGAGACATTAACCAAATGACTAGGTCAAATTTTCATGGAAGAAAAAAAAGGGGGAAAAGTTGCTTCATACATGCATTGGACTTTTCATGCTTGATCAAACTTTGAATAAAAGTAGAAAACTGTATCTGGATAGAAATGCAGTAGCTGGTCAATTTGGGGAAATAAAAACCCTACTGGGGACTAATTCAGGTTTCAGAATTTTGAATTGAATACAAATTTATCTTCTCAATTTTCCAGCTCATAGTAACTCGTTAATTTTTCTTAATTTAATAAGCCAAAACCCAAGAACTGAAATTAAAAGAACAAGAAGAAGGAAGAACAACTATACCAACCGAAACGCTAGTGTGAGAAGCTGTAAAAAGTGAGCAATCAAAATCTTTAATCTCCAGAAATTCGTCCCATGTATATTCAACAACTAAAACTTATCGTCAACTACCCAGAATCACGAGCTGCAACAGGAAGATCGCAAATCAGAACTGATCGGGCGATATGCAAATGCTCAGCTAAAGATCAACAAGGCAGAATCTGATTCCAAACACTGGATCAAAAATTAGACAGTTAACAAGCATAACCAAGCAGATCGAGAAATCGAAGACAGATAAATTAACAAAACTTGCAAAATCAGAGCATACCAGAACGGAAGACTTCCGGCAACGAAGATTCAAATAGAGTGGGAGCTCCTCCCTCCCTCTCTCTCCTTGTGGCTGCCGGAGAGGAGAGAGCTGAGTGTGCGCGTGTGTGTGTTTATCCGCCAAGTTGCAGGCGATAGAATAAAGATGCCAATTTGTGTGCGTAGCTTTTTGAATTGGGAATTCAATTCCATTAAAGAGCCGTCGTTTCGGGAGCTCAGAGGTTGAGACGACGTCGTTTGGGGTGATTGGTCTCCTCGGGTACGGGCCGGTTTTGGCAGTTGAATTTGGATTGAATTTGCGGACCCGAGTTTCTCTGCCGGATCTTCGCTTGCCTGTCCCTTGGTGACCGGTTACCGGCTGTTCTAGTCAAATCCCATTCGACCTAAACTTCACTTCCCCCTTATGGCCCATCCCCTTCTATTTTTCGAGTAATAATTGGTAAGGAGACTAAAATTTGAATATTTTTTACAAATTAAACGACTCCCCCTCTCTATACTTTTTCGAGTAATAATTTTAAAAAAAGGAGACTAAAATGTTTTTTTATAAATTATTTTATTTTTAAAAACTAATAAAAAAACTACAAAGTTAGTTGAAGGGAGTACAAGTTAGAGATCAAAATTTTCATAAAGCATGTTTGGTTGGGGAGATAAGATAAAGTTGTAAAATTTTAAATTATATGTTGCAAAATGTTGAGATTATCACGAAATTAAAATTTTTGTATATTATTGATCTAATTGCTCATAGAGTAGTAATGAAGTATTTATAAAATGGAAATAGCCATATGAGAGTAAGGAGAGTGGTAACCGTCCTCAACAAGTTTGTTATCTCATCTAATAATTAAAAAAGACCCTCAGGAAGCTACGCGTTTGTTTTTCAGAACTCTAAGATTTATCACGCTTTATTTTTTTTTCAGCAGGTCGGTCGAGACCAAAGGTGGATGTGATTACTTGAATGTTTTGGAGAAAAAATGTGGATGGGGAAAATTTTGTGAATAGTAATCCAATGTTTGTTTTGTATTGGATGTGTTAGAGGTGGATGAAGCTTATGTCAAATCAATACTTTTTAATTATGATGATATATTATTTTATTTAAGTTAGTTTAATAATAATGATCGCAAAGAAAGAAAAGGGTTATTGAAAAATTCGTCAAGAACAACGTCGAAAAAATCCAAAAATCACAAGAACACAACCCAGAAAAATTCTCAAATTCCTATTTTCATCATCTTCCTCAATACACAGATCCAAAAAAAAAATATACAGATGCAGATACAGATGAACAGAGGAAGAGGAAGTTGATGTATAAAGGTGCGCGCCGCGGTGGATGTGTGCCATTTGGATGCCACAGCAGAAACCCCTATCCCAAAAATCAAAATTCCCAAAACAAAAAATCCAAAACCCCCATATCCATACACCAACATATACATACACAGAACACATCTATCCAGATAATATAGAATAAAAAAAAAAAAGAAGGAGGAGGACGAGAAAGTGAAGCCGTCTCACCTAGAGAAGGCCGGCGTCGCCTCACCTCTGAAATCGCTGCCTCACCTCCGCCGCTGCACCGGTGTCGAAAGGTACCACCAACGAAGCCGCCGCCGCCGATCGCCACTCGCCTGAAAAATTCCAAACCGTCGTTTCACCTTCGTCCCAACCTCGTCGCGGACATATCGAGCACATCCACAAAAAACACGCCGCGAGACCGAAATTTACCAGCACCGTCGCCGCGCCGGCGAACATCCTCGCCCTCAATATGTTTAGTTTAAGAATGGAATGTCGTGTTGAACGCAAGGATTATGACGTTGTGATTATTGCAGCAATAAGTTTTTAATTTTTTACTTTTTAATTATTGGGAAGCTTATTTAATTTCGTGGGCCTGGGGACAGTGGAAGATTCAGTTGGCTTTATTTAGGCCAAATTTTTTAGCAAGCCAAAAGAATATAACTGGTAGTAAGACCCAAGTTTATTATATTTAGACTTATATTCAGTGGCGGACGTACGCTAATTGGTGTCTATGTTAGTGATTTCGACATGGGGGTACGATTGTTACCCCATTTTCATTTTTTTTTTTCTCCCAGTATATATATTAGTGCAAAACTATATGCATCTTTTATAGATAATTTATAATTGAACAAATGTGGCTACTATAGCATAGTTCTGTTGGTGCAAGTCTATAACCTAAGTTAGTAGCAATCCATTTCTTTTCACTGTCAGCCGTCGGCAACTTTTTTTATTTAATTTTAGTTTATTTTTAATTTTCTGATATGTATGTATAATTAGGCATGCTAAAAAAAAAACACGGTTTCGGTTCCGGAACTGAATCAAAACCGTAAAAACGGTAAATTCCATTATTTTTAGAACCGCGAACTCCGGTTTCGGTTGAACAACCGTTTTTTTTGATTTTTTTTAAATTTCAATGGTTTAGATCTCTTTCAATTCAATCCAATGACTATAATCATTTGTAGTATACTACTAGCCTTCTATTAGTTTTACTAATTTACTATTGTTGCATTTTAATATTATTCTAATGTAGAAATGTTTGATGATGTATGTTATAACTATTGTAAAATTATAAAATTATGTATGTTATAACTATTGTAATCTTCCATTTAAATTCTCATAACAATAATTTGTCATTTTATGTTTTCTTCAAATTTTAGATTCAAAATTAAAAAATTAAAAAAAGAAAAAAGTTTTGATGTGTTCGAATCAAATCAAAACTATTGTAAAATTATAAAATTATGTATGTTATAATTTTAAAAAATTTGAATTTAAAGGTTCCGGAACAATAATTTGTTATTTAGATAATAAAATTTGTATGTAAAAATATATTATTTTAAATTTAAAATATTGGGAAAAAAAAGAAAATAGCATGTATAGATTATTTAATTTGATTATATATATGCACTTTATATAAGACAATATTTATGTATACATCAAATCAAAAGAGTTGGTCATGCAGGGTTCAGTTCGTTCTTTTTATAAAATTTTAAAAACTTACACTTTATTGGAACCGTGAGAATTCTCTATCATTATAATAAAAAGTGTATAAAAATATATTATTTTAAATTTAAAATATTGGGACTAATAACAAAAGCTATAACAAGTTATAGCATGTATAGATTATTTAATTTGATTATATATATGCACTTTATATAAGACAATATTTATGTATACATTAAAAGAAAGATTAAGTCACATAAAGATCTAACCTTAAAAAAATATGTATGAAAAAACTTACACTTTATAATATCCCGGAATTTCAGCACTTGTTACATTGAAAGCAATCACACTTTGTATTTATAAAAGAGCACCAAGAGATAAGGTTCAAACCTAATTTAACACAAAAGTCTAAGATGTACTCCGCTGATCATCGAGATTGGAAGCATTATCTGCATCTAACCTTAAAAAAAAATATGTATGAATTCGAAAGTTTGAGATAATCACGGTCCGGTCACCAGATTGGCAGAGTCTCTTTATCGAGCAATCACACTTTGTTTCCTAGAGCACCAAGAGATAAGGTTCAACAAAAACAATAGATTGAAATGAAGGATCCCTCAAAAAGAAGGAAACATCTATCCGGACCGGCTTAAAACAAATATGTTTAGTTTAAGAATGGAATGTCGTGTTGAACGAAAGAAGAGGAAGGATTATGACGTTGATTGATTATTCCAAAACACAAATTTTCCTCAAGAAGTGAAATACTGAAGAAGAATGGACAGTGGAAGATTGACGTTCTTATTTGACAAAGTACTGAAGAAGTGGAGCCAAAGAATATAACTGGTAGTAAGAGCAAGAGACTTATATTCAGTGGCGGACGTAGTAGTGTGACATGGGGGTACGATTGTTACCCCATTTTCATTTTTTTCTCCCCAGTATATATATTAGTGCAAAACTATATGCATCTTTTATAGATAATTTATAATTGAACAAATGTGGCTACTATAGCATAGTTCTGTTGGTGCAAGTCTATAACCTAAGTTAGTAGCAATCCATTTCTTTTCACTGTCAGCCGTCGGCAACTTTTTTTATTTAATTTTAGTTTATTTTTAATTTTCTGATATGTATGTATAATTAGGCATGCTAAAAAAAAAACACGGTTTCGGTTCCGGAACTGAATCGAAACCGTAAAACACACGGTTTGGTTTCAGTTCCATTATTTTTAGAACCGCGAACTCCGGTTCCGGTTCGAACAACCGATTTTTTGATTTTTTTTTAAATTTCAATGGTTTAGATCTCTTTCAATTCAATCCAATGACTATAATCATTTGTAGTATACTACTAGCCTTCTATTAGTTTTACTAATTTACTATTGTTGCATTTTAATATTGTTCTAATGTAGAAATGTTTGATGATGTATCAATTAGACAACTATCATGTATTTATAATTGTCTAATTATAAAATTATGTATGTTATAACTATTGTAATCTTCCATTTAAATTCTCATAACAATAATTTGTCATTTACATGTACATTTCTTCAAATTTTAGATTCAAAAATTAAAAAATTAAAAAAAGAAAAAAAGAGGAGGAACAGCCGGAACCGGCGGTTCGGAACCGAAATCAAAACCGCCTTGGCCGCGGTTCGGTTCCGGTTCCACCTTTAAAAAATTTGGAACCGCAGCGGTTCCGGAACCGTGAGCATCTCTATCAGTATAATAAAAAGTGTATGTAAAAATATATTATTTTAAATTTAAAATATTGGGACTAATAACAGTCGGCTATAGTTATTATAGCATGTATAGATTATTTAATTTGATTATATATATGCACTTTATATAAGACAATATTTATGTATACATTAAAAGAAAGAGTAAGTCACATGTGTATCAGGTGTATCGTGCTTTTCATATTGTATTTAAAAAACTTACACTTTATTGCACTGAAATTTGCACTTGTTACATTGAAACATACAACTTGTATTTATAAAATGTAGTTGCGCGTTTCAGTATAACAAGTCACGAGTTTTAGTACAAGAATCTCTAAAATACACTATGAAGTATATGGTACACCTGATGCATATAAGATCTAACCTTAAAAAAAATATGTATGAATCATACCCCCAGTTTTAATATCCTGGGTCCGCCCTGTATTGGCAGAGCTCCGAGCAATCACACTTTGTTTCCTAGAGCACCAAGAGATAAGGTTCAAACCTAATTTAACACAAAAGTCAGATGTACTCCGCTGATCATCGAGATTGGAAGCATTATCTGCATCTGCAAGACTACAAACCCTCAATTCGAAAGTTTGAGATAATCACGAAATTAAATTTTGTGTATATTATTGATATAATTGCTCATAGGGCAATAATGAAGTATTTATACAGATTGAGATAGCTATATGAGAATAAGAAGAGTGGTAACCACTTTCAACAAGTTTGTTATCCCATCTAATAATTAAAAAGATGAAGTTACCCCTCAGGAACTCTAATAAAAAATATGCAATGCAAACTTCAACTCCATCACCATCTTTCACAAATTACGTAAATCCAAACTAACTAGTTATATCAACGAGTTTTTTGCACTTTTGGTCCCACCAACCACGCCATGTTTTCGACTTGGTACCACCTCTGCCAATGTAGTCCCACAAGATTTTGACTTGCAAATGTGGTCCCGCCGTAACGGTTTCCGTTAAATTGACTTACAAATGTGGTCCCATAAGTTATGAGACATAATTAATACCCAATTAAGGCTTAACCACCTTTCAACCACTTGCAAATGTGTTCCATAAGTTATGAAACATAATTAACACAAAATTAACCAATTAACTTACTCGGGCCCACTTGAACATATGGTCCCATAGGTTCCACAAACCTCAAATCTGGTTGAGTAATTTCATCAAACACCTTGCGCGCATGCCCTATTCCGCCAATTCTTGAATAAAAACAAAGAAGGATGGTTCCACCAGGCACATAACAAGATTCATAATCATCAGATACCAAAGAACTCACATCATTAGACTCTAAACACTCTATTTTCTAGGTTCCACCCAAATTTCTTTAGCCTTTTCACACCCCTCTTGCCTACCCAACAATGCCCTTCTATAACTTGCAACTACATTGGAATCCATTTTAGCTATCAATGATTCCTCAGATAAATGCTTCCATAAGGGCTTAGAGACAGGATGCTCCACAAATTCAATTTCACTAACTCAATTTCATCAATTTCATTTTTACCTTGCTTGTTAGGGTTCTTAACCATGTGGTAATTGAATTCCTCCTCATCCAGCCCTTCAATGAGCTCCCATGTGTTGATAACCGAATCTGGGGATAAAGGATCCTCCGAATCCCCAAAATCGTGAATCCGCCTCACCCGAGCCGACGAATTCGCGAAATCCACGCCGTTGAAACTCCTATTTGAATGCGAATTCGAATGCGAGGAAGACGAATTCCTCTATTTCGCCTGATTCCAACATCCCTGAAATTGGGACTTGATGAAGCAACACACCAGAAGCCTCACCATTTCCAGGCTGTTGCAAATTATAATTTACCAACAAATTAGAAATACCAACTTCAAAATGCCAGAAAAACCAGTCCCCAATTTCGAATTTAATCCATCGGGCCTCAAAGTACCAGAACCAGGCTCATAAATCGCAACACTCGAATGATGAGCGGCTTACGGCGAGATGGGCTCTATACGCCCTCGGACGGAGATGGGCAAGGCCGCTCTAGGGCGGTTGAATCGCATGAACAATTGAATCGATTTATCGGCGTTGAATCGCAGGCTCGAGCCTAGGAATTCAATTCAAATCAGACGGGATGGTGAAGCCCTGACATCATCGAGCTAGGGTTCCTCCGTGATGCAACGTTCAATACTCCTGAAATCGAAGGGATATCATGAGGCATCGACTCCCTCCGCCAAAAAGCCGCAACTCCAGAACCAACCCATGAGCCTTCTCGCTTCCATACCCCACATTCCACACTCAAAGCTACTAAACTTGCAAGAGTTTCCACCTTCGCTCGCCTACCGCAATTTTAATTACCCCCTCATCTCCACAACCCACTAATTATAGGAGGAAGATTTTGATTTTGGTTTCGAATTCGATTTCGATTTCGTCATATTTAGGGATTAGGGTTTGAGGTTTAAAGGGTTTTGCTATTATTTGTGATTGTGTGTGTGTTTCGTTTTAATTTTTTTAATTGCAAGATTAATTAGTTAAGAAAATTAATTAGGGATATAACAATATTAATTATAGGTTAAAGAAAGTCCGTCTGTGGTTAACGCACATCCGTTAAAGGCCGTCAATTTTTGGGATCACATTTGCAAGTTTAGTTAAACAGTGGGACTAAAATTGACGAAAATAATCTTACAGGACTACATTGGCAGAGGTGGTACCAAATCGAAAACATGGCGTGGTTGGTGGGACCAAAAGTGCAAAAAACTCTTATATCAACGCACTCGGTGAACTCCACCCCAAGAAAAGTTACGTGCAAGAGTTAAAAAAACTCTTCATAATAAATCTCGTTTATTTTAATAAAATGTATTTGTTGGGTTCCTCGATCATCTACCTAGAAAATCAATATAATAGTAAAATTAAAAACAAAAATTAATTTTCCTTCATACATAAATACTAAAATAACAGATGCAATGAAATAATTACGAGATAAAAAGAAATTGAGTGGGTCTCCTACTCATTAAGGTGCACCGTGCACTTGAATCCATTTTAAAAAATGGGTAGCACATCTCCTACTAATGCTTATTATATCGAATGTTTTCTCATTACAACTTGCAGCCCAGTGGCCGAACTCTCTTTCCTCAAGCCAATAGGTACTAGGTTGAACTCCCAGGTAGCGAAAAATTAGTAATTTTTTTTAATTAATTTGGGGAATATACCTATACATAAACATACTATTAGATAACACAAAAAATGCAACTAGCTAATACAAAAATATACAAATATGTAATATAGAAACATGCAATTAGTTAATATTAAACCGTGCAACTAGAAAACACATAAGCATGCAACTAGCTAATATTGTAGCGTGCAACTACTTATGACAGAAGCGTTCAATTACTTATAATAGAAGCACACAACTACTTACAACAGAAACATGCAGCTATGTAACACATAAACATGCTAGTAGCTAGTACTAAAACATGTAACTATATAACACATAAAAATGCTACTAGCTAGTACAAAAACATGCAACTAGCTAATACATAAACATACAAGGATATAATACAGAAACATGCAACTAGCTAATATTGAATCGTGCAACTAGAACACATAGAAACATGGAACTAGCAGATAGAGAAATACACAACTATATAACATAAAAACATGCAACTAGCTAATATTGAATTGTGCAACTAGTAAACATAAAAACATGCAACTAGCTAAAAGCTAAAAAGTTCAACTAGTTATTGGATTGCACGTTTCAGTAATAAGAAGTTGCATGTTTTTGTAATATGAAGTTGCATGTTTCAGTATAAGTAGTTGCATATTTCAGTTCAAATGCTAAGAACAATGAAAAATGCCCAGAAACGAAGAATCTGAAAGGAAGAAGAGGAGAGAATGAAATTACACGAGATTGATAACGTCAAATGCATTTTTTTTTATCATAGTAAATAAATTCTATTGCACATTAAATAAGAATTTCAAAAGTACAACAAACCCTGCACCACAAAAATTGAACCACCACCAAAATTTCCCCAAAATCTCACCATTAATCAACACAATTGTATTACAGTTAAGCCATCTTGCCCTTAATTTCTCTACTCAATGAAATTATGTATCCCATTTTCATATTTAGTCCACAACAATGAAAAAAAAAAAAAAACAAACAAGAGTCATAACCCCATGGGAAGTAGTAGACGAAAAGGGCGACAAAATTAAACTATGATAAACTCATCAACTAGTTTGGCTGCCATCGTCTCATCGACCGCGTTTGCCCGCCGCACATCTTCCTCCAGCGTCTTCTTTTTTCTTCCTCTGTCGCGGGTCTTGCACACCCAACTTAGAATATAATTTGCATATTTAATATCTACACTTTATTTTATATATGATCCGAATTTAAGTGACTGGGTAGAGTTGGAGCGAGTGTACGAATCTTAAATCCGTACACCAATTACATATGAGACCTAGCAAAAGAAATTATTGGAGTATAACATTTCTACAACAAAATAATATATATATTAATACAAAACATAGACCAATGTAATAGGAGGAGCATTAAAATAGTACACAATTATAAACACAGACCATTGTATAATAGTAAAAGTAATTGCTTTTAAGCTGATGCAGCTAAAATGCTTTCCAATTACCACCATTTTCCTGAATTCACCCCACATTACAACCACGATTTTCTAAAATTTCAGTCCCATAAATTTCCCGAATCAAATTCATTAAATAAATTATAAGATTTCGGTCACAATTGAACAAGAAAACACATTTTTTACAAACAAGGGGTCACAATAAAAACGCACCCCTAGTTTTATTTCCGGATAAGGAAGTCACCTCGGGAATCCAATTCGAACTGCAATCAACGCCTGACAAGATTCCACGTGTACGCTAAAGATTACCAAATTTAAAAATCGTCGATCCGCATCAACCGTTAGTAACCAATCAGAGTTTAGTATCCGACTCGGTACGGATCATGCTCCGCTATAAATAGCGCATAATATCACCGAGTCTTATACATACGTGGTTAATCAGTAATTAACAGCATTTAAACAATTTCATATATTTCTCTACACAGTTGTCGTTTTGTGTTGATCGCGATGTCGTCCAACAAGGAAGTCCAGAAACCCACGGCGGAGAAGCGCTCTGCTCCGGCGAAGTCGGCCAAGGAGAAGAAAACCAAGGCGGCAACAGAGAAGAAGCCAAAGGCAGCGAAAACCGCTTCTCATCCTCCGTACTTTGAGGTATGATATCTCCTTTCGTATACTCAATCAATTTTTCAATTTAGGGCTTTATATAGTCAATCAATTTCGCAATTTAGGTTTTCGTATAGTTCAATTTGTCCGATTACAGGTGTTACCTCTGTTTCGATTTACTATTTCCTCTGTGGTAATCTGAATATTGAAACTGAATTTCTCAGATGATTAAGGAGGCTCTGTACGCGTTGAATGAGAGGGGCGGATCAAGCCCTCACGCAATCGCTAAATTCATGGAAGGAAAACACAAATCCGTGTTACCAGCTAATTTCCGGAAACACCTCGGCCTTCAGCTGAAAAACTCTGCAACAAAGGGAAAGCTCATCAAAATCAAGGCGTCTTATAAGCTATCTGAATCTGGAAAGAAGGAGAAAGTAGCGGCTGCGAAGCCTGCCGCTGCAAAGAAAACCGCCATCACTACGAAGAAAACCGCCGCTAAGCCTAAAACGGTAGCAAAGGGTACTACTGCTGCCGTGGGGACCAAGAGGAAGGCGGAGGTCGGAAAGAAGGTGGCCTCGAAGAAGAGTGTGAAGAAGGCAACTCCGGCGAAAGCCAAATTACCAAAGAGCATTAAATCTCCGGTGGCTAAGAGGGCGAAGAGAGCTACTGCTGCTTGAATGTGGATTTAGTGTGTTGTATGAAGTAGGATTTGTGTATAGTACTATAGTTCAGTGTAGTTTGTTTCTGTAGGTTGCTTGACGTATCGTATGGATCTTTATTTTGGTTATAATCAAGTTCTTTTTGTATTTCTTGTGAATTTAGGTTTATATTGAATTCACTTTTTTTTCTTGAATTTGTTTGTTGGATTTCTGTTATTTACGATGCCGTTTGACATGGTGTCGATTTTTCTCTTTTATTTGTTATTGGAAAACTTTTGAGTGACAATTTTATATTGAAACTTATGTTTTTACTCAATTTTTGTTTATAATTAAGTGAGTATTGTTTTTGTATTTCTTGTGAATTTAGGTTTACATTGAATTCACCTTTTTATTCTTGAATTTGTTTGTTGGATTTCTGTTATTGGCGATGCAATTTCACACAGTGTTTGTAATTTTATTAAAAAAAAAATTTAATAAAAATGATAGAGCTTATGTATAAATTATATTGGTGTGAAAATTTGTGTCACATAAGTTTTTATCTTTCTTTCTTGGGATCTTTTACGGTTAGGAACGGATTTGTCATTTTTAACGTCAGTAAATCATTTGATTATCGTTGGATAGTTGATCCAACGTATAATTTTAATTTTAAATGACAGATTTTACATTAAATAAGATTGATGTGTATAATCTTAATCGCGACCAGATCACCCTACTAATAAATTAAATTAATATTTATAAAATGACGAAATTATCCCAAACTCAGACCCGGACCCATCCTGACTCAGACCCAAAATCGAATCCGAATCGACTCGGATGGGACCGAATTCGACTAGGATCGGATGGCCGGCTTATTTATTCGGACCACGACTGGAATCACGACTTAGACCCAGACGCACTGAAGCCGGACGGACCGGCCAGACACAGACTGGACCCCGATCGAATTGATCGGACCCGACTCGGACCACGAAGACGAACCTGGCAGACGAACCCGATCTGATCGAACCTGACCGGACCGAACCGACCTGGCCGGGACCCCACTCCCGGACCCTAACACGGGCCGGGACCCTAAGCCGAACCCTAACTCAGGCCGGCGGGACATTAAACCCCGCCTCGAACCCAGGACCGGCTGACCCAGATTCGACCCGGCCCCAGACCAAAGCCAGACAAACCACGGACGCACTGTGACTAGGGACCAGAACCGGGATCACCGGATCCTACTGGGACCCGGACCAAAAGCAAGATGGGTCGCCCATGGGCCGAGTTCGGGATCGTGGATTAAATTTTTTAAATTTATGAATATTGTATTTTTTATTTAAAAAATGTTATAAGGATATTTTAGTAATTTTATCATTTTTATTTAAAAAATTAATTATTTAGTCTTATATAAAAAAAGATCGCCTACGATGTGAAGATTAAATGATGTGATAATCTTTTTATTGGACATCTAACGTTAGGAAGAAAAAACCGATTCGACAAAGATAAAACCCTTCTTTTGTTCCTTATCCAAGTTCACCAATTAAAAGAATAAAAAAATAAAGATATACAGGGGATTCTTGCATCGGTCCATATATCCTAAACTAGTAACGTAAAAAATTTGTATGTAAATCCGAGTTATAAACTTTATCACTATTTAAAAAATATTTTATTTTTTAAATAATAATACAAGCATTTATACATAATAATAATAATAATAAAGTTTGCATAAAAATAATAAAGTTTGCTGGGGAAAAAGAATTAGGCTGTAAAAAGTGCATAATCATTTTTTGCTTAAAGCTGATTGACCCAATTGTTTTTTAAAATATAACATCTAAGTCTATAACATACCCTTATAATTAAAATCGAGCCATAAAAGCACACTATTTCACACCCACCATCAAACCCATAAATATATTCCTTCAATCCTCCATAAAACTCATATTTCTTATATGTTAACTCATCTGAAATTCACAAAACCGAAGCAGAATTTCGTAAATAGTTTGTTAGTATTAGTTATTTTATTAAAAAGTATTAGATGTTTTACTATACAGTGACAATTAGGAATCAATTACACTACACAACTGTAATACATAAGACTACTCTTGGATGCCTAACATAGATATATTCTGAAATAAAAAAAAAAAAAAAAGGAAAAATGCAAGATGGAACGGTTGGATGTACAAGGTGACATGTACACAACATCAATGCACAACTTTAATGCAAAATATTAGCATTCAATCCAACTCAGGACAATCAAGATCCTCCCTGGTCTTGTGAACTGTGGAGTTTATAAGATTATAAATTGCAACTATCAAAAGTGAGTCACTTGTACTTGAACCATTGATCTCTTTTTCTGATCGACCATCGCTAGAGATCAAGAATCCCAATGGATCAGAATCTTAATTCTTATGGTGTCTTTATCGTTCACAGCTGAAATTATAATTGATAAATCAACCGTGCGTAGACTAAGGATGCTCCAAGAGAATGGATACTACACTACAAGAGCATAGGTTCTCCCTTGGCACAATGGGCTGAACAAAATTAATTGAAAAGACAATTTAGTAATTTCACAGTATAATAAGAGGAACTATTTAATTAGTAAGTTATAGGATGCAACTATTGTTAATTTAACTTTTCTTATTCGTATATGCAAGAAATTAAAAGTATTTAATATTGTAACTCATATTGATAAAAGAAATATGCATTATAATATCGTTTTGAGAAAATAATATAGCACAAAGTCGAGTAAAAGAAGTAACTAATTAATTACCTGCATAATGGAGATGCAATTTCCAAGATCTATTCCACTTGAAATGCGAGCAATTGCATGTTGAAAAAATAAGTTTCCATTCATTCTTAGGGGAAATGAAAAAAATGAAAAAAAAAAATGAAGAAACGAAATAACAATCAACAACATATAAATTTATGCGAAAATTATAAAACCTGAGAAAAATCCTGACCTACAAAAAACATATTATAGCATGAAATATTTTATAATCACACATAATTCCTCTCTTGCCAAACATCATAGACTATTATAAGTCTTTGAATGACTCACATCCTCACAACACTTTTTCAAGGGAGAATAAAATAAATAAAGAATTTAACTAAAATCAAACACACGATTAAAAGTGTATTGATTTTTTTTTTTTTGTAAGTAAAATCTTTATTCCAAAATAGAGAAACAAAGAGTACATTATACAGTGATGTACAAAAAATGATGAGCATTAGCTCTCAAGAATTTTCCTAAGATTTTCTAACCATTCCGTATATTGAAAGTTACAAAATGAGGGGTATTTAACCGAGCACCAACTCCAAAATCTTCCTTTAATTTTGTCCACCACCTTCTCCGTTTCAAAGCTTTTCCCTTCAAAAATCAATTTGTTCCTTCCTTTCCATATAATCCAAACAATACAAATCCAAAGACTCGTTGCCAAAAGCTTGCCTTTTTTTGCCCGAAAAAATTCCAGAGTGGGCGAGAAAATATTGTCAGATCTGATTATGACTCACTCCCGAAATTCCAACCCAATTATAACAAACGTACCAAATTTTTTGACGTCACCGAGCAATCGAAAAATAAGTGCGATGCAGATTCCGAGCACAAATTGCAAAGTGGACAGCTTAAGGTGCTGTTTTGGGGAAGTATGTTGCGTTTTTGAAGGTTCTCTCGGGTAGGTAATCGATCTTGGAGAAGTCTCCATGCCATTGCCGATGCTTTGAGAGGTGGAATCTTGCTCCACACGCGGCTGAGGATCGATCCAGTCCCAGCAGAAGATGAGGATGAAGCAGTAGGCGTGCAGATTGCTTCGTAAGCCCGCTTCGTCTTGAATTGACCGTCCGGGGACGAATTTCACTTCCACGTATCTTCCTTTTCTTCAACTAATTTGCACCTGCTCAGCACATCAAATAATTCATTTACAGAAGATAGTTCACGATAAAAAAAACCCTATTCCACACTAATTCCCACCTCCACGATCCATTAACCCACTTTCACATCTCACTAATTTTCGCCTCCCTCAAAGTACTCAAGTGATACAACCTAGGAAACCTATGCTTAAGAGACTCGACCCCCACCCACGGACTTTCCCAAAAACTCGTATTTTTACCATTTCCTATACATCTTTCTAAGTTCCCCCATAGCCATTTACCCCCTTCACCTATCACATTGATTAAAATATCTTTCCACCAACTAGAGATCATATTCCAATTCCCATTCACAATAAGGCCCGACTCTCCCACATCAAGACTCCCATATAGAGATCCTAAAACACTAGCCCACAACCCCTTTCTTTCCACTAGGACTCTCCAAACCCACTTTCCCAATAAGACATTATTGAAAACCCCCAAATCCCTAACCCCCAAATTTCAAAAAAAGATTTTGATTTATGTGATTTTTTTTTCCAACTCACCCAATACGTTTTCTTATTATTCTCACATCCCCCCAAAGAAATTTACGTTGCAGAGAGGAAAGCACACTCAATGTAGTTTTTGGTAATTTGTAAAAGGAGAGCTGATAGATCGGTAATGAGGATAGAACTGGATTGAGAAGTGTAATACGACCCCCAAAAGAGATCTTTCGGTCTTCCCACGACTTTATTTTTTTCTGAAATTTCTGAACTACGTTGTTCCTTTCGCTTGGCTTCTTATAGCTTGCTCCAATTCGAATGCCCAGATAAGAGAAAGGAAATTCGCCAATGGAACAACCCAGAATATTGGCCATCTCTTGGATCCTGTTGCCATCCACATTCATACCCATTAAGCTACATTTATCATAGTTTATCTTGAGACCCGATAGCAACTCGAAATTTTTGAGAATTCTTTTCATCACCCAGGCGTTTTGAGGACATACCGATCCAATAAAAATGGTATCATCAGCATACTGTAGATGAGAAATTCTGACTTTTTCTACCCCAATTTCAGCAGCATTGAAGCTGCCAACATCCGTTGCCTTTGTCACCAAGAGGCTAAGTCCTTCTGCAACAAGTAAATATAGAAAAGGGGAGAGAGGGTCCCCTTGACGTAGGCCTCTTTCCAGCTTAAACTCCCCCGATGGGCTGCCATTAACTAACACCGATGCCTAAGCACTTGACACACATTCCTTCATCCAGATACGCCATTTATCACATAAATCAAAACCTTCAAGCATCATATCTAAGAAATTCCAGTCCACCGAGTCATAAGCCTTTGCAAAGTCAATTTTAAAGAAGGCTCTCTCCATCTTTCTCCTCTTCGTTTCCGCCACAACTTCATTAAGAATCGCGATCCCATCCATGATGTTTCTTCTCCCCACAAAAGCACTCTGATTGAGAGAAATCAGCTTATCCATAACTTTGCTCAGTCTCAGAGCCAACAGTTTTGCAAGAATTTTATAGGCACAACCAATGAGAGAAATTGGCCTATAATCTGAAAGACATGACGCGTCTTCTTTCTTGGGTATGAGCACGATAAAAGAAGGATTGAGACCCCGGACAAGCTTGCCATGTTCATGGAAGTCGGATAGCATTTGAAGGAAGTCGGTCTTTATCACCCTCCAACATACCTTAATGAATTTGAAATTAAATCCGTCCGGGCCCGGGCTCTTGGAATTGTCACAACTTTCAATAGCAGCTAACACCTCATCTTCGGAGAACGGGGCAGAAAGGAGAGCATTATCCTCCGGGGACAACTTATTGGAGAAGATTTCGGGTGAGAGCTTCGGTCGAGTTTGGCTTGAAAGGCTGAAGTGGGTCTTGAAAAAAGAGAACACGCCCTCCTTAACTTCTTTGACATCCTCAGTCCAGCCCCCGTTGAGAGTTATACCGGCAATTCCGTTGTTTTTTTTCCGAAAGTTAATCGCCCTGTGGAAGAATTTAGAGTTCACATCTCCTTCCTTTAGCCATCTTATTTTGGCCTTTTGAGCCATTAAGCTATTCCGTTGGTTGGTTCAGACTTCTAAAAAGATTGGCCGTCATTGATTGGTGTGTTCTTCTAATTGAGACACCTACACCACTTAAATTGTGTTACGGAGCCCATCCTTTTTTTTCTTTTTTTTTTTTCATAAATCGATGTGGGACAACCGGTTCTTTTATTTTGACCCAAAGCCAACATTGCATTCATTGGATTATTGCAAATGCATTAAATTTCAATACTTTTCATTGGATAAGTCGAGTTGAAGTAATTCATACCAGATTTGTAATTTTTAAACAATCTTAAATTTACTTACTTCAAAAAAAAAAAAAAACAATCTTAAATTTACTATGTCGCAGTCACCTACACTAAAGGTGTGTTTGTTTATGGTTTCCCACCCCGAGTTTTAATTTCAAATAAAAATCCTTGTTTGTCAAGCACGATTTTTAGTATGAGATTTCAAATTCTTTAAATTAAATTATAGCCTATAATATCCATACTGAGTCTATTTTATTTTTTCCAAACACAATTTACAATACAATCAAACATCTATTATCCACTTTAATTTTAATTATTATCAATTTACAATACAATTAAACATCTATTATCCACTTTAATTTTAATTATTATTTATCAAGCTCAACGCTCCATCTTCTCTTTTTTCATATATTTACACAACATCAATCATTTCAACATTATTTTTTACAATTTAATAATATAATTGTCACTTACTTTTCAAAATCCAGCGCTATCAAATTCTACAGGATGTACACTTAAACATGTAATATATAAAATTTCAACATAAAATTACTTCATGATATTTTGCATATACTTAAGCTCGATAGTGGGGTATAGGATATTTTTTTCCATGTGGACGGGGATAAATCACGCCCTATATAAACGGGGACGTTGATAAAATTGATCCTACGATTTTTGCATTTTTCACGATGAGGGACATTTTTGGTAATATTAGTCTTACAATTTTAGCATTTTTCACAAAAAAATCAAGAAGTGCCCATAACATTATCAAACTATTTAAAAAAAAAAAAAAAACTTTTGTGGTTTAAAATATTTTTAATTAATGAACTTCAATAGATGTATCTTTTTAAATTTATCTCATATTACAAAACAAAAAAAGTGTATCGTACACAAAAAAATAAAAAATAAAAACTTATTTAGTTAACTAATTACTATGAATTTTAAAAAGAGTAAGTCTTTGATATAAATCTGTAATGAAGTCCTTATTGGAGTTGTTAGAGTCAATTAGGAATTAAACTTTTTTTTTTTTTTTTATATAAATCAATTTCGCAAACAAATGAGATAGATTATCTACAATACAAAAAGTGCAATTAATGTTCAATCCAACTCAGGACAACCAAGAGCTGCCTTAATTCTTTGAATTGTGGAGCTCATAAAAGTATGGACTGTGGCAACTGATTTCATACTTGTTTGTTCCGACTTTGTGATATAACCAGCTAATATTTGGAAAACAATGGTCAGGATTGAGCCACTTGTAGTTGAACCGTTGATCCCTTTGTCCGTCTTACCATCAGTTGAGATTAGATAACCCGAAGGAAGGATCTGAACTTTTGCGGTGTCGTCGCCGTTCAGAACTGAAGTTATAGATGGTAAATCGATCGGTGCGTAGACTATAGATGCTCCAAGAGAGTCGATGTTACTCTCTTGGAGGATCAATAACTTCTCCTTTGGCACGAAGGGCTGAAAAATATAAGTTGAGAGGAAGATTTAGTAATTTCATTATAAAAATAGATGATAGCTAGAGAAATGCATGCAAACACTAGCTATTTTATGGGAATATGACGATGTTACTAATGTATATAGAATTGAAAATAGAAATCCTATATAATTAATGGTAGATGAGCATATACATTATTATAAACTTTTAGTTCACTAATTACCTGGATAATTGAAATGCAATTTCCAAGATCATTTCCAGTTGAAATGCGAGCAATTTCACACACTGGATTTCCAGCCGACAAGATATCCCACTGCATTGCAAATGCATTACATATCAATACTTTAATGTCCACTAAATACGATGTCTGATTGAGTAAAAAATCGAGTCATGTTGGATCAAATTCAAATTAATAATAGTATTAAACGAAGTTCAAATTGAAGGCATACTCATGTAACCAAGGTTATGTATTTTATGATGCGAAGTTTACCTGAGATCGTTTTGTCTCATCATTGAAGAAGTCAAAGAGATGCTGAATTGAAAATGGAAGGCTGATAGATATAGTTGCTGCGACAATCGAACCGTTAGGTTGGCCTGTTCCAATATTTTTTCTTGAAGTGATTCGAACTCCACTACTATTATGTTCTGACAAATTTGGAAAGTGTAAACTATCCGACATGCTTAATATTTGAGACAAGCTCTTCACCATTCTGTGTGATAGCCTCATCAGGCTTTTCCTTCCTTGTGATGAGTTGATAACTGAACAGAAAAAAAAACTTGCAAGATGATCAATTTTCAAGTAAAAATTTTCAAGATGATCATCAGGCTTTCAGTATTGACATCATTAAGTTTTGTTTATGGAATAGATCGACTCATTAAACAATTGAAAAAATAAAACTTTGATGCACAATTGTGCAACGGGTGCAATTTTGATATAATTTTGAATTTTTTTAGACATGTTATTTTTTTGTGAATGAATCAAATTTTAGTCAAAATTTAATAAAAAATTACATCAAGTGCATTGTGCAACTGGAGCACATAAATATTTATCATATAAATATATATAAGTATATATGTACCTCCTTCAAGTTCATGCCTAGGTGTAGTAGCTAGCCCTATAGAACATGCAAACCTGTCGCACATTCTTTGGAGTGTTGTTATCCATCTTTTTGCTCCATAAGCATGTCCAACCAAGTCTCTATATAGACGATGTGTTAAAGATTTATCGTCCAGTACTTCCACATGCTCGATCCATGTAATCTATTTTAATGATGACCAATAAGTTATAATAATTAGACATGACATGTGATTAAGAATATGTGTGTATGTTCAGATGAAATAAAATACGAGCACATTGTAAAGAACTGAAAAACTAAATTAAGTGTCACAAGACTCACAAATGATTTTCCATTGGATTTATCTTCGATCATACATCCTGATGGAAATTTCCAAGATCGAGTTGGAGTTGCATCTTGGAGATGTTTGATGAAATCGTAGGATACATCCACAATTAACCAAGTTGTGGCAGCAATATGTTGGATGAATCGAACGAAAAAGAACTCTCGAGGAACCACGAAAGGCGACAAAACATGCATTTTTTCGTACATCTGTGACAACCAAATATTACCTTAAACTCATAATTATTGAGACAATTTTTTAGTAATTAATTTTAGGGTTTGGGATCTTACTAAACACATAGAACCATTGGGAAACATTGTTGCAGCGTCAAGTACTTCAAAAGTTTTTGCCATTGTGACAATTGTTGGAAACATGTCTATCCATTTAATCTGCAACATTAATATGCATGTATCTTAATACCAAGAAAACTCAACAATTTGATGAAAGAATAGAGATCCTAGTCTAAACTCACGAGGGGACATGATACAAATTGTAAAAGTTTTTTTTTCCCAAAGTTAAAATTGTGAAATTTGGAATAAATTCATTCATATATTAGTTGATCACACACGACTATGGGCGTGACAATTTTTAAAATTAAACATTATTATAGATTAATTAGAGAATTCGTGAGGATCCAGACAAATAATGTACTTATATATATACTTATTTGATCATTCATCAACATCCAAATTCATGATTTATTATAATGTTATTTGCAGAAACTAAATTTATGTTAACAATCAGAAATAAATTTTTATACTAAAGTGGCTTTAGCTCTCTTGTTTCACTTTATTATTGTTTCATCTTGTATTTTACTGGCACTAATGTATAAAACAACACATAATATCAATAACAAAATACAAGACCAAACAAAAAACTTAAATAGATGTTCACTTAAAATCATAATTAGAATTTGGATTTTCATACCGGATCAAGAAAAACTTCCACCAACTGAGCTCCTCTCATGGTCACTTCGCCTGACTCTTTCGACGATTCCATCCGAGTATTAGCAGATTTGAAATGATTAGACTTGGAAAAAAACTTTTCGTAGCTTTCTTGATGAAGAACACTTTTTCCATCGCTTGGAGATATGACCCACACCGTATCTTTCATGTGTAGAAGATCAATCAACTCATTCATGGCGGATACAGCTGTCTCTATAATCACACTCTTATCTGTCTCCTGAAATTCAGTTGAAGGAATCTCCGAATTTCGAGGAATTTGGCCAGCATCGATTCTGTCTGGAAAATAATTATATGTAGATGTGTTCGAAATGTTGCCAAAACCTACAGGTGAAGCAGCAACTGATTTTCCGACCAAGAGTGATGTTCTTTCATGCTGAAAAAGTTATCCAACATAAACATGATCAGGACCATTAACTAATTTTGCAACAAGTTTAGGGTTTTAATTAATTAGATTATGCATGATTATATTGTTAGGGGTTGAGCTAGATAAAACTATTTGACAAAAATGAAAGCTTGGTTTTTGTTTTCTTTGGGAGATATTTTGGCTCATAGCTAGTTTTTATCTTTAATCTTAAAATGTATTGTAATAAGAGGCGATATTTTGTTGTTAATAAAAAAATTATAATAACTATTTGACCAAAGAATTAAATCAAATTTAATGTGAGATTCGGTATAATTAAATACACCGAAATTGTTGTATCAAATACACTAAAGATAATATTACATGATATTTGTCATAATACTAATAAAAAAATAGTTTTGATGAATTTCAAAAAACTTTTTAAAAAATGTACTTTTGATGGTTGTTGCTACATTAATCATCATCTGAATTGATGATCTCATATAGCGAACATAAATTTTCGATATGTATTTTGAGAGACATTTGAGATGAACTAATTAATATATATATATATATATATATATATATATATAAACATAACTTTTCAAAAAATTAAGGATATTTTACAAAGTGTGTTGTCTGCATTCATTCCTAAATGCTGGATCATCGCCACGTGCACTTAAAGAATATCCTCTTATTAAATTACTCTTAACACTAAAATAAAGATAAGATGATCAAAAGACAGATTTTGAAATTATCGACCCTTTGTTACACGTGTTCATGAGTGATCGTATATTTCACCAAGCATGACGTGTACAAGACCGTTGTGATCAAAATGCATGATTACTATATCGTAAAATCAATTAGAGAAGGCAATTTAATTTGTTATTTTGTGTTAATAAGGATGAAATTAATACTCCTAGTAAAACAAAACTGACCTCTTCTCTCAATCTTAAATTTTCCATCCTCAGTGCCCCCAAACTTTGGGGTTGATCTTGACAATTATTGAGACACGAGATGTTTTGTAGGGCCTCTCGCATGCCCATATTCTCACGCCGCAGTCGTTCATTTTCAGCTCCCAGCTCACTGGTACCTGCCCTTTCATTCATAGTCTGAAGTATTTATTCAAAACAAACATAATTCCAATCAGTAAAACTAAGATAATTGTTAATTAAGTGAAATATAGTTTTAAAATACGAACAAACACATAAAAGAAGTAGGTTTGCAACCTTTTTCTGAGTTCTTTTGTTTTGAAACCAGAATTTGATTTGTTGAGGTTCAAGTCCTAAATCTCTGCTCAACTTTTCTCTTTGTTTCTGATCTGGACGAGGAAAATCCTTAAAAAACCTTCAATGAAAAAAGAAAAGAAAGATTAGAGAAAAAATAAAAAGTAATATTAAATTTACTAATTAAACATCAAATTAATCACATTAGATATATAAACAACCGAATAGACAAGGAGATCTTAATTTGTTGTAAAAACAAGAAAATAAAACCATAAAATGATTTCAAAAGCATAGAATGATAAAGATAAATATTTAAGATAAATAATTGCTTAAGACTGATTTAATATTTACTCTTCTAGTTGTTGTGTTTGCTGTGGTGTGTGGCGGTGATACATTTTTCTTTTTTGCGAATCAGATGATTGTTCACCACCAGATCTGCTTACTCCATATGCTGAATCCATTTTACTTTTTTTCTCTCAAACAAAAATTAATATTTTCTGATTTTGTTCTTGATTTGTTACGTCTCAATGCAATGAGAATAGAATCTACGAGCAACCGGAAAAAAAAAAGCACTTGTCAACGCAATGAAGAAAAAAAAAAGATGCACCATTGACTTCTTATTTGTAGCTCTAACATATTAATAGTTAATACGTGGATAAATTTTTAGGGAATCTAAATAAATTGAATTGATTCTCTATCTATCTATAGATTTGAATTTTTAGATAAGATAAAAAAAAAATATGGTACAAGACTTTTCGGTTCACACTCACATTTTGAGTTTAAATTCTGCAGAAAACACCTCCACCCATTAAATTATTTACTCGACGAGCCTCATTCACGAAGGGTAAAGTTGGAAATTCAACCTATGAATGAGGAAGAGTAAAATTAATGTATATATATTGATTCTATACTTATCTACTAGTAATTAATTATGCAAATTAAATGTTGACAGAAAAGAAAGCATTCACCTAGGTAAAAAAAAATTGTCACTAGGTTTCTCATTTGAGTGGGAGACCCAGGTTCGATTCTCTCTGGGAATGAATTTGGAGTTATGGGAGTTATAAGGTGGATTGACGATTTCATGAAAGATTTTTTGGGTCTTAACAGATTAACCAAGAATAACTAACATCTAACTTTGCCCGATAAAAAAAAAGGTTAAAAAAAATTGCATTTCTTGAATTTTGAATTTCTTGAGAATAAGGAGTACGTAAAAAACTATATCGAATTTTTATATATGATGATATGATTATATTATATATGACTAGCATCCATGTGTAAGGACTAAGGATTTAATTACTTAATTGCTATGGTACCGTGAAGGGTCGCCCTTTAGATTTTGTAGCCAAATTTGAGAATGAAAATAATAATTAATAAACCTTTCGTCGATGAATACAATTAAAGAATCACGTGATTACAATTAAAGAATCAAAATTTTATAATGTGGATAATAAATTGCACTTTAGGGTTCTTTATGTAATTTATTATGTACAATCGTGTGTATATATATATTAAATATAATAAGTGACATGTACTAATAAATACTATAACACTTCTTTAGTAAGGGTAAGTAGAAAGAAATAAAATGTTTAGTATTTATTAATTACCTCTAATAGTAAATAAGTAAATAACCTTTAATTTGAACTTGTGTAGCTGTAAATCGGATATTGCCATTTATTTTTACAATCTATATTTGTTAGCCAAGATCCTTCACTATGTCATCTAAATTAATTCTTAAATATTAATGCAGAGAAAAAAAAAAACTATGTAACAACATGATATGTATGAGCTGGCGCATCGTGAATTAAATAATCGATCTTTGGATCGAATTTCGAATTATCAAATAAATTTCTCTATACAGCGTGATATTTGTGAGCAGTGTGATTAAGACAGTGCCATAAAAGAACAGTTGTTCATTTTTCACTCAATGAGGAATTTTTTTTAAAATGAAATGGGAAAATGCAAGCGGGTCGATCGACATGCATAAGTAATTAATTCACAATCTTAAAGCTGTGGAAATATAAAAGTTTGCACGACATTCAATTAATTTTAAAAAGTAAATAACTAATTCTTTTATTTCATTTTAAAAAATAAATATGTTAAATTATACTACTTCTTCCGTCTCACGTAAGTTTTACATTTTGTCATTTTTGGTGTTTCCACTAAAGTTTTACATTTTCTTTTGGCATGTTGTGACCACATTTTTCTTAACAGTTTTTTCTACATACTTTACTCAAAATTATATAAATTGTCACCTAATTAATATTAAAATATACATACTTTCTATTTTTATTTCTTCCTTTTTATTTTTCTTACATATTATATCAACGATTAATACATTTAATTAATATATTACATTTCTTCAACCTTTTGTCATTCACAAATGTAAAGCTAAAGATGGGGTAAAGATAGTGGAATTTTATATAATCTTTAATTTGATATGCATAATGTATTTATAAAATTAAAATTCAAATCTACAATTGTGTTTTTGAAGTTTTATATTAAATTTAAGTAGAAAGATGGAGTATCATGAAATAAGTTGCACACAAATCTTTGTCTTATATTTCTCCAGTCGCATTTTTATTTGAAAGTTTTCTCTTTGTACGGATTTTAAATTAAAAATTGTTTATTATTATTAAAATGATAAAATTGCTTTTATGGGGATTAATAATAATGACATGGGTGTAAATTAAAGAAGATCATAAAATTGACTTTAGTGTGAGAAAAATAATGATATAAGGTGTAACATAGAAATGTTTGAGGAGTATTACTATATTAATAAATAAGAAAAAAAAACTTTATTATTATTTATAAAAATACTCAATTAAGTTTATAACAAACATTTTTAACAAATGTTTTAATAAAAATGGGATGAACGGAGTATTATTTTTTCAACACATCTTAACATGTGTGAGCTGGTGCAACATAAATAAGACAGTACTGAAAGACGAATTATCCATTTTTACACCAAATATAGAATTATTTTTTGATAAAATGGGAAAATGAAACCTGGCACATGCATGAACAATTAATGCACGATTTTACGATGGTAGCAATAGAAGGTGCCACAATATTTTATTTTTATTTTCTTTTCCTATTTATAAGTTTAAAATAAGCAGCTTAACTATTTTATTTTAAGTTCGTTTTAAATGATAAATAAGCTAAGTTTATACAGTTTTTTTTAACTTTTTTTAAGGATACCTACTTTGACATGAATAATTTTTTTTAAAATTAAATATAAAAATGTTTTATTTATTTGTATTTATATTGACGTTAAGTAGAATGCATGAGCATCACAAAAAAAATAATATATATATATATATATATATATATATATATATATATATATATATAAATAGTATAATCCTACAAAAAAACGTTCCCGCTCATTTTCTCCACTCTCAATCATCTTTACAATAACTATTTGCCTCGTTTTTTAGCAGTCTCTCACTCTCCACTTTAATATTCGTTCACTCTCAATTCTGACATCTCTCTCTCTCCACATTCTCTGATTAATTAATTATATCACTATTTAATTCGAATGTGTTTTGAATTAATTTTTTGAGTGATCTTATTTAATTATTTTGTATAAAATTAAATAAATACATTCTAACTTATATGATAAATCATTAATTTGAGAAAAATTTCAATATAAAATTTTCTAATTAACATAATAACTAATCAACCTAATGAGTAATAACTTTAAAATAGTGCATCTTTTTTTAATTTCATTGGTTTTATAATTGTTGTTCTCTTGACACAATATTATTTGACTAATGTAATGGATATTTTGCTATCTATTTCATTAAATAATTGATATTTAGATGAATTTTGTTTAAATAGATTTAAGATAAATATTTTTTTAATCAAACTTCACTTTTCTTTTCTACTTCAAATATTCAGTTTACTTAATTATATTCTATATATATAAAAATTTATTATATCAAAAAATATTTTACTATAAGCTAACAACACTATTAATGTTGACTGACATTACATTTTTTTTAATACAATATGTAATTAAAGTTTCAACGCACTAAATCTTATCTTATATATAATAAATTAATTGACAATCTAATAGTAATATACATAAATAAGATAAATAAATTATGAATAAGATTATTATATGAAAAAAAAAATTGTGTGAGACTATCTCATACGTGATATTAGTGACGGAGCCAGGATTTTGACTAGGGGCCAATTAATAGGAGAATTTTTTTATTTTTTATTTTTTTTGTACCTATAGCTTTTTTGTAATCTATTTTTTTATCCCAAAAAATTTAACTGTTTAATTTTGGTCCCATAACTATCATTATTATCGAAATTTGGTCTCATTTTCGCCAAAAATAGTTAATCCCTGCAACAAGTCACAAGTCGATTGAAATTGAAGGTTTACGAGCTCGTAGCTAACATAAACGTTGACTACTAAACAAACGCCTAGAAATTTTAGAAAAGTATTAATTTTGTGCACGATATATCTTGATACATGCTACTCTTTTAATCTTTCACTTAAATAAATTTTATATTTTTAAAACCAAATAATCAGTATCCTAGAATTCACTTAGGAACATAATAGGATGAGAATTAGGAAAAATTCCATCACTTTTAACCATAAGACATCTATGAAGCATTACTCAATCTCCAAGTGAATTCTCTAAAATAAAAATGTCATGAGTAACTAGCGTGATATGTAAAACAATCGCACTCATATTTCATATGTCTTTCATAATTCCCAATATGTAGGACAACTATTCGAAATATGAAGGATCAAGAGCTTGCAACTAGACTAAAAGCCCGGACTTATAGTGAGGTGCTACTTTAATTCCCTTAATCCATACTTAGCAGCAGGCACCACGGGCGGCACGCAACTATGCCTTTAATCGAGGGAACGAGGGGTCTTGAGCAAGAATCTGAATTTTAAAGGCATGAGACTGCTAGGATTTCTCCTAACAATACCCCCTAGCAGTAGCCTGACTTTCGCCAAACATACCACTATTTGTGTCATGGGGGACTCGAACCCGTGACCTGTGCTCTGATATCAATTGAAGGATCAAGCGCTTGCCACTAGACTAAAAGTCCGGACTTGTAGTGAGGTGCTACTTTAATTCCCTTAACCCATACCTAGCAAAGAAAGGCACCACGGACGCAAGACATAACTATGCCTTTAATCGAGTTTAACGAGGGTCTTGAGTCAAGAATCGACCTTAAAAGGCAGGAGAGTGCTAGGATTTCTCCCAACAAAATACAATCGCACTCATATTTCGTATCTCTTTCATAATTCCCAATATGTACGTAGGACAACTATTCGAAAATTATCATTGTATGAAGATAAAAAATGCATGAAAATAAAATAACTTATAAAAATAAATTATATAATAACTTATGAAGTTATATAATTAAGGTATGAAAGACGTGCGACGCACGTTCATTATGACTGTATTAATAAAAATCAAACTCAAGAAGTAGTCTGTAAAAGAAGAGAGATAGAGATAAATATAAGCAAGACCCTAAACATTTTAAATCAGCTGACATTTTATCTTGTCAAATCTAAAGAAGATCACTTCACTGGATTTCTCATCGTCTGAAAACCTAACTCCTCCAAGAACTATCCATGTCTGATCAACTAAAACAACAATCAGAAGGCTTAATGTTATTACGAGAATCAGGATCTCCAATCTTACATAAAAAAGATGGTAAGAGTATTGAATATTTTTTTTTTTTAAAAAGTTTTTGAAGCAGTTAAAGAATTAAAAAAATAAAAAGGGTGCCAAAAATTATATATTTTGATGATTATTATATTAATCATCGATCTGAATTGATGAAAACATCAATTTTGATATGTATGTATCTTGTGTTGTAATTTGAAAAGGGAAAACATTGAAATTTATATTTTATATGTATTTTGAGAGTCATTGGAGGTCATGGCTTTAATATATATGCGAGAATTTCTAGTAATCATTATATTTAACTTGGTGTTCTAAATGTTGGATCATTACCACGTGTATTTAAAGTATATTACTTTTTAGTTATTTTAGCATACGAAAAAAGATGATCAAAAGTTGGGTTCTGGAATATGAAGAACCCTTCTACACGTGGCCATATGTTTCACTAACATGTCACAAGATCATTTTTGTGATCTAAAATGCATGATTATTTTGGGAATATCTTTATCTATCTGGTGGGCGAATTGTAAAAATTGACTGACACTTTGATTTGTCATAAAATCAATTACAGAAGACAATTTGTTATCTTAAAAAGAAATATATATAGAACGGAGATTACTAGCTTGTAAAAGAAGACTGACCTCTTATCTCAATTTCATAAATCCAATAGATTGATTTTCCGACCGGTTACCGTAACTCTGATAGGGAAGATCGATCCATTGGACCCAACTAAGACACCGAAGCAAACCGGGTACAGGCTGTGATAAAGTGCAACGACAGCCTCAGAATCAGGCAAGCAGCGGTGGCTGGAACGAGCAATGGCGGCAACGCGACGCTGGGGAAGAAATTGTGCATATGCGGAACCAAACTTAGCTTTACTCGCGGTCTGGATCTTTACGAGCGCTGCCTCCCCATCAGTATTACCCTGCTCAGCCGCTTCACAGATTTGTAGCAGTGGCCGCCGCAGCCGCCGCCGTTGAGCAGCCACTAAACCCTCACCTGTGTATAATTATAAGACCTTCTTCCTGCCGCCTCCATGCGGTTTTTTCTGCTCCTGTGTTAGATCTCCTCTGCCTCCTTTTTGAGGTTTTCCGCCGCCGCCGTGCGGATCTTCCTGCCGCCTCCGTGCGGAATTTCCTGCTCCTTTGTGAGATCTCCTCTGCCCTCAAGATCGAGTCTTTGAATTACAGTCCGAAGAAACAGAGCATCAGATTGCAAAAAGGCAATTCAAAAGTAGCCCTATTTCGATCCTTTAAAGTTTTAAACATCAACAATTGAACTTATTACTCTCACCGCACTTTCTCCTTTTTTGAAAATTAAGGATAGGGCTTGTGGCTTGAGTTTCTTGCGCCGATTGTGCGTCTTCTCCCTGACCTTCTCTTATCTTTGTATAAGATTTGTGTCTTTTTCTCCAAATTTCCCACCCCAATTTCTCTTTTATGTACTAGTTATTCCCTTTTGTCATATCCTGTTGAATCGAATTCTGCATCTTTGAGTAGACATTGTGAAGCAGGAGAGAGTACTCCTCTTCCTCCCCATTTTCAGCGTTATTTATTCGCATCCTTCCTCCCTCCCAAGGTTTTCCTCGGTGTGAACGTTGCCGGGCCGTGCAACTTTGTCCCGGTTGGTTGCCAGTCTCGAACCCCTGCACATTTGGTTGCATCCTTTTTACAATTTCTTTTTTTCTCTCCTCCCGCTTTCTTAAGCGGTGATTTCTTCCTCCAATTTACGCTTGTCGGTGAGACCTTTCCAACCGACGGTAGCGGTTTCACCCTTAAAGCACCAACGACGGAGGTTGGCGAGGTCCAACCCCGCCGAGCACCATGAGTTGCATAGCTTGGAATGCTTGTGGGCTCGGGGGCAAATGCTCGCTCCGGAATCTCCAACGTCTCGTTCAAGACCATACCCCCGATATTCTATTTATTTCCGAGTCTAAGGTGTCCAATCTTGTAGCCACTAGATGGCGTGTGCTTTTGAATTATGTTGGTTGTTTTTGTGTGGAAGCCACTGGGAGTAGTGGTGGATTGCTCTTGTTTGGTCTAGTAATATTAATGTTTCAGTGTTGTCGTACTCTAAGGGCCACATTGACTGTCACATCTCGGCAAACAACAAAAATTGGTACTTCACGGGTTTCTATGAAAACCCTATTCATCATCTTAGGCATCTTTCATGGGAGCTTCTTAGAAAAATCGCAAAAAATCACTATGATGAGTCGTTGGGCTGGCTCGTCGAAGGGGACTTCAACAAGATTTTTTATGAATTTGAAAAGAAATGAGGCACTCCCAGATCTCTTTCACAGATGAATAATTTCCGTTCGGCTGCTGATGATAATTTTCTTCACAATCTAGATGCTAAGGGTCCGAAATACACTTGGAGTAATAGAAGGAAAGGGAGGGACTGCATTTGGGTCAAATTGGATCGTTTTCTCGCTAATCAAATCTGGAGAGTGTTGTTTCCAAATACTGAAATCAGATATCTGGATTTTTACGGCTCTGATCACCGCCCCGTCATCATTTCTTACATGCAGATCTCCGTACCCCAGCCAGGCAGACGTAAAAAAAATCTCACCTTTGAAAATAAGTGGTTGATGGAAGAGGACTATATAGAGACTCTCAAAGATGCATGGTCCAATAACAGGTTTTGTGCTGGTCTTCAAGATAAGTTGAAAAGCATTGATAGTCAGCTTCATAATTGGGCCTTTACCTCTAACATCAACATGCTCAAGAAAAGAATTGAAAATACAAGAAAGGAGCTCAATAAGCTACTCAATTCGGAAGATGAATCAAGTTTTACTCAAACCTCCAGTGAACTTGAGTCCCATATGAAAAAATTGCTTTATCAAGAAGAGCTACATTGGCATCAGAGGTCTAGAAACAACTGGTTGGCTTTCGGTGACAAAAATACCTCATTTTTTCACAACTCGGCTTCCAAACGTCGCTCCAAAAATAAAATCATGAAGCTTAAAGACGGTTCGGGTCTCACCTTTTCTTCCCCGACCGAAATGGAGCGTATTATCACGGATTATTTCTCTAATTTGTTCACCTCCAGTAATCCTTCTCATGAGAATATTGATGAAATCATCAATCATGTTTTTCCTAATGTCTCCGATGAGATGAATCAAGATCTGTGCAGACCCTTCACCAAAGATGATGTGAGAAAAGCTCTTTTTGATATGAGTCCCTCAAAAGTTCCTGGCCCCCATAGTTTTACGGCCCTCTTCTACCAAAATGCATGGGATATTGTCGGTGATGAAGTCACAAAAGCTGTTCTGAATTTTCTCAACAACGGGGATGACTTGGCCTTTGAAAACTCAACTTTCATATCCCTAATTCCAAAAGTCAAGGACCCAGTTATGGTCAGTGATTACAGACCGATCAGCCTTTGTAATGTTTACTATAAAATTGTTGCTCGTGCTATCACCAACAGACTCAGAGGGATTCTGGGAAAAGTCATTACCCCTAATCAGAGTGCCTTTATTCTGGGTCGTCTCATCACTGATAATGTGCTCATTGGTTTTGAATGTATGCATTGGCTTCGACACTCCAACAACAAAACTGGTTATTGTTGGGGAATTAATTGTCCGGATCTATTCGGGTTGAATATTTAAATACAAATTTAATTCTAACAATTATCACTAGCATGAATTAATCTTATATTAATTCAAATAATAATTCAACAACCAATCATGCATACAAATAGTTCATTTTTTCCTTTTGTAAAATTACGGGTTTCACGTAAACTTCTTTTCCAGTGCAATTGTTGAAAGATGGATCTCGGGAATACTTGAACACACCAAAAGGTCTTCTCAAGTATTCCCTTGTCCTAGATCCACAATCAATTGGAAAGAACTCGTGAACAATTTAGTTTACAATAAAATTATTTATAAGAGGGTGGTGGTGAATTTTATTTTCCTTTTGTTTTTGAACTATTTGTATGCATGATTGGTTTTGAATTATTATTTGAATTAATATAGGATTAATCCATGCTAGTGATAATTGTTAGAATTAAATTTGTATTTAAATATTCAACCCGAATAGATCCGAACAATTAATTCCCCAATAAGATATTCCGTCCTGGATCTCGAACAGCTCTTAATTGTCCTTTTTGAGTTGGTGCATTCCCTAAAAAAAAAAAAAAAAAAAAATAGAACCTTGACAATTGTGACACTTGTTGCTTATGATGGTCTCCCACATGGCATTATTTTCATGCCGAATTCTTTCATTTTCAGCCCTCAAAGCATTATTTTCTGCTATGTTGTTCAATATCTGATTTTTTTGTTCACAACAAAAATGTAAATTTGATCAAAAGAACTGACACAATATATAAATATGTATGACAAACAAAATGTTATCACTTGGTATGCTGTGAAACTTGTACACCGTAAAATTGATTTTTTTTTTTACAGATATACACTTTAGTAATATAAGTCACACACTTTAGTAATATAAGTCACACACTTCAGTTATCACTACGACACTCTTTGCTATAATATAAGTCACACCCTTCACTTTTATGAGTAATACAATTTAGAGTAAAAAGTCACACTTTACAGTAAAAAGTCACATACTTTAGTAATATAAGTCACACTCCTTAACCAGTTTCACCGTAAAACTTGTTCACACTATACTTGGCATAATGTTATATGTATATACACGTGTTGATGGAAATATTTTATTCCAAAAATATATATCTCTAATGTGAAACGTATATTTCTGTCACATCTAAAAAAACCCACTTAACATTCGCCTCTAATTATATGGTTAATTACTTGCAAACACACGAGACAGTTATTTAATTACTAAAATAAAAGATATGGCACAACTTTAAAATAGAGGTATGGCTTATTCGATGTGTGTGTAAGAACTAAGAAGTGGCTAGGGCACCTTTTCTTGAATTCTTTTAAACTCAAACCAAAACTTCATCTGATGAGGATCCAGTCCTAGATCCCTGCTTAATTCTCGTATTTGTTCGCGTTCGGATCTGGAAACTTCTTAAAGAATCTTTAATAGAAAAAAAATGAAATTAGATACGAGAAAAAATCTAATAATTTTGCCAAATTACATAAAATTAACAATTGAAACACGAGAAAAAAGCTATGAAACAACTGGGGCAATATACAAACAAAATCTCAATTTGTAAGAAAAATAAGAAAGGAAAATTTTACATGTTTTGAATGAACTAATCCAAAAAAATAAAAAGATAAAGAAACAAATTTATTAAGCAATTATTACTCAAAAAATATATTGCTATAATGAAATGAAAAGGTTGATTTAATTTATTACGCTTCCAAGTTTTGTCAATTTTTCACTAAAATACATAGACATAAGAAAAATGAAGATACAATTGTGGCTTCTTATATATGTGTATCTCAACTTAACTTTGTTAGTTGATGGAGATTATGCGACTTAATTGTTGACAGGATAGAGAAAAGCACTTACCTAAGTAAGGATGTTTTTGAATTGCTTGGAAATAATGTGAATGTGAAAAACTACATTTTTATGCGAATAGAGACTCTATTTATATTAGTGTCATTATTAATTATCAGGGTTATAAAGAATTGACCTCTTGATTTTTGTTCCCAAAATTGAGAAAGAAATAATTAATAATTCTTGCCTAACATAGTGGTAATATAAAATGAGGTAAAACATTTAAGAGATACTGCAAAGTATAATAAATGTTTGATAAGGTCGCTAATTTGATATATTAATTATCAGGCTAATATTAGGAACATCAATAGGAGAGTGAGAGATGTGGTCATTTCTCATCTCCGTCCCGCTAGAATGGGGAATCCATGACCTTGTCACAGCAAAGTAAACGGTCGATTTTTTTTTTATTACGTCATAAAAATTACTTAAAATTTATGATAAAATTTTATTAATTAACAAAAAAAAAGGTACTAGGGTAAACACAATTATAAATATACATATTATCATAAATAATATAATAAAATAAATATTTATTATGTATAAAATTTAATTTTATTAAAAATGAAGCGGAGATCATTGCAGGAAGGGGAGTGATCTTCTTTCCAACCAGCCTGGATATATTCTCATCATCCCCGACCCTAGAAAAATTTGAAAATTCACCGATCCATTAGGAGGATTCTTGCGGGAAACAGTGATTTCCCCCTACCCGGCATCAAACCTAACTGATACTCATCAAAGATGATGGAGTTATTATTGAGGACTTATAATGATATAATATGGATAATTTATTGCACTTTTGGGTTCTTTATTTCTTATTGTAACTTAATATGCCCAAATCGTGCATATGAATATTATATGCAACTGTATTGATAAAATGGAAAAAATTATTTATATTTATTTACCTTTTTCCAAACAAAGGGCCGTGGATTCTAATGGTAAATAAGCTATGAATTCTTGGAAAAAGTTATTCATATTTATTTACCTTTTTTTTCAAACAAAGGACCATGGATTCAGTGGCGGATGCAGCATGCTACGTGGGGTACAGCTGCATCCCCAAATTGAAATTTATCCCACCATATATGTTTTTGTATTATGTTATTTGATGTAGTGGTGCATGTTTTTTTTTCATACCACAATCATCACATGCCCTTTATTAGTTATATTTTGTATTCCCAAATTTTATTAATCATATTTCGTATCCCCAAATTTTAAATTCTGAATTCGTCGCTGCATGGATTCTAATGGTAAATAAGCTATGAATTCTTGTGTTTTCGTTTACTTTCACGAACTACACTTTGTTAAAAAAGTGCATTTATTCTAGCAAGTTTATCTCCACCAAAAGAATTGAGCCGTGTGTGAAAAAAGAAAAAGATCTTAATTAATTTAGCAACGCTTCTATGAATCAGATTTACACTATAAATCATAATTTAATAAGATTTATTTTGAAGGATAAGTTGACCCGAATTTTCGCCCAACAATTCATCCTCAATTTTCGACCCATTCAAGCCAAGCGAAAACTATCATTCCATTCTCATTCTCGTTTCGCTGTCGCATCGTACTTCACTAGTGACAATGATAATTTTTTGAGTAATTGTAGTATTTTTTCTTCCTAACAGTGATAATTAATGTGTATAACAGTGAGAGTTTTCATGAGTAACAATGAATATGATAGTTTTTATGTGTATTGGTGATTTTTTTTTCATGCCAGTAATAATTTAATAGTGTTACAGTGAATTTTTTTATACATAGCAGTGATAGATTATGTGTATAACAGTGATACAGTGACAATGATAGTTTTTCTAAGTAGCAGTGATTGTTTTTCTAAGTAACAGTGATAGTTTTTGTTGTATATACTCACTTCGTCCTATTTTTATTGCACATTCACTGTTTAGCTCGTGTTTTAATGAACGAGTTGTTTATTAGTATTTGAGATGATAAAAATATTTTGAAGGTAGGGTATGATAGTCATACTTTTCATCTATCTTACACTTCTTTAAAAATCATTTTATCATTTTATATATTAATAAACAATTCACTCAATTCGTTCATTAAAATACGAGTCAAATAGTGAATGAACAATCTAAAATAGGACGGAGGAGTAGATAAATAAGAAAATAGTCAATAATACTGGTACCGTAAAAATGGCAATATTTGGTTACAATCACAATATATTAATGATAATATATTTTATATATGTGTAGAGCTTTTTTCTTTATGTTCGGTAGAAATTCGAATGTTCTACCTAGGAATTCTTGATTCAAAATCAGCAGATAAATACGTTTAACCATTTTTTTAATTAAATAAAAAATTATAATCTAAATAAAAGAATAATTAATTGTTGACTTCAAGAATCTCAGCCATTCTTTCTTTTCTAAGAAATTATCTAATTGGCCGTTCACTTTTAATATATTATTTAATTTTCAAACTAATTTAAATTTTAAAATTTTAATAAAAAAATAAGTAAGGAAATAATCAATTATGAGCTAGTAATTAAAATTTTAATTGAGGTCACAAATTTAATCAAGTGAACTATAATTATTTAAATATTTTGAATATAATTAATCGAATTGGAATAAATTACTTTATGAGAAAGTAATTAAACATGATTATAATTGAATTAAATTAATTAAATAAAATAAATATTTATTACAAATTTATAATATATTTATTCAATTTGCGTAATACGCGGAATTAATTTATAAATGGATGTTCAACTCATTCAAAGTAACTTATTATCTATGAACATTCATTTATTGATTCAGCTATTGTATATAGGATTTAACTAGTATATAAATCAAATTTTATTTTCTTTTACAATTTGTCTATGAGTTGATCTTATAAAAAAAAAATATTTTTATTGTATTATTGATTTACAAGTTTCAACTATATATCATTTTATAGTATAACAATTTATACTTTTGAATGAAAAATTAATTGATAAGCGAATACATCAAATGAATTGAAACTATTAATATTATTAAAATATACACACACAAGCAAATCAATTTACCCGTAAACATATTCACATAAAACTTTACTTTTATTTATAAATGCAATTAAATTATTATTTTTTAAGAGAAATGCAATTTAAATTTGATGTTTCGAAAAAAGTACTAATTTTTAAGAAAGTCCTCATTAAAAACAATCCAAAAAATGGGATGTTTGTGAAAAAAAATTATAGGTCGTGTGTGTCGCGCCAGAAGCCCAGAAATATGTACTGTATAGTGGCTCCAAAAACAATCAATCTTTTTCTTTTTCTTTTCACTCAAATTTTTAATTCTTCATAATTTTTTTTTTTTATTTTTCTTTTAATATTTAATATATTCAATTAATCGTTTTCTTAACATCCATATTATATATATGTAAATAAAATTCAGAGTTATTGTTTTTTAAAATATTTTTTAATTGAATTTGACTATATATATTGATTTTTTTATTTTAAAAAATGTAATTTAACATCTCAACGTTCATCCGTACTTGAAATAATTCGAACTATATTGGCCCATGGGCCTGATGGTGGATCAATTGAGATTGGGATTTGGACGAGTTTGAATACTTTGATAGGAAGAGTTTGAAATTTGATTAAAGGCTCAGGTTATTCGCACCGCCTCTTTTAGTAACTGCACCGTACGGATTAATACACGTAGGTATGATTAATACACCTCCTCTTAAAAATCCATTTTTACCCCCTGCCCTCTTCCCACGTCTAATCACATACACCTCCAATCTCAAATTTATCTTTTCGTTTTTATATGCGTCTTTTCTCCACTGCACCGCCTTCCGCCGCCGCCCGCGCTCCACCGCCATGCACACTCCACCTATATTACAGATCCCTCTTCATCGAGATTTTTGAAATCTGAATTCTGTTTATTTTTTCAGATTATTTTTTCGAAATTTTAGAATTTTTTTTTTTGTTTTTAAAGTTTTTGACATTTTTTCGATTTTTTTTGCCGATATTATACATTTTTTTTTCAAAATATCAGGATTTTCCAAATTTCCGTGGTATTTTTCGAAATCTGTTACTTTTTTAGTTATTCTTTTCATTTTTTATTCATTTTTTCAGATAAAGAGATCGATTTTTTTTTTTTTTTTACATAAAAGAGACCGATTTTTTTTAAACATTCTGCATCTAGATAATTCTCTTGGACTCAATAGTTAGGCCACCCCTATTTCAACATTGCATTTTCAATTTAAAGGATAAACATCTGCGTGTCTGAGTGATAACATTTGAGGAATTCAAAAAAAAAAAATCTGAAATGAATTTTCTGCAAGCCCAAATGCTGAGATCTATGTGAAGGCATGTTGTGCCATGTTTTTTTTCCTACAAACTCGTTCCATCTGTTTCAAGAATTGAGAAGCCAGTTTCAAAATGTTAAAAGAGCTGCAAAATTGATTAAATTCTTATTATTTCCACCAATAGAGAAAGGGTGAAAGGGCAGTTTTGACATTTTATATTTTTATTTAGCAACGAAAAAAGGGATGGGGGTGTATTTCCTAATAATGGCGGTGTAAATAACCTGAGCCTTGATTAAATTAAGCGTGTTGCCATTAATTGGACGTATCATATTATTAAATAACGTTTTTAATAATGTCCAAAAGACCTGGAATGAAATTATGAAGAAAATAATATTATCTACACATGTTCAACGTACACCGTTATTATTATTAGTTGTAAAAATCAACATTTTATAATAAAGTGTTGACCCATACAAATAATAATAATAATAATAATAATAATAATAATAATAATAATAATAATAATAATAGTGTGCGGTGATCATGATGCACATAATATTTTATCTTATATTTAATTGGTTATTTTTTTTTCTTAATGATTTTTTTTGTGATCAAAGAATACAAAATGCAAGCTAACTCACCTGATTTAAAAGAAAAAATATTGTCTCAATCAAACATGGCGAGCAAGAAGAATAAAAAAGAAAAGGTTAGGCCTTAAGTACGCAATTGGGAGTCACAAGATCTTATTCATAGTAAGATTTTAAGCGTCAAGAACTTGTTATGTTGAAAAGTGTGACTTATTTACATAGAAATGTGCAACTATTAATATGGGAACATAGTTACATGCTTCTGTTTGGAATAATTGCATGTTTCTTTTTTGTATAGTTGCACGCTTCTAAAATATACTATGAGTGCACGGTGCAATCGGATGTACATGAGACCCACTCAAAAGAAAATTATATAATTTGTTACGCTTTTTATTTCACAAATACGCACAGCCTTAAAAAAAGCATATGACTGAAATAACACACACAACAATTAAACACTAGTGAAATCAAATACTCAAGCGACCTCACACCTAGAGCCGGCTAACTGGGCAGCTTGGGCTGGCCCGGCACATCGGGCCAAGATATGTTCATGATTTTTTATAATTATTTTATTTATTTTATAAAATTATATTATTTCTAATTTGTAATTTTTTTGGATATTTTTCTACTCTTATCAATTTACTTTATTTTCTTATTAAAAAATAAAATAAAATAATTATTATAATTATAAATTATTAAAATACAATTGTATGTATATGACAACATTAATTTGAGTACTATTTTATTGATTGTGATTATTAATTGTATCAAAAGAACTCGTAATTTAACAAATTACAAAATACTCCCTAAAAAAAATTAATTGATAAAAATTACAAAATCATCTTACTTATTTTTTTTCCAATTGCACTTGCAGTAATTATTTGTTTCCTGGTTTTTCATTATTCATCATCAGTGAAATGAATTTCTTTAGTCTTTATAGTTTGTACAAAGAATTATAAAAAATAATAATAATAAAATTAATAAAATTTGTCGGGCCAAACGGGCGGCCCATAACCCGTCGGGCCAAATTGGCCCAAGCCCATTAGGCCCGTGGGCCAAAGAGGCCCGGCTCTTTTCAAGCATCTAATTTTTTTAACCCAAATCGCCGGCTCTACTCACACCTTCTGTTCCGCAAACATCGAGTCTGAAATCACTTTACGATTAAACATACCAACGCGAACACTAACTAACCATGAAAAACACATACAATAATAAAAAATAGATAAAATTGAGGGAAAGAACCATTAGGGGCTAAAAAATCGCATGATGCCAAATAAAATTTAGGAAGAATTCTAGGGAGAGGAGCAACCCACACGAGAAAAACTCACGTTGCAACATAAAAACAAATAAAATAAAAATAGAAACAGTAAATTGCATCAACTTCGTCGAAGTTCCCTTTATTCTAACAGTCATCAAGGTATATCATGCGCTGAAAAACCGCTTCCTCGTGAAATATGAAAATGCGGTAAATGCCATCAAATGAGAGCGAAATATAACTCGAGAATGGTAATGATAATGGGTATCATTGAGGGGTCAATCACTAAGAGTTAATTGCATTGTTGTTGTTTGGTTAGAGCATAAACAATGGATATCATGAGAGGTGGGTTGAGTGAGAGATGATAATCAATTGCTTATTTCTATTCCCATTACTCTTGTATTAAAATTATCAAACAACATCAATAGAAGTAATTCTCATTACTCAATTTCATTACTCTCGATCAAGGGCAGGGGCGGACTTATGCAGGTACTACCATACTAGTATATAGCTTAAGTCATAGTATATCTTTTAGCCCAGTGGTGTAACTTGTTCTTCGTGCCTAAATCATCCTGTGTTCAAACCTGGGACCCATAATTTGTATCACTTTCGAACATAATAACAAATGCCAACTAGCATTTCTACTACATTCGATTTTCCAATTTCAATTGAGAGAGTATATAATTTGTACGCGTTTTCAGCTGTCAAGAGACAGAGACTCAACTCAACCCATACTTCATGAATTTGGCTTTGTTAACGCTAATTTAATACTTCAATCGTTATTCTGTTTTTTTTTTTAATAAAAAAGTCACATATGTACAATATACAATAAATTTTACCATGGTTTTATTATGTACATACACACACATATACACATTTCTGGAAAAAAAATCCAAAGAAAATGTTAACAGTACATATTCGGTAGTTAAATAATCTATCTATATATATATATATATATATATATATATATATATCTAAATGCAAATTCTCACTTGCACCATTTGCACCAAATTGATTTGGTGCAATTTAATTTTATGAGTTTTTTTTTCTTATTTTTTTCAGTTTTAATTTTTTTTGTTTTTTTTTCAATTTCAATTTTCTTTTAACTTTAATTTTAATTTCATTTTTTTTTCTCGACTCGGACCTAAATCTGGCTCGAGTGGTTCATGGTTCACTCGGCCCGAATGGTTCATATATGATTTAGGGTTCATTGTTTAGGGGTTAGGGTTTAGAATGCAGTTTATCCAAAATAAAATTGAATCCAATCAAGACTATTTAATTTGAGTTAGTGCGTACAAGAATTGTAGCGTAAAATATTTCATTTATGAAAGACTAGTTTCATAATTCACACAAAAATATCGATTTGAGATGAAAACACTAGTTTCTTTTTGTACAAATACAATCTCCCGAATGATTAAATTATGGTTACGCGTACAAATCTATATACAGTAATGATGTTTGATGATTAAATGCCATGTTCCCCTCAAGAAAAAGACTTTACTAAATTACTATTACTATTAAAGATAATAAAACAATTGTTTAAAAAAATAACACTAGTAAATAAGTACTGTGGCGGAAAACGCGGCCTACTAATGGCCGATGATGTAGGAAGCTTCACATTCATCCTCCTATATTCCTTCTTACTCGTTGTCATTCTAAAATGAATAACCAATGTTTATTTTTTATTTACTTTTTTTCGAATATATATTATTACCTCCATTTTATATTAATTGTCATTTCAAATATTAAATATCGTTTCAAAATAATTGCGTTTTTAGCTATTTTTCAAAATTTCTTCGTAATTTACCTTCATTTACATCTTAAAGCTACCTTTTCTTTAATAAAACATATTGTTTTCTTTCAATTCTTTAATTTTATAGAAAATTTCTAAACAATTAATATGAGATTGAGGGAGGAGTATATAGCTATTTGATTACAAAATATTTTTATTACCTTAGCATGCCCCTGAAGTTGAAGACTAAGCGTAATTATAATCTCCAACAATTAAGACTTGCCAGAAAATCTTGCCCAAGTATTTCACCCCTTATAATTCACTAATTAGATTGAAAATAGACAATCAATATCTAAAAATAGGCCGTTGAATCTTTTGACATATCATACACTGTCATAAATTAGATAGAAAAGAGAAAATGGAAATAAAGATCGGGATTTAAATCAAAATGGTTTCATAACTTTGCACTTTTATTGAAAAGGTCTTGTATATCACATGTTTCAATTTAGTCTCGTATGTTTTTAATTTGTATCGATTTAGTCCCAAATCGCCGGAGACCGGTCAAACTATCCCAAAATGACGTCGTTTTTTCGGCGTGTGATACACGCGCCCCTAATTTTGATCGGGAAACACTGTATCACACGCTGATTTAGTCCCAAATTCTAGAAACATGAAAAAAAAAAAAAAAGTTAAAACGACAAACATTAAAACACAGAGGGAGTACCAAAATGGTAAAATTTAAGGGGATGCTTGGTTGAGATCATTTGTAAGGGAGGCAATAAAATTAGAAATTGTGATTGGTCTAATACTTTGATTACTTGCTGCAATTATTTAATATCCCAAAACAAGTTGGGAATCATGATTCCTCAACATTTTCGGTGGAATGAAATGATAAAAAATTGCACTCAAATTCTTTTCTATTTATTCCTCTGAATAAAATAAAATAAAATAAAACAATGATTTAAATTAAAATCATCCAAGTAGAGTGGGTCTCTTGTTCGCCCAAGTGCACCGTTCACTCATGCAACAGAATGATCAATTTAAAAAAAATAATTGACCCATTAAATATAGATTGGGTCTTATGTGCACATGGGTGCACCGTGCATTCATAGTGCATTTTAAACCGTGCAATTAAACAAAATAGAAACGTGCAACTATTCCAAACAAAAGCATGCAACTATGTTCTCATATTAACAGTTACACTTTTCTGTGTAAACAAGTCACGCTTTTCAGCATAACAAGTTGCACGCTTCTAAAATACACTATGAGTGCACGGTGCACCCGAGTGCATACAAGACCTAGCCTTAAATATATTAGACATGTTCTGTAGATATAAAGGTAGGGTTGGGGCGAGTGCATTGATCTTAAATTTGTGTATCAGTTGCACATGAGACTTTACCATCCAAGAAATATTATTCTCTAAACATGAAAAGATAAGTTAATTAATTGCTAAACAATTCACCGACCAAACAAAATTTATGGTAATGATAACCATTCTAAGGCTAGGTCTTGTATGACAAGGTAAAAGCATCACAAGACTCATAGTGCATTTTAGAAGCATGTAACTTGTTATCTTTGAAATATCGACTTATTTACACGAAAAAAATAGTAATCGTTAATATGTGAACATAGTTGCATGCTTCATTTAGAATACCAAGACGTTTCTAAAATGACCTTGAGTGCATTTGCAAGGGGTGCACATGAGACCCACTCTCATTCTAAATATCAATCAAACAATATAATAATAAGGACTATACTTTTTACCATGGCTCACTACTAGGCTTGACAACGAGGCGGGGCGGGGTCGAGGGATAACTCCCCATCCCCGTCCCCATGAAATTCGAGGCGGGGGCGGGGAATCCCCGCGAACCATTTGGGAAAAAAATCGGCCCATTCCCCGCCCCACTGGAGAATTTCATCCCCGCGGGGATTCAGGGAATCCCAGTCCCGCCTTTTTTTTTTAATCTAATTTTCATAATTTTAATACGAATATAAATTTTCAAAATACAAATTAATTAATAAAAAATTAAATGTGGTTTTTTGTTCTCTCCCATAATTAAACAACTTCAAATCTCCGTTTCACGTGCATCCATATCAAGTTCTTCCTCAAAAAATATAAATAATATATATATTAGTAAAATATAATTTCAAGATTAGGATTTAGAATTTTAAAATATATTATTTAATTATATATATGTATATATAATTAGAATAATGATAGAGAACCAACTATCTGGTTTTTTATGGAATCAGATTAATGACGTGTCATGCCAACTATTCCCTAAACCATGAACCATAAACCCTAAATCATGAACCATTCAGGTCGGGTGAACCATGAACCACTCGGCCCGGGTTCAGTTCTGGCCGAGTTGGGTCCGGGCCGGGTAAACAAAAATGTAATTTTTTTTTCTGTTTAGTTTTATTTTTTCAGTTCAATTCAAATTTTCTTTTTACCCGGCCCGGACCCAAACCCGGCCAGAGTGGTTCATGGTTCACCCGATCCGAATGGTTCATGATTTAGGGTTTATGGTTCATGGTTTATGGAATAGTTGACATGACACATCATTAATCTGGTTCCATAAAAAACCAGATAGTTGGTTCTATATTATTACTCTATATAATTATATATATATATATATATATATATATATATATATCTATATTTATTTATTTATTTAAATTATAAAAATTTGGGGCAATGTGGGGAACGAGGCGGGAAATGCTATCCCGCTTCGCGCCTCGCCTCGACCTTCTTCGGGAAAAAATTCCCATCCATTTTTTTTGGGGAATTTTTTATGATTCCCACCACGCCAAGCCTTACTCACTACTATCATTACTATTACTATCTTCATTCCTTACCGAAAACCTAGCATCCCCTAAAAGTGAGATGTTAACAAAATGATACTCCCTCCGTCCCGAGATAACGTGCACACCACTAAAATGACAAACTCTCCATAATTTTTATCTCATAATGTTAATAATATTACACAAAATGTAATTACTTTTGATCCCACACATACACAGAATTCAACTCATTCTTTATTTTATACATAAAAGTTTACAAAATTATCCCTCAAAACTCTACTTATCATTACACTTTCTTAATATTTATGTCTATTTGGGGGTGCACGTTATCCCGAGATGGAGGGAGTATAATACACATATGTGTGTGTACCACAAACTTTTTTATGTCAATTAACACCATATGTTAAAAAATGTAGAGTAGTAAAACTTAGCAAGTAGGACTATAATTCATTAAAAATAAAAAGAGATATGATTCTCTTTAATTAAAAAAATGAATTTGGCCAAATTATATATTCCTAAACCTACCCCCGTCATTTTCTTATTCCTATCCAAGTTCCTTTTAAAAAGACCACTCCTTAGCCATTACACCCGAATCGATCGATCGATCGATCAATCAATCAAACACAAACACTCTTGTTTGTTTGTTTCTTTCTTTCTTTCTTCGTAATTTGTTTGTTCTTTCAGAGGCAAGAGACATCACCATGGTTCTCTCCAAGGCCTCCTCACAGCCCGATGTGTCAGTTCCGTGCACTTTCGGTTCGCGATACGTTCGCGACCCACTCCCCAGGTTAGTAATCTCGACTCGACCCGACCCGACCGGATTAACGAATTCTCTCTAGGTAGCTAATTAATTTAGTGGTGCAGGTTTAAGATTGGGGAGAATTCGATACCGAAAGAGGCGGCGTACCAGATCATCAACGACGAGCTGATGCTGGACGGGAACCCGAGACTGAACCTGGCGTCGTTCGTGACGACGTGGATGGAGCCGGAGTGCGATAAGCTCATGATGGACGCCATTAACAAAAACTACGTTGACATGGATGAGTACCCCGTTACTACCGAGTTACAGGCCAGTCCCTCTACTTTATTCTTATTTACATTTCTGCCACTCATACAATTCTTTTGATTGCTTTATCCTCCTTCTTGGTCTTTCACTCTTACATCTATATATATTTATTATTTTTCCTAACTTCGACTTTTGGGCTTCATTGAATTTTACAACTCCGACAGGATTACTTTAAGATGGATCAATAAGATCGATTTATATATGTGTAGACTGTAAATTAGGTGGAGAGAGATTACAAATCACTCAATGGAAAGGAAAAATTTCAATCATTACAAGATTTTAGAAAAAATTACAACTAGGTACAGTGCGCAAAAATTATGTTGCACTGTAGTACAAAGTCAGTGCAACATAATTTTTGCACATTGTACCTAATTGAAATAAAATACTGCACTTTGAACTGGTTGAAATTCCACCAATGGAAATTGCCAAATTAGTCAATGATCTTGACATGAGCAAATTATGTATTGACAACTTAAAGGAAAAACTGAGTCGGCTTTGGTTTCAATAAATTTTATTATCTTTAATTTTTATCATTTATAAAAGGTTTATTAATATTTCTAATGATATTTTATTTTACAATAAGAGTATAATTCTTTTCATTTTTCTTTTCAAAAATATCTTTTAATTTTAGATTTTATCATTTTACAAGAATGTTCCCAAAGCGGACTTATACAGCTCGGAAATTGGTTCAATATATTAACAATTCGAATGACAATTTTAAAAAAATAAAATTATACTATATTTTAGTGATAAATGCAATCTAAAAGTAATATGTCTGCTATAGAAGGCTTCACGTAACAAATTAACAATCACACATTTTTTTCTCAAATTTTTACATAGAATATAAACGTACTAAATATAGATTAATGTTTTAAGTGCACAAAATGTAAATATATATGTAAATGTAATTGATCGTCATGTCAACAACTCCTCATCAAGAACGGTTGGTGAGCATGTTGAAACTTGAAAGTTGCCAAAAATGTATAATTGAAATTAACTATATCGTGACTTCCAAAGCAACCCATGTGTATATAAATGAAATATATAATTTGAATACATGTGAATTATTGGACAATTCACTGTCTTCGTCGCAACCCATATATTCAGCATTTAACTAATGGTAGGAAACGAGATTAAAAGCAACGTAAAGGATTTTGTATATCCTATATTCTGTCAAAAATAATTTGTTTTTCTTATAAAATATATTCCTCCGTCTCATTCTTTAAGGAACTCTTAGGCTCCATTTGAATGGATGAATTTGAAATTCATGAATTTCACACACAAATCATCACTCTCTAATGGATTTATAAATATTTAAATGAGAGAGAAAGGAAGAGAGTGAAGGGGGGAGATAGAGGGAATGGGTAGAAGAGATTTCACAAATGACATGATTTTGATGAGGATTTAAAATTCCTCCATTTTAAAATATATTCTCAAATCTAAGTATTTGTAAATCCATTAAAGAGTGGTGATTTGTACGTGAAATCCATGAATTTTAAATCCATCCATCCAAATGGAGCTTTACTGTTCATAAGGATTTATAGAATATTGATAAAGTGATAAAGTGTTGGGGGTAGAAAGACTTGTTTATTAATATTTTATATGATAAAGTGATGAATAGTGATGATAGAAAGAGTTGTTTATTAGTATTTTATGTGATACAGTGAGTATATTCATTTTAAAAAATATTCCTTAAAAATTGAGACAAAAAAAATAAAAAAAATTCTTTAAAGATTAAGACGGAGAGTGTGTTTTACTTTAAACATTTTGAACATAATCACTACAGTTATCTAAGATATCAATCAATACTTTTTTTAGCGCAAAATATTAATCAATAATTAAGTAACAATTGTAAATTTGTAAACACTTCCCTGATCTACCCAAGTAACTCATAATTACTCCAACTATCTCGATTAAAGTATGTCAATGAGTCTCGATTGTACATGTGCATCAACTTTATAAAGAAAAAACGATCTATTTTTTTAATTCACTTTATGAGACATTCACATGTGGAATTGTGTTATGAGATTATCATTTTTTTAATAACTATCTGTCAAGCCTATTATTAGTTAAAATATTGATTAACTAGTTAGAAAGTTTAGAAAGAAAAATTAGTTAGAAATGTTTTCATTTATCTAAATTTGGAATTTTCTCTTATTTTAGTTTAGAGTCTTTTAGACTTTTAACCTGTCCGACAACCCAAAAGATATTCCACTTGAAGATATCTACTGAGTATAATACTTAAATCATATTCTTTATTTATTTGAATATATCAATATATATTGGAAGCTGAATCAATGAAGTTAAGGCCCTAGGAATAATCATTTAATTATATATGGACTTTGTGGTCCTTTCTACGGGTGAGATAAGATTGGAAAACTGTCTGAATCGATTGAATTGCGCTGAATCAAATTGCAAAAACAGAATACCGATGTTACTAACAATTTATAAATGAGTAAAGAATCGAAATCTTTCTATAGGTGTGTCTGAATATTGTGTTATTAAAATGAATAGAAAGGCGTAATATCTAAAGTAGATTTAGTAATGCAAAGTCATGAAAGAGTCAATGGATATTTAGGAAGTGGGCCCCTAGTAATTGATGGAATGATCGCCAGTTTGGCCACCGAGTTGCGGCACTTGCGGGTCATTCTTGTACAGATGGGCTTGAATTAATTTATCCTTAATAGGTGGGCTTGAAATAATTTCAACTTTTTCTAAAAGAGTGATCTCACGTGCATACATGATGATGTATTGATGTGTATTTTAAAATTTATTTGTTGCATTGAAATATGCAATGTATTTATATTGAATCATACAATTTATTTTTTATATTAATAATTATATTATTCAAAGTACAAAATTGCATAATTTTAAAATACAGTTTATATTGCACTGTTCATCTGGTGCATACAAGAGTTTTTTTTTTTTAAGTGAAAATTGGAAAAAAAAATATTTAATTAATTGTTTAATAAATAGCTATAGACAATTTAAAACTGCCTAAAATTGATTTTTAATTCTTTGGAAATAAATATTTGCAATTCTACCCTTATACTTCCTGTCAAAAAAATAAATAAATAAAAATTCTACCCTTATACTAGTATTTATTTTGTGATAGTCAGTTCTGTAAATTTCTACATAAATAATTCATTTTTCCATAATTTAATGTCTTAAATTTTTCTACCGATATTTTATTGTAAAAAATATTACTTCCTTTTTTTTTCCGGATATAAACATCAGGGGAAAGGAATGAGATCACCTATTCTATAATTGGTGTTCCACTTTATATTCCATAATATGGATGAATGACACGTAGAATAATATAAAATGAGTGGGTCTCACGTGCACCCTGGTGCACCATGCACTCATAGTATATTTTAGAAGCGTACAACTATACAAAACAGAAACGTGCAACTGTTCCAAACAGAAGCATGCAACTATGTTCCCATTTTAATAGTTGCATTTTTCTGTGTAAATAAGTCGCATTTTTCAGCATAACAAGTTGCACTCTTCTAAAATGCACTATGAGTGCACGGTGCACCCGGGTGTATACAAGACCTAGTCATATAAAATATCCAACGAACTACTATACATTGGGTCCATGTATTATACACTGGGTCCATGTATTAAAGATCCAGAAGGATAAAATACCAATAGAATACGGAAATTGGAATAGGGGAATCGAACAACATTGGAAATGATGTTTTTTTTTAAATACAATCAATTGCACCCGCTAGATTTTTTTTAAAACACTCGAATCTGGTTAACAATGGAAAGTAATCGAGGTAGGTTATAGTACCATGGGATGATATTCATAAAAAAAATATATATTATATGCATGGCTATGAGGATTGAGGAGTAACATTTTTCACAGCCTCCTCACTTTGTTAAAATTAATTAGTGCTATGTAGGTTATATATGCATACAAATTAGAAAAAAAAATCATGCATGAACAACATCCTAACTTGGTTTAAATTTATTTATGTTATTGTGAGCAGAACCGGTGCGTGAACATAATCGCACATCTATTTAACGCGCCGCTTGGAGTCGGCGAAGCCGCGGTGGGAGTGAGCACGGTGGGGTCATCGGAAGCCATAATGCTGGCCGGTTTAGCATTCAAAAGAAAATGGCAAAACAAGATGAAAGAGCTCGGAAAGCCCCACGACAAGCCTAACATCGTCACGGGCGCTAACGTCCAAGTTTGTTGGGAGAAATTCGCCCGTTATTTTGAAGTCGAGCTCAAGGAGGTCAAATTGACTGACGGATATTACGTCATGGACCCCGAAAAGGCCGTCGAAATGGTCGACGAGAACACCATTTGTGTCGCCGCCATCTTGGGATCCACCCTCAACGGTGAATTCGAAGATGTTAAGCGGTTGAACGACCTCTTGGTCGAAAAGAATAAACAAACCGGGTATGTTTTTTTTAACTTAGATTATGTTCGTGAGTAACTATCCTATGAAATTAACTGATTCTTTTAACTATATCCCCTGTTTCACTGAAAAATATTACTTGTTTTCACTATATAGTATTACTTGTTTTCATAGTATGTCTGTATGAAATTGGTGCAGTGATACATGTCAATAGAAACAAGTAATACTAGTCAAAACTACAAGTAATACTGTTTAATAAAAGTAGAGGGATAATATTCGCTGAAACAGCTAATGTAGTTTAGGAAAACAAGAGATACATTCGGAAAAAAAAATCAATTTCACCGTGAAACTTATTCACAGGATACTTTGCACTGTGTATTTATTTGTTTTCTTAATAAAATTTATTTTGATGTATAGATGGGAGACACCGATCCATGTGGACGCGGCTAGTGGTGGGTTTATTGCTCCGTTTTTGTACCCGGAACTGGAGTGGGATTTCAGGTTGCCGTTGGTGAAGAGTATTAATGTTAGCGGTCACAAATACGGATTGGTATATGCGGGTATTGGGTGGGCAATCTGGAGGAACAAAGAGGACTTGCCTGAAGAACTCATTTTCCACATTAACTATCTTGGAGCTGATCAACCTACTTTCACTCTTAACTTCTCAAAAGGTACCATTTCATTATGCAAACTATACTTCATATATTCACTGTATGAGACTTTCACTTAGTAATACAATAACATTTCATTCAGTAATATCACTTACAAACTAACTAATATTTCACTCAATTCGGCGTGTTTTGTGTCTAGAATGTCATGATATTAGTTTATAAAAGTAGCGGTATTACTGAATAAATATTATGGCATATTATTTAATGAATGTAATGGTTCCAAACCATAAACAAGTTGTCTAAAGGAGAATTAGCTATATTTCAGTACTTTATTATTACATATAGATATAAATGAAATGTAGTATTTGATGAATGTAAAACAGAGTGGAACATAAGATTTTATGCCGATCAACTTACAATAGTTGTACGTTTTTCAATATCTTGCAGGTTCTAGTCAAGTAATTGCTCAGTACTACCAACTTATTCGCTTGGGTCACGAGGTATAATTCAGAGTTCTAAAATCATAAAAAATTGCATATTTAATATGTAATTCAAACTAATATTTGTACGCATTAGGGATACCGCAACATCATGGAGAACTGCCAAGAAAACGCGACGGTACTAAAAGAAGGGCTTGAGAAAACGGGGCGGTTCAACATCGTGTCGAAAGACCAAGGCGTCCCCCTGGTGGCGTTCAGCCTCAAGGACAACAGCCGCCACAACGAGTTCGAGATCTCGGAGCATCTGCGCCGCTTCGGGTGGATTGTCCCGGCCTACACCATGCCTGCTGACGCGCAACACGTGACCGTGTTGCGCGTCGTCATCCGGGAGGACTTCTCCCGGACGCTCGCCGAGAGGCTCGTTCTCGACATCCGGAAAGTTCTGGACGAGCTCGACCACATTCCCAGCAGGGTCTCCGAGAAGCTGGCCGCGGTCGAACACCCGTCCGCGGTCGTTAAGAAGACTGCGCTTGAGGTTCAGAGGGAGATTACCGAAGCTTGGAAGAAAATGGTTGCGGAAAGGAAGAAGACCAGTTGGGTTTGCTAAGGTTTTTGTTTCTTGTTATTCATCGATCGGGTATTAATTATCTACTAATTTTATTTTTATATATCGTCAGAACTTACTTGCGTGTTTTTTTTTCGATTATGTGTTTTGATTTGATATGGGAAAGAGGTATGTGTTCTTATTTATGAGTAATGTATATGATATTAATGCAACAACATATTTGATTTAACGCGACTTTTATGTTTATATTGGTTTGCGGTTAAATTGATTTTCTGCTTCATTGAATAGAAATCAATATTTTAATATGCATTGATTAATACTTTTTTAGGCTCTGGTTGTAAAAAGAATATATAATTTTTAAGCTGTGAAAAAACTAATTAATAATATATTAATCGCATGAAAAATATTAAAAATTTGAAGTACTATAGTTTCAAATGAATTAACGAGTTCTAAAACATTGATGCAAACGAGGATTTTGAGTCCAATGAGTCATGCGAGAAAAGATATTATCCCAATTTTGATTTTAGCAAAATCCATAAAATTTGACAAGATATGCAAGATCCACAAAATTGTCCAAGTTTTATTATTTAATTGTCTAGATTCGTTTTTTATATTTTAATTTCGTATTTATCGAGTTGTTAGATTTATTTGCTAAATTTGATCATTTTTAGATTAGGGTTAGTCTTTTTTGTTCTTTAAATACCCATAGATGTTTTTCTTCTTTTTTTATCAATCAATGAATAAAATTAACTTTTTTATTTGCCCCACAGCAATTTCCGCGGGCATTCAAAAAATCGACGAATATCACAACAAACCGCCGTGTCCGTCTGCGTTCGGTTCCAATCTGCCCTTCCCAGGTGATGGGCTTGTACCATGTAGTCTTCGATTTTATCGTGAATTTTATATTCGATTCTTTCATAATTTTAATTTTTATTATCTTTTTATTAATGGGGAAGATTATGAGCCACATGATTTATTTGGTCAAGTTCAGCCATTTAAATATCATGACAAATTTATCGTGTTTTCAAATCATAGTTCTCATCAAATTATTACTTTCCTTGAGAGTATTTGAGAAAATTGCGATCGAAATTCTACTACCATATTGGAAACCGACCGTGAACAAATTGAGTTGGATACGAGACTTGATTTGTTGGAAACCAGGTTCATCACCATGAATAGTAAGATGAACAGTGTTTGGTCAATCGCTGGATAATATTGAACGTATGTACGTACGAAAAACAAGATGAAGGATTCATCATCCAGGAAGTCGAATACCTCGGGAAGGAAGGAAGGCTGTCCTCGTCTTCACCGGAGAAGACAACCTCCATCATCCCCGTCACCACCAATCACCACCACCACACTACAATCGTTCGCCGCTGCAATCGTTGATCATCGACCACCATCACTACATCACCTTTCAGCCGTTGCAGTCGCCGCCGCACCCCTATTGCGTCAAGCGCGACCCAATTCCCTTCCGCCGCCACCACTCTGTTTCGCCCCACATCAGCGCGCCACCAATCGCCCACCAACAACCGCCGCTCCGTCTCCGCGGGCACCACAGATCCCGACGCATCCCACTATTACTCCGTCGACGAATATCACAACAAACCGCCGTGTCCGTCTGCGTCGAAACGTCGCGCCGCTCCTCATCCTATTGAGAAAGAAGACGGCGGTTCACAATCTGCCCTATCCCAGGTGATGGGCTTGTACCATGTAGTGGGCCATTTAATTCTAATTACAAGTTTATTAAGAAAACTGGGCTTTTTAATTCTGATTATTCTGATGTTGGGCCTTCGAATTTGGTATAAAAAATTGAGCAGGATGTGCCTTTGCATAATTTTAATTTTTTTGGTGAAAATGGGCCTTCTTTTATTAATGGGGAAGATTATGAGCCACATGATTTATTTGGTCAAGTTCAGCCATTTAAATATCATGAGCCTTTTCGTGAGATTTTTAAGCAGGGATCTAGAATTGAAGCTTTAGGGCCCATTACTTTTGAGGAAGATAATGGGTTGTCCATTATTAATGGAATAAATGTTGGACCAACATGTTTTGATGAAGAAATTAGTCAGTTTGAGCCCGGTAATTCGTTTGATGATTTTTGTGAAGATGGGTTAATAAACTTTTTGGAAGGGTTTAGGCTTTGGAATAATAAGAAGAACTTTGGACCCGTTACTTATGATGGGATGGACCGTTTTACCGAATCTCCATATTACGATGAACCACTTATATATGATGAAGAGGAAGAGCAACCCGCAACTAATCACGTGTTTCCCATTTATGATATGAAGCCCAAAGACGAGCCGTACAAAAATGTTGATAAGGAAAATGAATACGAGGCAATTTTTCCGAGACTTGATATGACGTCTGCCAAGTTCTACCTCGATGAAGATAAAGGTTTTAATTCCCATAATAATTATTATTTTTTTATAATTAATGATAGTTATTTTGTTGGCAGTACTATGAAAAATTCGCGCTATCGCCTTAAGGTTTTTTGTCACACTCGAACAACTGATAAATTTGAGCTCAATAATTTGGTGGCAAGCAGTTGACGGTTATATAAATGGGAGCATTTAGGCTCGATGAGAGAGCGTTCCCGGAATTGGTCCTTGAGGACAAGGATGATCTTGAAGGGGATGAGAATGATGTGAACGAGGATTTTGGGTCCAATGAGTCATGTGAGAAAAGATATTGTCCTAGTTTTGATTCTTGCTAGATCCAAGATTTGACAAAATCCACAAGATTTGGCAAGATATGCAAGATTCACAAAATTGTCCTAGTTTTATTATTTAATTGTCTAGATTCATTTTTTATCCTTTAATTTCGTATTTATCAAGTTGTTAGATTTATTTGCTAGATTTGGTCCTTTTTAGATTAGGGTTAGTCCTTCTTGTTCTTTAAATACCCATAGACTTTTTTCTTCTTTTTTTTCATCAATCAATGAATAAAATTAACTTTTCTATGACAACTTTGTCAAAAACTAATCGTTCTCTTGCTGGCCTGAGTCAGGGCGTCGATTTTATCGTGTTTTATATTTGTTCTCCTGCTAACCTGCGCTAGGGCGACGAATTTATCATGTTCCCAAATCGCGATTCTGATCATACATTTAGAGTGTATTCATTTGGTTCATAGTTAAGCGCACAATGCGGTAACTTTTGGAAAATCGGACAAATTATCATTTTCAAGTTTTCATTTTAAAAAAAGTCATCATAACATTTTTTTTTTTACAAAATTGTTGCTAAAAAAATATTTTTTTGGACCTAAATATCTTAATCCTTGTGCTCCCTCTTTGTGGCTCATGTGTGTTTCTTAATGAGACCCATACCCACGTTGTGATCTTTGTGCAACTCGGTTGCGTACAAGTCGCGGGTTACATTAAGAATCGCACAAAGAAAAGAGTTTTTAGATCCATAAAATATTTTGAGTGATAATTTCATATTTAAAAAAAATTGAGTAATATTTTTCAAAAGAAATGAAAACTTAAAATTGATTTTATTAATTTTTTTGTTATTTCGTGAGATAGATCATGATAAATTGAAATTAACAGTTTAATTCCAAGTAATCGATTGTTTGGTTTACTGGATGAGAGCCTAGGATACATTTTCAATCCAGGTACAAAAATGTGTTTAATTTCTATATTGAGGGACAAATCAATCTCATTTGGAAGGTGAGACATAATATGTCTCTAATACAATATTACGATGTTGTCCTCGTATTTGTACTTAAAATGACCAAGTTTATTCCATGTGGAAGATATTTATAACATTTCAATAACTATCTAATCTAATCACTCAATTCAAATACAAATATTAATTTTTCAATACATGATTAAAATTTGCAGTCCTACAATTCAAATATATATCTTGATTCAAACAATCTCAGTCCAATTAATTCAATCTTACTCAATCTTATTATAATTAATCAATACAGTCATTTAAAGCAAATTGAGCTCTAAAGTATAAACCTTAAAATATAAAGGAGGATAAAATAATACCATGGAAGTTGGGAGTAGGGGTGGGGATTTTTTTTGAATTAATTACTAGTAGGTCCATATATAGGAGGATGAATTACTCTTAGGTCCATATTTTTTTATAATTACTAGTCGGTCCATAATAGGTGTGGACATTTACCCTTGTACCCCTTAGTTAGTGTAGGATTCGAATTAATATTTAATAATACAAACTGGCCCCCCCTCTTCCAAAATCACCGGGCTCAAATGCCCAAAAGTTTCTCTCTCCCATAATTCATTCAGACACTCTCTCTCTGCAATTTTCTCTCCTCCCCTTTCTTCAACCCCTCTCCTCCACTACCCAAACCACCACCGCCCCTGGAACGGATCTGCGCCACTGGTGGCGGGTTGAGCCACGAGATGAAGACGAAGACGATGACGATGTGGTGCAGAAACCGCCGCAGCGGTTGTACCCAGAAACCGCCGCCGCCACCCATCTCTCAGAAATCGGCGGCGCGCAGAACCTCAACCAACCCCTCGTTGCGCCCCACCTTCCCGTGACGCGTTGATATCGCTGTTGGGGTTATACGTGAAAAGTAAGTTTTTACTTTGTATAATCTATGTATTAAACACTTATTTACTAAAATAAATTATTTATCACCGTCTCAAATCGAAAAAATAGAACGCTTTAAATATGATTGAATGTTATATATATTTAATCACAATTGCAAACGTAATCTATCTTTTAAAAGATCGCGTTACCATTAAAATAATTTGCAATTAGAAGCGAACGCGTTGAGAAATTCACAATTACAAGGATTGAAATCAATGGAAGTAGAAGATAACGAAATATTATTTAAAATTGACAAAGATAAGGCCTTTGTAAACGAAATCGTGTTTGATACTCAGGACAACTTAGATGAATCCGAATGAGGATACAATCTATTGGTAGAAGACAAACATCATGAAACGTCGAGGCTTTGTCTTTTTCAAGAGGAATACCAGGTGTTGTTTACATTTTGTACAAAACAATTAAGGCTCGACGATTGACATCGGTGACGATCCCCGCAAATCATTTAACGCGAGCAATAATTGATGAATTGCTACAAAATGAACTTTTAAATCCAAATGGTTTTGACGCCATTTTTCCAACCATATGATAAATTTGGAGTTGCTTAAGTGGAGATTATTTCGAAGAAGAGGAACAAACAATCTCAACAAGGTTGCTCCTTATCTTTATAAGTTCACAAAATGCCAAATGCCAAAGTGCGAATTCGATTTGGGCCGCAATTGCATTATTTGATGAATCATTCTTTAAAACCAAAGGCGAAGAAGGTCAAAGAGATATGTGAATTCTTAGTATTTATGCGAAGAGAGGATAAACTCATTCGGATGAAGAAAAATCGATGACCGATCGGGCAATTTTGGGGATGAAGAGTTAGGCGTCAAAACAGGAATACGAGACAATACACCGAGTCTAGAAGACCATCAATGGCCACCGTCGAGGGTTGTTGATTTCTTAATGGAGATCATCCACTTAATAAGGATTTTGTGTGTGATTAGTAGTTATTCTTTGACTTATAAATGAGAAGAGAATCATTGCGACGATGATTCGACATTCTATATATTGGGCAATAATATTAATTAATCAACGATTCTTGTCTAAATTAATAAGGAGATTGGCCTCAAAGAGAATCGTGTGCTTGCAATGTCTTGCTTGATTGGTCCCGTTGAGGACAGGTGGGTGCATGAGAAACCTTTATCATACCAAATCTTTTTTCAAACCAAAAAGTGGAATTAATTTTTTCATATGGATAATAAAGTTGGGTTGTCGGATTGTCTTTTACTTCTCAAAAGAAGAATAAAGATATTAATTAATATAAAGTTTTTCAGTGGCTTAATTAATTAATGAGCTAAATAATCTTAAACACGGAAAATAATAATCGAGAGTCATATTACCGTAATATGGGTTAAGTTGGATAGTGCAATATTAATTATACAGTGACATTAATTAATATTAATGAATCTTGTTCGAGAAGAATCTCGGATGATGAATTCCTCAACTTAGATGAACAAACTTATCAATGTAAAATATATTATATTGTGGCTCAATATTGGAATTCAGAAGTCCATTGAAAGATTCATCTTAATTCTCCTAAAGGCCCCTCAAGTAGCCCAATTAAAGTCCAATAAATAAAAGGTGCTTAAAAATAAATTAAATATTTTTGCTTATTTCTTCCTTATTTTTCGAAAATAATTAAAGAAAGAGAGAGGAGATTTTTCTTGAAAAGATTTTATGGAAATGAGATAAGTATTCTTGGAATATAAGATTATCCCATAAATTCAAAAAATCTCCCACTTGGACTCTTTAGTTAGGAGTTTTTGAAAATTTAGGGGATAAGAAGGAATAAAAGATTTTATTGATTTTCTTGAAAAAAAATTTATGGAAAAAGATATATATTCTTGGAATACAAGAATATCTCATAAATTCAAGAAATATCCAATCTTGAAATCTTTCTTCTTATTTTTCGAAAATAAGGAATAAATAAGGTTTGAGATTTTTGTGGAAAAATACTCATGGAAAGAAGAATATATGAGATATATTCAAGATTTCTTGGAGATCAAGAGAATATATTTCCTAACCCTATTTGGACTCCAAATTTTCGTTTCCCCCTATGTATAAATAAGGGGATGAATTATTTTCATTCCCTAACAATTTCATGCGCTGAAAATATTAGAAATCCACAAAGGTGGTGCAACAACTATTTATCTTTACAATTTTAGTAAAAATATAAGAAATCACACAATCTGCACAAAAGGTGGTGCAACAACTATTTATCTTTCCTTTGTTTATAAATCGTTCATTGGAGAAAGAACTGGGGGTTATTGGACGAGGATTTGAGAATACTTGAGAAGAACTTTTGGTGGGTATCCTTGATACTAAGACTTGATGATTGCATGTCTCTAAATTGTTTAATTATTTCTTTAAATATCTCTCAAGCAAACCTTTGAATGCGTTTCGTAATCTCCTAGAAATTTCGCATCTTTAGGATCTTTTACGTGAAATATTATTTGCATGTCGTTGTTGGATTAATTATTATTTGAATTTACTTAGGTTGATTCATGCTAGTAATAATTGTTAATTTAAATTTGTGTTTATGAGGTCATCCCGATAGATCCTGGCATATGTTATCCCAACAATCGCCGGTTTTGGGATTTTGCTTCGGTTTTGGGATTTTGCTTCGATTGGGATTTTTGGGATTATCAGAATATTTTTGGTTTTATTTTGCTTCGATTTTGTGGTGTTTTGGGGGGGGACAGATCTGGTGATGTTTTGACGGTTGGAGAGACTTACCTGGTAGGGTGGATTTGGATTTGAAATTGGGGCCTCACCAACCTACTGACTTGGAGATGAACATTTTCATCAATTTGATGAACATGTTCATCAATTTGGATGGACATATTCATGTCTAAATGGAGTACGAAAATGTGTAATTTTGTATGAAGATGAATTTTTTTATTGATTTTCTGTGTAATGTTTTGTATAATGTTTCTGTGTAATTTTAAGATTTTTAGATGATAAGTTTTTTGTAATGTTTTCTTGTGAATGTGTAATTTTTTTGGTTTACTATCTGTTATTTCTGGAATTTTTTGTGTTTTTATGTGACAAAAGTTTTTGTGTTTTTGAAGAGTGGAAAAATTGAAGAAAGGATGATGAAAAAAATGAAAAAAAGATGAAGAACAATTTTCTGAAAAGTGAAAAAAAAACGAAGAAAGAATGATGGAAAAAATGAAGAAAGATGGAGAAAGATGGAAAATGACAGAGGAGTCAGGTGTGTCAGGTGGAAGTCGGTTCATGGGGAGATGTGCGCTCCCAGTTTGCTTTTGTCCGAAAATAAAGGGCAAATGAATCTTTTAGTATGAACTTTTGGAACTATTAGTAATCTTTTTAAAGGGATGAACCTAGTAGTATTTTAGAGGTAGACTTTGTACCCAAGAGTCATTCAACTTTTTTTTAGCGCAAGTAGGGGTGGGGATTGAAAGTGGTAAAAAAATACTAAGAGGTCAAATTGATATAAATGAGATTATACATTTTTAAGGGGACATATCTAGTGATATTTAGTGAGACAAAAGAAGAATGATCCTCTAGTTTAAGTTGATTGTGAAGAATTTAATTGTGTTAATTTGCCCTGCACAGAAAGTGTACGTGTTAGCAAAATTGCGTTGACTACTAAACCCATCTCAACTGTTCCTCGTGTGTATTTGGTTGATCCTAAGTCCTAACGATACATTTAAAAGGAAAAAAAAGCAGAAACACACTTAAAATTCCTCGAACCTCAAATAATAAGATTGCTCTCCATATTTTGTCATATTTTAATTTTTTTTTTTCATTGATGTGAAGGAAACGAATCTAAACAATACTCCATGTTAGTTTCATCACATGACAAAGTTATAATTAAACACTTAATTTTCCTAATGGTTGCAACACAGTACCATTTTGTACCAAAATAAATATTTTAACTTGTCAAAATTCAGAGAAATTCTTTTTTCTTTTAAATAAATAGTTTTTCATGCATGACCCAATTTATAATGGGCCTGGTTACTAAATACCAAACCGGCCCATTGCACAATTTGTAACAGTAATAGTAATGCTTCAGTTAAAATGGCAGAGCCTTGAAATAGCATGTCGTAATCCCCTGCCGTTATCAAGTCTCAATTCTGTGTCAACTGTATGCATCCTACACTCTCCTAACCGCGCGTCGCATTTGTTGTTCATCGTTTTTTCTTCAAAATTCATTTACTCAAATAGATCCAGATCTGAGAGATCTCTTGTTCTCTCTCTCGCTCCCCAGTCTCTCTCTCTCTCTTCTCGAGATTTCTTATCTAGTATATTACAGAGCGAATTGTAAAGCTTTCACTCAGTTGGAGTGTGCGGCGTGCTAAGAAAAGTATGGAAAGGAGAGGATGGTGGCACGTCGTCGTTTTGCTGCTGATGTGCGCGGCAATTCGGGTGCGATCGGATGCATCGGATCACAAATACAAGGTTGGAGATCCGGTGCCGCTCTACGCGAACAAGGTCGGACCGTTTCACAACCCTAGGTGAGTGATATGGTTTCCGAAATGCTTAAGCTGTGAGTTTTGATTATGTACATCGGGTGGTTTCTAGGTTGTGGATCTGGATGCGACGTGTTCTTGAAGTTTAGGGATTATTTTGTACTTGATTGAGTTATTGGGTTTGATTAATTTTATTCCGGTTTAATTTTACGTAATGGACATTGTTGAGAAAGGCTTCAATATTCGTATGTTGGTATGATTTAGGTTGTGGAAGCGGGTAGGTATTGTAAAAGGAGTCTTTGAATGCAGGAAATATTTCATGGCATTTTATAATGGATTTGGCTAGGTAGACAAGGAAGATTGTAGTCCTCTGGGGTAGGTGAAACTTCAACGCGTAAGAATTTGTCTGTGTGCACTGTGCAATACCTATGAGTGAAACGTTTTACAACTCTATGTGTATAAATTGAAAGGATTAAGTGGAAGTTAGAGAGAAGTGGGACTGGATATCACTCAGTTTCCTTTTTTTTCTGGAAATATGCTTTTTTATTTCGGTTATATGCCTTAGGTGATAGGCTAGAGATGCTTTTGATGAACTGGATTGATGGGTAACTATATGTGTATTATTATTGATTTGGAGGAACATTTAATAGTATTTTTTTAAAGAATTGTTGCACCATAACCTTTGTTTTTTATATCCATATATGCTTATATTGTTTGGTGTGCTTGGTTACAGTGAAACATACCGATACTTTGATCTCCCCTTCTGCTCAACGGGTAAAATTTTCAATATTTTGTCTCTTCCTGGGAAAAGTATGTTCTTTTGCTCATATTTACATTCTTGGTAACAGGTGAGGTGAAAGATAAAAGTGAAGCTCTTGGTGAAGTACTGAATGGAGATCGTTTGGTTAGTGCTCCATACAAGCTTGACTTTTTAGTTGACAAAGAGTCTGAAGTCATCTGCAAAAAGAAGCTTTCGAAGAAAGACACTGCTGAGTTTCGTAGGGCTGTTGCAAAGGACTACTATTTTCAGATGTACTATGATGACTTGCCAATATGGGGTTTTCTTGGAAAGGTTGACAAGGAAGGAAAATCTGATCCCAGCGAATACAAATATTACCTATTTAAACATCTCCATTTTGAAATATTTTATAACAAGGATCGTGTGATTGAGATCAATGCACGCACAGACCCTAATGCTCTTGTGGATCTTACTGATGATAATGAGGCTGACGTGGAATTCATGTACTCAGCCAAGTGGAAGGAAACTAATGTACCTTTTGAGAAGAGGATGGACAAATACTCTCATTCTCATTTTCTTCCACTCCCACTTAGAGATCCATTGGTTTTCAATTATCAATTCTTGTGTGACTGTTTCTACTTACTGGGTTTCTTGCTACCATTTTGATGCGAGTACTGAAAAATGATTTTGTCAAGTAAGGACTGCGTTCTTCAAAATTCAAGTGAGAATACATTAAGATTCCTACTGATATTGTTTTTTGGTTTGAAAAGATATGCCCATGATGAGGAGGCAGCAGAGGACCAAGAAGAAACTGGGTGGAAGTACATCCATGGTGATGTTTTCAGGTTCCCGAAGTACAAATCTTTGTTTGCTGCTGCCCTTGGGAGTGGCTCACAGCTCTTTACCTTGTAAGTAGATCTCTCTTGGCCTAGCATATTTTCTTTAAGTTTTTTGAGTAACTTGTGTTCGTAGTAATGAAACACTATGGAGTATTGCTTTTATGTGTGGGACAAAATTAACTCCATGCTTTTCTTTCCAGGGCGACATTTATCTTTTTACTGGCTCTTGTTGGTGTATTCTATCCCTACAACCGAGGAGCTCTTTTTACTGCACTAGTGGTCATATATGCTCTGACATCTGGCATTGCTGGCTACACGTCAGCTAATTTCTATTGCCAGTTAGAGGGATCAAATTGGGTATGAACAGGAAATAACCTTATTTACTTGCATTCTGGTGAAATTGTCATGTAGGAGCATGTCCTTTGTAGTATACTATTCTATGAATTTGTGAATTTTCCTTTTTTTTTATATGCCTCACTTAATAGGAAAAAATGTTTTTTTGTTTATGAAAGCAACCTGATCTTTTTTTTTCTTATCTCTGTTACTTTTATAATGGGTAATAAAACTGAAACAAATGTATTTGTTTAGTTTCATCTGAAATAAACATGTAGGGCATGTCCTGTGTAGTGTTCTATGAATTTAGTGCAAACATTATTTTTTGTAGGCTTCCATCTGATCTTGTTTCTCGTTCTTGTAAACAATCTGAACTTTTTTTTTCTCCATAGCTTTTCCTGTGTCCCATGAATAATACTCATATATGAGGTTGACCATTCTAAATATATATGATATGTTAATACAATTTAGTAAAGAAGCAGAGGGGATAGGTTTCTTGAACTTCAGTTGTGTTTGTACTTATTACTATCTCTTTCTTTTTTTTCCCTAAACATTTAATATATCTTAAAATCTGTATACAAAACACCTTTTGGGGGTAAAGAGATCTGCATTATACTGTGGCACGTGTCATGTGCATCAAATATAGGCACAGAAGGTGTGTGGGCCCCTTTTCCCTGAACCGCTCTATTAACTTAGATCAGATATTAGGGTATATTTAATGCCAGAATTAATTGATGTTTTAAACATTATGTGATGATGCTTGAACCCATTGCCTGTTCGTATAGGTCACAATTATTGGAAATATGTTACTGTAAAATTTAAATAACTCCTAAAATAGGAGTATGTTATGTGAACATTCATGATTTTTAAATTTAGAACTCTAGTCGTATGAGAGTGTTTTTACCTTCTTGACTGATTTTCACTTTTTTTTTTCCCTTTTTGGTTTACAGGTCCGAAATTTATTATTGACCGCGGGCCTTTTCTGTGGGCCACTCCTTCTCACCTTTACCTTCCTTAACACTGTGGCCATTGCGTACCATGCTACTGCAGCTCTTCCATTTGGTACCATTGTTGTGATATTTCTGATATGGGCTCTTGTGACATCGCCTTTATTGGTGTTGGGAGGGATTGCTGGAAAGAATAGCAAGGCAGAATTTCAAGCTCCATGTCGCACAACTAAATATCCTAGAGAGATTCCCCCTCTGCCTTGGTATCGTGGAACCGTTCCTCAGATGGCTATGGCTGGCTTTTTGCCATTCAGTGCCATCTACATTGAGCTTTATTACATATTTGCCAGTGTTTGGGGTCACAGGATATACACCATATACAGTATTTTGTTCATAGTCTTCATTATTCTCCTGATTGTGACTGCATTTATCACTGTGGCATTGACATATTTCCAACTAGCTGCTGAAGATCATGAATGGTGGTGGAGGTATGTTATAATGCTTCATTTTCCTCAAACATTCAAATGTTAATTTCTCACGTTAGTTATGCCTTCACTGTCGAGCGTTTGCCAAATCTCAAATTTTGTAGTCTTCCCATTTTGTTTTTCTTGACTGGGGAATGATTTAGAGCTTGCTGTCTTTGGAGAAGGATTGGATCTATTTTAAACTTTTTGGTTAGATTGGTTCGATGATATTTATGAAATCCATTACTCTCATTCTAAACTATTTTTGGAGTGATTTTGATGGAGTTGAGAAACACCTTGTATTATACCATTTGAAATCCTACCCGTCGTATCCTGCTTTCCGTTGAAATCCTATAATCCAAATGCAGCCATATACTGTATAAAAGAGTTGCTGCGTCCAATGAAATTTGTAAATTGAATTGTTTGGCACCTGATCCATTTGTTCTCTTGAAACCAAGTTCATCCTTTACAGCATTATTATAGAGAATCTGTACACAAATATCTCTGAGACAATGTCGATCCTGAGCCCGAACTTTCAAACTTGGGATTGGAGTGTCAATTCTATCTTTCTTGTCTACTTAAGTATTAGCAGAAGTTTAAGTGCTATAAGTTGAGGACCATATAAATCAGGAAAAAGGGTATAAAAGGAGTTTTGGTAGAATCACTATTATGTCTAGTTGGATCTTGAAGCATGACTGCAGTTGTCAATTTGGGATGCATAACATCGTGAGTTCTATTTCAAGTCCAACTATCCTCGCTTAATCCTTCTCTTTAATTTTTTTTATTTATCTTACCAGGTCTTTTCTTTGTGGTGGTTCCACTGGTGTGTTTATTTATGGCTACTGCCTATATTTCTACTACGCTCGGTCAGATATGTCAGGCTTTATGCAGACCTCGTTTTTCTTTGGATACATGGCTTGTGTATGCTATGCTTTCTTCCTAATGCTTGGAGCTGTAGGCTTCCGTGCTGCTTTGTTCTTCGTGCGCCACATCTATCGCTCTATAAAGTGCGAGTGAGAAACCAGATTATTTTTTTCGTCTCCAAGTTTGACTGGTATGTATCCACCTATGAAATAAAATCATCCCAATTTGTTATCTTATTTTGTAGTCTTGTATTACTAGTTTTCAGAAGTAATACTGAGACGTGTATTATATTTGTGTTTTCCATTTTCATAGGGCATTCTTGAATGGGAGAAAATGGTTGTGTATCATATGATTGACAATGCAGCATCAGTGGGGAATGGTTATGGCTGCATTCCAGAGGAAAGTCTCCATCAGTGTGTACTTGTGGAAGCATTTTCCGATTACAAAGTAGTTTATTGTTTAGGGCTGATAAATAATAATATAGTAAAAAACTCTAGTTTTTAGGGTTCTTTTTGCTGTTTTTATTGTTTATATTTCTGAAAAGATTTTGGAATCTCAAATTGTTAAGAGTTGAGTTGTCATCAAAGTTTGCATATCTGTTACTTTGTTGTGTTTTGCACCTTACTGGATGAGATATTCAATAGGACAGCAAGCTTACTTGATACTGGTAATATATGGATGGCTAATTGAAGATATATCGTATGACTTTTGCAATTGGATTTGAATGATTTGAGGATGGTTTGATTGCATGTTTTTGAAAAGGCTGGCCGTAATTTTAAATTCTATATACCAATATACTGAAAAAATTGGTATTTGGATATCACAGTGTCTGTATTTCAGTATTATGCTACAGATATTCTTAAAAAATGAGCATGGACACTATGAAATAAGGTATATACATTTCGCCATGGAACTACGTGTAAATTGAATTTTTTTGATACGGTAATACTATGTGATATTTCGTTTATACCATGCAACCGATGTAAAAAAAATTCAGAGATTTTTTAATAAAACTCATACATATATGTATACGTAAAGCTAATTATTGTTGGTTTAAAGTTTAAAGGCACGTGGAGGGATTAAATAACTTATATGGGATAACTGTACGATCTTCATTCTCACTAAAAGAGGATCACCAACACTAATATATATACTGTTTTATAATAGAAGCAAAGAATGAAACTTGCATAATTGCATTCCTAGAACGTGCCAAGGATCTGATATGAATTGTTTAATGGGCCGCACGATACCAACTAGGCCCATTAAATAACTGGTAATGGATCACAGTAATGTACCTTCGGTAGCCGGTCATAATCCGCTGCCTAATTTGATTTAAGTTAATTTTACGTCATTTGGTATCCCACGCTCTCGTACCCGCGCGTGGCCCTGCCTTTTCTTCAAAATTCATCTGCCTGCCCTATTAGATCCCGATCTCTCCCCCCACTCTGTAATCGATTTCTCTCTCATCGACATCTCTCTCTCTTTCTCCTTTCAGTAGTAGTGTATTACGAGAAACGCACTCAGTTCAGTGTGAGGTGTGCGAAGTGAAAGAATGGCGGGAGGAGGGTGGCGCGTCGTCGTGTTGCTGCTGGTGTGCGCCGCGATTGGGGTGAGATCAGATGGATCGAATCACAAATACAAGGTTGGAGATCCTGTGCCGCTTTATGCCAACAAGGTTGGACCGTTTCACAACCCTAGGTGAGTATTCTTTTTCAATTTGATTGTGAATTATGCTTGTGTTGATAGGGTGATTTTTTGTGTTTTGGATTTGACTACTGTGCGCTGTCAAGGGTTGGGGATTCGTTTGTACAAGATTGATTTAATTGCGTTTGTGAACTTTGAGAATGTTCATTTTTACTGTTCTGTGATGGGCATTGTTTAGGAAGGTTTTAGAGATTCAGGTTGGCGCATTTACTTTTGTAGAAGTAATCTTTAGCTGCAGGAAATAATCTGCACCATGACATTTTATAATGGATGAGGATGCATCACTTTCATATGATATATGCTATGCTAATTGCAATTTATCTCAACATGAAACATTGTAATGTTCGGGTAAAACATTCAGGCATACACACATATCTATGTGCTATGATATAAGATAAATTGTTTTATGGGCCGCATGATACCAACTAGGCCCATTAAACAACTCTTAATAGCTCGGTTAAACACAGTGTGCATACCTTTGGAGAATTAAGTGGAAACTTAGAGAAGGGAGTAGACAGCAGTTTCATTTTCTCCCTGAAAAGATGTTTTTGATTTCTGTCAGTTTCCTTAGGTGATGGACTGCTTTGTTAACTAATTCATGCAATTCTTTGTTTCAAAAGGAATAACTATGGCATTATTTCAAGAGTTATTGCAATATAACCTGTTCTTTTTTTTATATATTTTGATTGCTTATATTGTGTTATTTGTGCTTGATTCCAGTGAAACATACCGATACTTTGATCTCCCATTCTGTTCAACAGGTAGTCTTTAATTTTTTGTCTCTTTTCTGTTCCAGTATGCTCTTTTGCTCATATTAACATTCTTGCCAACAGGTGAGGTGAAAGATAAAAGTGAAGCTCTTGGTGAAGTGTTAAATGGAGATCGTTTGGTCAGTGCTCCATACAAGCTTGACTTTTTAGTTGATAAAGAGTCCGAAGTTATCTGCAAGAAAAAACTTTCAAAGAAAGAAGTTGCTGTGTTTCAACGTGCTGTTGCAAAGGACTACTATTTTCAAATGTATTATGATGACTTGCCCATATGGGGTTTCCTGGGAAAGGTTGACAAGGAAGGCAAATCTGATCCTAGCGAATACAAGTATTACCTATTTAAACACCTCCATTTTGAAGTATTTTATAACAAGGATCGTGTGATTGAGGTCAATGCTCGCACTGACCCCAACGCTCTTGTGGATCTTACTGACGATAAGGAAGTTGATGTGGAATTCATGTACTCAGCCAAGTGGAAGGAAACTAATGTGCCTTTTGAGAAGAGGATGGATAAGTACTCTCATTCTTCTTCCCTTCCGCGCCACTTAGAGATCCACTGGTTTTCAATTATTAATTCATGCGTGACTGTTCTCCTTCTTACTGGATTTCTTGCTACCATTTTGATGCGTGTACTCAAAAATGATTTTGTCAAGTAAGGACTTCTTCATTCTTCAATGTTCAAGAAAATCAAGACATATTAAGACTCTTACTAATATATACATATATTTATTTATTTCTGAAAGGTATGCCCATGATGAGGAGACAGCTGAGGACCAAGAAGAAACTGGGTGGAAATACATCCATGGTGATGTTTTCAGGTTCCCACCATACAAATCTTTGTTTGCTGCTGCCCTTGGAAGTGGCACTCAGCTCTTTACCTTGTAAGTAGATCTTTGGCGGTTTGACGTACTTTTTCATGTTTCTTGAGCTGTGTTCATAGTTATGAGATTGTGGATATTTGTTTATGGGAAAAATCAACTCCATGTTTCTCCTTTCCAGGGCGACGTTTATCTTTTTACTGGCTCTTGTTGGTGTATTTTATCCATACAACCGAGGAGCTCTATTTACTGCACTTGTGGTCATATATGCACTGACATCTGGCATCACTGGCTATACCGCATCTTCTTTCTATTGCCAGTTAGAGGGATCAAATTGGGTAATTCACTTGAAATAAATGTTTTTCTGTAATTTAATTTGAAATTGTCATGTAATAGTTAAAGCATGTCCTCTTTAATGTTCTATATATTTTGTGTGTGTTTCACATGTAGTGAAATCTCATTTACGTTAATGTAAAGAACATGATATTTTTTTTTTCCTTTTTTACCCTGTTGCTTTTTTATGTTTCCCTTGCATAATACTCTTATATTGAGTTCGTCATTCATGCATGATTTTAATGATATGTGAATTCAATTCGGAACAGAAATGGAGGGGTAAGTTTCACAGACATTACTTGGAGCTTGCCTTTGAGAAATGTCTTATTCCTTTTATACTATCTCGTACATCAGTTGTTTCTCCAAATGAGAAGTTCCTATTGAGAGTCTTATCTTTTATCATGTACAAAATTTGTCTATGGAATCAAGGGAACTTAGGATTTGGTCTTGTACCAGAATATCCTGCTTTTTTAGTGTTGGGTGGGTAGTCGACTAGTCGGGATTGGTAGTTTTGTTATATATCTTTTATAAGTTTAGTTAGATAGGTAAGAAGCTTCTGCTGCTTTAGTGTTTAAATCAGTTTTGGACATTTTGCTACTAAGCAATATTAACATACCAGTATTTGTGGTAAAAAAAAGTGAATTATTGGGGATTTTTTTTATTTGGATAAGATGGAGAATGTATTCCCTTGACCAAACTTATTGATGCTTCAAAACAGTACTTTTTAAAAATGATAGAATAAATTGTATACCAAAATGGTTGAAAGATGTATCTGACTGTTAAAATTAATGATTTCCTATTATGTGAACTATCCTAATTATCAAATCCAGAACTTCTATCTCATATTTGAGTGCCTTCACCTGTTTCCCGGCTGATTTTTGCTTTTTGCTGTTAACAGGTCCGAAATTTATTATTGACCGGGGCCCTTTTCTGTGGGCCACTCCTTCTAACCTTTACCTTCCTTAACACTGTGGCTATTGCTTACCATGCTACTGCAGCTCTTCCATTTGGTACCATTGTTGTCATATTTCTGATATGGGCTCTTGTGACATCGCCTTTATTGGTGTTGGGAGGGATTGCTGGGAAGAATAGCAAGGCAGAGTTTCAAGCTCCATGTCGCACAACAAAGTATCCTAGGGAGATTCCCCCTCTACCTTGGTACCGAGGAACCGTTCCTCAGATGGCTATGGCTGGCTTCTTGCCATTCAGTGCCATCTATATTGAGCTCTACTACATATTTGCCAGTGTCTGGGGTCACAGGATTTACACAATATACAGTATTTTATTCATAGTCTTCATTATTCTCCTGATTGTGACTGCGTTTATCACTGTGGCATTGACATATTTCCAACTAGCTGCTGAAGATCATGAATGGTGGTGGAGGTATGTTAATGCTGGATTTTTCTTAAATGTTTGAATATGAATCGCTTGTTCATGCCTATCAGGCTCTCCAAATCTTAAAATTTCTCTTTTGCTTGCTAAGTTTTCTTAAATTGGGGATGGCCACAAGGGTATGGACTATGCCACCTTTTTTTGCATGTGGAGACATTTTTTGGTCAATAAGATATACTGCATGCTGTTCATTCTATTAAATAAATGCTCTGCTTCCTCTTTTCTTTCTTTTTTTCCCCTCTCATAATTTGATTTCATCTTTTCTTGCTGTCTCCCTTATTATTAGGCTACATAATTCTTTACTTTGTAACTCCTAATTGCATTTGGATTGAAGGATTTGGCATCCATTATACCAAATCCATTTATGATTATTTGGTTGGATTAATTTTATGATGGTCATAAATTCATCCCTTGCTTTCTGAACTTATTTTTGAGATTTTGATGGTTATGTGATCCACATTTGAATTTGGAAATCATGCTATTATAGTTTTTACTGTGAGTTGCAACCGTTATTTCTGTGTTCACTGAATTTATAAGCTTATTTGTTCGATATAGAAACTGCACAGTTAATATGTTCTCTTAGGCTTAGGCCTGACCCAATATCAACCACTTCTCTTTATACTCAACCTGGGGATTGCTTTTATTTATTGGCATATTGTTCTGCTGTTAGCCAAGTGTTACTTATGTAGAGTTCAATGCAATTTAGATGACCATTAATCAGTAAAAAGATTATTAAAGATGCCAAGTTAAAAGCATTATTGAAGAACATTTATTTTATAAATGAAGTTTGAATTGGATCCAGAATCTAGAAGTCCAATTGTTGACATATATCTCACCTAGCCCTCTATATATTATTTGAAATAGCATCATAAGTTCTATTTCAAGTCCAATCATGTGCCTCACTTAATCCTTGTCTCTTGATTTTTTATTTTTTTTTCATCTTACCAGGTCTTTCCTTTGTGGTGGTTCCACGGGTGTGTTTATTTATGGCTACTGCCTATATTACTACTATGCTCGGTCGGATATGTCGGGTTTTATGCAGACCTCATTTTTCTTTGGATACATGGCTTGTGTATGCTATGCTTTCTTCCTAATGCTTGGAGCTGTAGGGTTCCGTGCTGCTTTGTTCTTTGTGCGCCACATCTATCGCTCTATAAAGTGCGAGTGAACAATCAGATATATTGTATTCTGTGACTTTTCAAGTTTGACTGGTATGTATCCCCTATGAATTTTTATTTTATTTTTTCCAATTTGAAACATTACTAGTTTAAAAGGTCCAGTACTTGAAAGGCATTCTTTTTTCTATTTTCTCAGAGCATTATTGAATGTGGAAAATCGATGATTGTGTATCATATGATCGACTAAGTAGCATCAATGGGGTCTTTGAGGATTGACTATGGCTATGACTGCATTCGTGCAACTCGTGGAAGCATTTTCCGAATATCATGGAGTTTATTATCTAGGGCTAATAATTAATATAAACAAAAATACTAGTATGTAGAGTTCTTTTTGCTGTTTTCTATTGATTACTTTGAAAGATTTTGGAATCATGAAATTTGAGAATGTTTTGTCAGCTCAGTGTTCTGGTTATTCTATTTTGCACGTCACTTGGACGATATGAATTCAGTACTGGAAATGTTTGGATCAATATTGAGATGAGACATGGAAATGGTTTTGCGTTCGGAAAGAATGATTTTGAGGATGGATTTAAAATTTGTAATAATAAATTCATCATCATTATTTTGAACTATTTCATAGAGATGTATTTGATGGATTTAATATTATGCTCATTTGAGTGGTTTTGATTCCATTCGTCTCCACTTTACGAGTTATTGAATTTCCAAATCTCTCGATTTAAATGCAGACTAACAATGAGTGTCTTGAAAGAGGCGCACTTGCATGAAATGGTGTCACGGTGAGATGAAGTATAATTTGGGCATTGACGCTTTTAACACATTAAGAGAGGTGGGTATGAATTGTGTTAAGTTGTACCCCGTTTTATGCATGAGACCGTCTCATATGAGTTTTTGTCATCTTGCTAAATCAATTTCACGAGCACTAAGCCTTGCCTTTTTGATAAAAGTCAACCTGTCTCGACTCGACTCTTGAGCCTAATTTGTGAATGGACTTTTCTTGAAAGTTCAGACCTTGGAAAAGAAGGTTCCATTTCAATGTATTACTATCCTTTTCTTTTTCGAGAAACACAAGAATATTTCAGTTAGATAGGCTGGAAATAAGTCGCTTTTGATTTGACAAATAATGTATCGCGGCGAGTCCCTCAATAGACGGACAGCCTGGCTTCATCACCATTTAATAACAAAACTCCGAAAATCATGCTGAATTTCAATATCAAATGCCTCCTTTAAGCCAAAGAATTCTGATAACTCTGCATTAGTAAGGTGGAACCCCCATTTTCTCTTGGATGAAATTCCACACTGCGCATTTGTTTAAAATCTGAAAATCTCAACACCTTTAGCAGACCCAACTGTGCGAGACTGAGTAATCCAACGATCATTGGGTGTTTGACTGGTAATGATAAAATTGAAGCAGCTTCTCCAGTTCTAAAAATCTACATGATCAATTCTATACACTGCTTTTATTATTAAGGTAAAAAACTAGAGCATCTTTAGCCGAGAGGTGGTCATGGACATAATTAATCTCCCTGCAAAACCAACAACATTAACTCGTTTAATACTCCATCATATGTTTATGATGGCTTGTGAGTTGTGACCAGCAGTGGCATGTAAAAAGGAAGTGTCGTTGAGGAGTAATCCTTGCAATGGGGGAGCCCGGCCAGGCCTCTTCACTGGGCATTGCAATATTATATGAAATCAAATTTCGAACTCCATGAAGTCCAGTGTATTTGCATTTTACCAGCTTCTGGCATGCCATTGTTCTATTAATCTTCAAAATATTTAATGAACTTTGATTCAGTTCATCAATAATTACGAATTCCAAACGCATTGCTACCATTTATGGAAATGGATTGAAAAGATAACCATTCTCAAGGTGTATTCACATGATCAGGTAAATTTCCTTCGTAAGAGGATCATGTAAAGTTTTGTTTCAAGTTTGAGCCGAATTTTGGGAAAAACAACAGAAGCAGAACAAAAGGCATAGAATTCCAAATAACTTTACTTTAAATTTGAAATTAATCCAATAATTAAAATAACATATGAAAAGATCAGAGATATAGTTGATTCTCAGTCATGTATACAAGCAATATCACAAACAGGAGATGTGCAAAATAGCACGATGCTGAGAAATAGCAGAGCTACAGCACTGTGATAAAGCTATTACAAGATGCACCTTCATGTCCCTTTTCTTCAAAGTAATTGAATATACATTAATCTCTCCGTCCGTCGCATATCATCGCCATGGCTGTAAATTAGGCATATTGTGTCATGCCAGACCCTATAACAGTCATCTAGATTGAAATATGAAGTACCAAAGACAAAAGTAAATGATAACAAGACAGACAAGTGATATTTCTAAATGGCGAGAGGAACTCTGGTTAAAATAAGAAAGTCCCATCACCTCCACGAAGAACCGCCCAATCGAAACACCTCCTCAGTACCACCGGACCTGCTAGGACCCTTGTCCTCACCTACTCCCTCCTTTTGATTGCTCAAGACACCATACAAATCCTTAAGCTTGGCTAAATTACTCGATGCAGATTTCTTATCCTTACTTTCATCCCTAGAGGGACTATGACGATTTAGATCTGTTCTGGCCCAGCTTGGGCTCCTACTCCGGCTCCTGCGAGACACGCCTCTTTTTTCATGGCCCCTTCTATCATAATCTCTTTCATAGCTATCTCGAAACCTATCATGATCATACCTCCTATCTCTATTTCTATCTCTATTGTCTCGGTTTCTCTCTATGTCTCTTTCTCTGTCTCTTTCCCTGCCTCTATCCCTTTCTGAATTGTCTCGACTGGATGAATCACGGCTTCGGCTCGGAGGACGGTTGGGAGACCGTCTTGACTCGTCTCTATCAAAGGAAGGAGGGACGGTACGCCGAACGGGAGATGAGTCCCGAGTTGATGAACGATGAGGGGCCCGTTGACCGAATGAGACGGAAAGGGAAGCTTTGACAGAAGGTGGTCTCCTTGCAGTCTCTCCAGTTCCACGGGTGCTCTCACCAGTGACTCCGCAGTGTTTAGTAGGCAGTTTCATAGCTTCAAGATTGGCCGTAATTGTTCGAAGCACAGGAACAGGGATACGAGGAAAAAGAGTGTCGAAATAATACTGCATGCAGAAAAGAAATTGGTACAAAAAGACAACAGTATGAAATTCTTAAACTTAAAGATTAGAAAGAAGCATAACCTGCCCAAGAAGCAAATCCCGAATGTACACGCCCATTGTCGTCATTCGGCCATTAGAACCAGGAGAAAATTCCTAGATTGAATAAAGAGATAGGCATATCCATTAGTTCATTATGATAAGTAAGCATAACTCAGTAACATTAAATTATGCAGAAGACAAAGAAAATCCTATTAGAAGCCACTATACAACTTACAAATTTGTTGATCCAAATAAAAAAAAGATAAATAATAATGAGAATTTGTTAAGTAATAATCCCAGTCTTGGTCTGCACAGTGTATGGCATCGAATACGAAATGGAAAGAGAACTGGAAGACGCAAATACAAAGAAATGTTTTGCTCCTAAAATATACAAAAGACCTTTTTCAATTACTTTTGCGTGCCCACAAATGCAGTTCCCATGCACAGAATTATGCTGACGCACCAAGGAATTGAAAACTCTTTCATCCTGAACCATCCATTATCACAACATAAAACAGATGATTTGTGAATCATAATCAAGATATTCATACACACAGAATTTCACATATTACTTGAAGCAAAATATTAGATGAAAATGACACCAACATTAATATTGAAAGCATAGAAGAGTTCTATGAGAGGCGGTGAGATCAAGGGGCATGTACAATCAATTCCCATGTTATGGAAAAAAATGGAGACTATAGCACACCATGCCTAGACGAAGTAACAGAAACAGACTAATAATAACAGGAAAACTTATTAAGGAATACTAGTAAATATGCTAACATTTGGTTTTGCTCTCGAACAATGAACATGGGAAAGACTAATATGATCCTATGAAACCAAAACATTGGCAGAGCTTATTTTATGTGATGCACTGATCCTCCTTGATCAGACTGGTTGCCTATAATGCTATAGGTTATGAACTAGTTGCTATAAACAAAAAAACCTACAGTCTGATTTTACTTCAGATTTTTTACAGCATTCTATGTAGCCACCACCCAATGAAGTTCCAAAATAATAATGATAACAACTGGAATGAACCAGTTATGAACTATCCTGAAAAAGAATTGTAAAGAAGAAGAGGATAAGTCACCTTTGGCATACCTCATCATCTTTTAGGAATGGCTCATACCAACTCCATAAAGTCTTTGGATCTGCAACATACCTCAAGTATAAGAATCCAATCTGCAAAAAAAAGAAGACGAGGGGAGGGGGCAAGCACAATGTAAACGGATTAGATATCCTGCCCAGGAACATGAAAATATACTGATAAAAAGTTCTAGAAACTCTTGGCTTACTGCTCTGATATATGGAGAGTCAGGATGGTTCAACAAGCCATGCATTTGTTTAACGGTGAGCTTCATGAGAAAGAATTTGTACAGAAGGCAGAATGCGGTTGAAGGACCACGACAGTTTCCAGTCATCCATGGCTCCACGTGTGTGATGGTAACATAAATCTCATCAATCACTTCGTGGTAAGTTTTCAATCTCAAAAGGTCTCGAAAGTAATCAGAAGAAACTATATTCACAGAGAGGACTTTCTCCAATAATTGATCAACTGGTCTCCCAGATGACTTTATCTCGGACATTTTTTATCAAACCAATCCCTTCAACATATATAAAGTAGATGAATTACACACTATAATCAAACAGGAGATCAGAAGGGACAAACAAAAATCACTCAAATTGCTAAATTTGCAATTAGAAACCTAAACAAAGATCTCGTTTAAAATTAGGAATGTGTCCCGTAATATCAAGTTACATGGAAATAGATGGTTAAATCATCATGTCTCAAAACTACAAAAAACCTAAAAATCACCAAGAAACACCAAAAACCTAAAACTCATATGACACTAAGTTGCCCCAAAATTCCTTTCGGAGCTCAAATTAATGAGTTCAAAATACGCCTAATTCAGAAATAAACACATCAAATTCTGTTAAAGTGTATAGAGATTCAACAACCAAAATAAAGAGTCAACGCGCACATAAATTCACAGAACCAAATACAGTTGAAAAATCAACATCAGAACGGTGAAATTGTTATTTATATTCAATTAAATTATAGAATTGTAACAGGAGCACTCGCTGCAAATTATTCGACAAAAAGATTAAAAGTTGGACCGGTTTCTTACCTTGATGAATGTAGGAGGAACAGAAGAATATGGGAAGGAACCCTAGGCGGAACAGTAAGATTTTGGGGCTTCAAAATTATAAGCGGGACCGTCAATTATAAAGAGCATTTGACGCCAAAGAACAAAATATACCAAATTCACATAACTTTTATTTTATTAATTTAAATTACAAAATACTCTCTCAGTCCCAAAGAAACGTGCATATTTACTATTTTCACGTATTTTTGCGAGTGAGTTTTTTATTAGTATTTGAAATGATAAAATAATTTTTAAAGATGCATGCAATAGACGAGATGTAGATCTATAATGCCCCTATTTAAAAATTATTTTATCATTTGAAATACTAATAAATAACTTGCTCACAAAAACTCGATAATAAAGTAGGTGGACACGTTTTTTCGAAACGGAGGTAGTATATCAATTCACATTAATTTATTTTATTAAATTAAACTTTAAAATTAAAATATTAGTTTACGAGTTAGTCTTATATAAGACAATTTGATACATTAGACAAATGATTAATTAGACTACTAGCAAGTCTCTTGTGACCCCGAGTTCAAAATGAACTCTTCTTTTAGGCATTACTGGTGTGCTTATAAAGTGATACTATTTAAAATAACAAATAATTTTTAAACATCGATACTTAATATATACAATAGTGATATATATTCATAACAGTGATATTTGAAGAAAAAAAATTTCACATTAACACGTATTCGCATCATTTTTCGTTAATCTGCAGTCCCATAGATCCACCGATCATACAATTATAGTGTAATATATTAAATTGAATCATACACATTTTTACCTTAATTTACAAATGAAACAATAATTTATTGAAACGTGACTTTTTTTCCGACCACAAACGTGACTTTAAGATATTTGTCCGATCATTTCCGATGATTTTGTATGCAACATGCTCGCTTTGTCGTTTCTTAAAGTTGTCGTTAAAACATTGATGAAAAACTATGTAAAACGACTAATACATAGCGTAATATATACAAGGATTTTTGGGAGTAAATTTACAGCATATTTTGAAAATACTTCTGTACATCTTGAATATACAATTAGTTCAAGATAGTGTGTATTCCTTTTTCTCGTTGGATGAAAATCTGTGCTGCTGCCAGTCACTTATTTTACAATTTGTTCGATTTTTTTTTTTGCTGATTCAATCGATTGAGCAACCCCATTCAAGATCTCAAGTTTTGTTTAACATAAGAATTCTTCAAGTCCTTCTAATCACGAGCAAGAGTTTACTTCTCAATTGATTTATCCCAACTCAACTTAGACTCTGATTCACTTTAGAGTAAATTAATTTTAACTAGATCTAAATAATAATAGAATAAAGAATATAGATTTAAGAAGGTTGTGGAACAGCAAGATACTAATGTTATTAGTAACGTTAATAATGAAGATTAACAGATAGGAGTATAAGTTACTCCACAAACTGATTGCTAGTTTTTCGAACAGATATAATAAGTTTATAACATTTGGAAATGGAACAAGAAGATGACAGGCATGGACACATTTTGATTTCTCTACAGATTTATAAATCAAGAAGTCCAAAATCTGATAAAAGTAAATGCCCAAATTGGAAGCTGGATCTTAGCTCGATCAGTGTCTGAATTAAAATATAAAAAGAAAAATAAAATAGGAGAATGGTAAGTATAGAGAGAACTGCTACATCTCTTCTTTGTTTATTAGTTTCTTCTTTTTAAATGTTAAGAACTGTTGCAGATGAATACTCCACATAGGGTTGACTCAATTTTAATAAGATGAATACTTATATTAGCATTAAGGAGAAAATAAAGTAGCATTGTGGTATTCTGAGAAGAGCCTTTTGTGTTCATGCTGAAAATACCTTACAGCACTACTTGTCGTCTTCAGAAACCTTAAAAAATGTGTAAGAGAGGATCAAGTTGTTGATACCGTTCATTTTCGGATCTGTTTCGAACTCGGGGTCTATGTAAAAGAACACCTACAGAATTCAAGTATTGTAATATGTTAACAAGGTTGTAAGAAAAGTATCTGCAAAAGCAATAGAATAAGGCACAACTCACAGGCATGTCAATCTGTTCCCCAGGGAGTAGCTTTTGCTCTTCGAAGCAGAAACACTGTATTTTATTGAAGTAAACAGCGGCCTGAAATTGTACACCATTTGAAACATTAATAAATGGGAGGATAGCCAACCTAAATAAATTAATCAGAAAAATATCTTAAGCTTCAATTGAAACAATTCCAGTACCTTCATTGGGGTAACATTATAGGTAGATACACCGGTTATTGGAGTTGAACTTCTATTTTCAGCAGTATAAAATGCAAGGGCACTCTCCCCTGGCTTCACCCTTACCTGTAAATTGGGTAGCATAAAATCATGATAAAAAAGAAAGCATTTAAGATGTCAACAAAATTTCTTCAAATATAATATTACTTAAAGCACCTCTCTCTGTGTTGGAACAAATTTCCAGGGCATCCCATCAGCCACGTCAGCATTGAACTGCACAACAATCTCCCTGCACGCACGAGAATGTCAAATCTCTTCTAAGAACATTTATTAATGAATAAAATTTAACCACAATTTGAAAAGGAGCAAGTCTCTTGTACACCAATTGTACGGGGCCACTGTACACAACTAATACTTTCAGCGAAAGCAACTAATACTGTTCAGTGAAAACAAACAATACCGTTAAAAAATGCACCTGGATGTGACAGTTCCATCCTTTGAATGACGAGCAATCTTTTCTTCAACACTCTAAAGAATACCAAAAGATAATGCATCTTTATCAATAGAGCAGATTATCTAAACAAAAACTGGTAACAGAGATGAGATCTGGTGAAAAGTAGTTCACCTCTCGACGCTGAACGGTGCCCCCATAACCAGTAGCTTGACAAAATCTTCGATACAGAGGAACTGCAGCATAACTACACCCCACCATAGCAAAGACCAATCCAGTAAGGTATAATAGCATCTTCTTAGATTTCTTTTCTGTAGCAGCATGAGTAGAATATCGCCGCCCAAAAATGACATGGCATGACTCTTGTGGACTATAATTCCTCACCTTGTATCCATGCTTTGACATAAAACTCCGAGAGTCCAAGCCAAATGGTCGTCTATACATATTCTTATTATTTGCTCCAGAGAAAAAGTTGCATCTTAAACCCACGTCATCAAGTATGTTCCTTCATTAAAAAATATTAATAATTGGATTAAGTATTCATACACGAGTCTAAGATTTGCATAATATACATATATTCAACTTTAACTGATCAAAAAAATAATAATTCAATTTTAATACCTACAGAGCAGCATGTGAAATTAACTACCTGGACAAAAGGGGTGTTTGACGAAGATGATTTTTAGTACAAGAAAAGAAATGGGTTCCTCTAGAAAGTCGGGAAAATGACATGGTCCGTAGGAGTTTTGATCGTCTGCTATAATATCAGGGTAAATTCAGCGGCATCTGCAAGACTGCAACCAACAAAGAATATAAGAACCAGAAATAGCCAGAAGCACAAGTATAGTAGATATTACCAAAAAATACAGGGTCAATAGGTTTCTGCAAGAAAGTAGCTTGGCATAAAATTGTACCAAATTCAAATTTAGCAAAAAAGAAGAATGGAAGTTTCAGATTTCACTTCATTATTTGAGCATTATGTCCTGGATCTACACCAAAGAGCAAATCAGTTTCTATTGGAGACACGTGGCATTGATATGAACAGCCAAGATCAAGCCAACTAGGGAGAGAAAATATTCAATCATATACACCCAAAACTCAATTGCGTAGACTGCAGAAGATTAATTGCAAAACTTGAAATTAGAAACAAAAGAAAAAACTGTGATTTAGATTCATGCCAGAAAGGCTAACAAGAATTTATCACAGAATATCACATTAAATCGATATAGATGATTCAATCACTGCTTCATCCATTGATTTCGGTTCAACATACATTTTCAAAAACTACAAAAAAGCTTAAAATCACTGAAAAACGCCACTGATTAGTACTGTAATAGCCCAAAGAATGAATAAAACCTAAAAAGCATACGACACTCTCCAAATTCCTTTGAAAGCTCAAGCGAATGAGTTCAAAACATGCCTAATTCAGAAATGGACAAACCAAATTCTTCTAAGTATAGAGATATTTAACAACCAAAATAAAGAATTGAGGACAAATGCAGTTGAAAAAACAACGATATGCCAGTGAAAATTGTGATTTTTGTTCAATTAAATAATATAATTATAGCAGGAATCCTTGCAGCAAATTATTCAACAAAAGATAAAAACTTTGAATGATATTCTTACCTTGATAAATTCAGGAGGAATAGAAAGAAATGGGAAGTGAACCCTAGGTAGGACAGTAAGATTTTGGGGCATCAAAATTGGGGGAGCGGATCCCCTGCTGGGCATTAAAAACCAGCAGCCCCTACTGGGCATAAAACGGTGCCGCTTTGCTCTAACTTAATTTAAAAAAAATAATAAAAAAATTACTTATTCTTCTAGAATTTCTCTCCAATTTGACTCGCCTCCCACCCTTTCTGTTCCAAACACCCCTTTTCAATATCTTTTCTCCAAATTTTTTAAGGTATAATGCAATGTTTTCAAAACCGGGTTGAACCGGACGGTTCAACCGGTTGAACCGGGAATCGGCCGGTAACCCGGTTAAAAAACACATATATAACCGGATTTCAGGTTGAACCGAGTTGAACCGGTCAAAACTCGGTTCAACAGAAAAAAACCGATTTTTTTCTTTTTTTTTTAAAATTAAATTATTAATTTATATTAAATATTTAAATTTTAAATCTATATTCCTCTCACATTTTTCTCCAACACTTTCGATGTGGGATAAATGTATGAGGTGGGACAAAATTTATAAAATATGATATGAAAAGTTATAAAATATATATTTAAATTTTTATAGGTGTATATTTATTTTGTTGTTTTAACTAAACATAGAAAATGGTTGAACCGGGTTGGGTTGAATCGGTTGAAAACCGGTTGAACTGTTCGACGGTTGAAATTGACCCGGTGGTCTATCCGGTTCGATCACCGATTCGGTTATGAAAACATTGGTATAATATATGAAATATTTTATTTTATTTTAATAATAATTGATTTTTTTATTTTACTTGTTTGAAATTAATTACTCCTTTCCACTCATTTTGAAGCACAGGGTATGCCCAATTTCACACATGCATCAGTTTGAGAATATCAAAGTATTAGTTTAATGTCCACGTGTTACGCGATTTTCTAATTAAAAATTACAACATTTTTAATAAATAATATATTTAATAATTAAAAATATAAATATGTACATAAATTCACTAAATATGAATTAATAATTTTTTAAGGTGTATATTAGTAATTTTTCTTAAACATTGGGATAAGGTTATTGTGTCAAATATTATTTATCCATGTTAGTATGAATTTGAAACCTAAAGATCAAAACAAAATAAATCGACTAAGAAAAGACTAATAAATTAATTAACATGTAATAATTAAAAAAAAGTGAATGAATTATAATATAAAATAATTTTTCCACAAAATATGTTAAGATATACATATGAGCAATTATAAAATAAAATTATTTATTAAAAAATTAATAATTGAATATAATTCACACTAAGATAAAATACATTTAGAATGAATATTTTATTTATCTTAAATTAAGTCAAACAAAAATTACCAAAAAAAATATAAATGAATAATATTATATAGTTAAATAAAACATAAAATAATAAATATGAATTACACATTTTATAAAAATAACACATAAAAATGACATGTGTAATCAAATTTCTCATTGAATGACACATAGATTAAATTAACATGGAGTTGACACATCATAAAAAAAAAACTCTCTATTAATAAATAGAGAAATATATAGGGGATATGGGATTGTTTAAGATATACAAAAATAGAATTTCACATAGGATTTATTTTTAATGACATGTACACCAAACTTCTCCTAAAATGACACATATGTTAAATCAATGTAGAATTGACACATCATCAAGAAAATCTCACTATTAGTAATATAGGGGATTACGTTATATAAATTAAACCATATGCCATACAAATCATAGATAAAAAATAATTATTGACAAGTATAACCTAAATCTGATGATAATTCATACAATAATCAATGAACTAATGCTATTACCAAAATTTATTTTTTACAATTATTTCATGTTTCATCAAGTTAACAGAGGACATGATTGGTATGACTGAATGAAATTACAGCTGAATGGAATGAAATTGGAATGATCATTCTTATGATTGATATGATTCATGAATGAAATATAAGTATTGGTGAATCTACTTTTAAATTAAAATTAATAATTATTAAAATTATACTTTAGTATTATTATTAACTATTGAAAATATTTTATACATATATATTTAATATAGTATTATTGTTAAAAAATTATTATTATTTTAAATTTTTTATACTTGCAAAAATAATACTCCCTCCGTCCCAAAGAAACATGCACGTTTATTGTTTTCACGTGTTTTTGCGAGCAAGTTTTTTATTAGTATTTGAAATGATAAAATAATTTTTAAAGATGCATACAATAGATGATAGGTAGATCTATAATACCCTTCTTTAAAAATTACTTTATCATTTGAAATATTAATAAACAACTCGCTCACAAAAACTTGATAATAAAGTAGGTGTGCACGTTTTTATGGGACGGAGGTAGTATTCTTTATTATAATAAATATATAACTCTAGTATTATATATTTATAATAATAATATACTTTAAATTATTTTGGAAAGTTTGAGTTAATAATAACTTTATATATTTTTTAATATTTTCATTAGATAATAATATTTGTTATTATTAATAATATATTACTAAATAATAATATTTTTATTTTTATTAATATATTATTGAGAATTGCTAAAATTTACATTTTTTGAGATATAGTATTAATATTGAAAATTTTATATTATTTATATATTCAAATATTATTATATTTAATATTATTATTATTGTTGGAGTTTATTATTATTTTTATTAAATACTATAATTTTTTTAATAAAATAATATTATTTACTTAGTATTATTATTGTTGTTGTTAGTAGAAGATAATATTATGAAAATAAAAATTAAAGGATAATATTATTATGGAAAAAAATTCATTCCTCAAGATGTGGAATACATAAACCATGGGGTATGTAAGGAATCACAATTTCTTTATTTTTGGGAATGACCATTCCTAATGGAATGATGATTCATTCCAAAAAAATTATACTAATAATTGTATTTGGAATATATTAAGGAATGATCATTTCATTCTCAATCTATTCCAACATACCAATCATACCCTAAACAATTGAGAATTAATAAAAATTACTATAAATCAATAATCATTAAAAAAGTAAAATATGAGAGTTTATATATAAATGTAATACTTAATATTCCCAATTTGATTCATATATGGAATTGGGCAACCCTATGCTTCAAAATGAGAAAGAATATAATTAGTTTCAAACAACTAAAACAAAATTAAAATAATTAATAATAATATAATATCAAATACTACTTAAGTATTATACTTCTTTTTTTTTTAGGAAGAAGAGACAGGTACAAAGGCAATTAACGGTACTCCCGCCGCACCAATTCTTCAATCCAAAGAGGAATACCTGCCTCGAACCAAGCTTGAGGAACAGAGGAGGGTGTCACCATCTTCGCTAGCTTGTGGGCAGCCAAATTGTGAAGTCGCGGAACGTATCCCAGGCTGCAACACACACCAGCTTCAATTTCTGCTCTAACGTCGATAATGTTGTTCCATTCCGATCCAAAATATTAGTTCGTCCACTGGACAACATGTATAGCATCAAGCGAGTCAGAGAACGTCGTGAAGGCAGTTAGGCTCATCCCTTTCACCCAACGTATACCCCACTTAATTGCCATTAATTCAGCCCCAAACACAGATCCCGGAGGTTTAATCCGTCTGCTCATAGCTGCCACAACCTTATTTGCTCTATTCAACAGCAAGGCCCCAATGGAGTATAGGTCCACATTCTGATCAAACCCCGCATCAACCTTGAGAACATGTGCATCATGATTCCCCCTGCTTGGCCACCGCAAAGGCATATGAGACGTATGGGTGATGATAGTCTTCACTGTCTCATGGGTTAGCTGGTATTCCTCAGATATTGTAAAGCCCAGCTAACCGAGAATGGGTTTTTCTTCACACTTCTGTCGGATGCTACGTCTTGATGGGTGATATCACATCTCTCCCTCCAAATACCCCAAACGGTAATAGCCAATTCTTCAATCGTCAAAATGTTGCCATCAATGAGTAGTTGGAGGAGATCGATAATATGCAAGTGCTGATGGGATTTAACCGTACTCCAAAGCCCATTCGCTTTCCAGATGTGTTGAACTCCCATGCAAAAGACTAAGACGTGTTTCGTATCAACAATCACATAACCACATAAATTGTAGGATGGCGAGGTGGGTACATGGTGTCGGAACAAATTACCCTCAGATGCAATGATATCACGGGCAACCTTCCACAGGAAGATACACACTTTCGGAGGTGCGTGCATTGACCAAACCCTCTTCCACCACCTCTCTAAGGCCTCCGAGCTCGACGAACTGACTGCTGCTCCACATCTCTGTTTAATGCTCCAAATCTGCTTATATCCCGATTTGACCGAAAAATCACCTTTGCGCTCATGAATCCAGTATCTCAAGTCTCCGTCGCTACCCTCACAAATGGGGGTTCGAAGAATGGCTTGAGCTTCAAACGGTAGGAAAGCGCTATACACCAGTTCTACATCCCATTCGCCAGCATCCATAATAAACCTCTCCACGTTAGAACCGCTAGATATCCACGAAGAGATTCTTCCATTTTGAAGCCCTAGCACCCACGCGTCTTTGAAAATTCCGACTGACTGTCCAGTCTTAATTTTCCACAAGAGACCATTGTATAGCAATCCCCGACTCCAACATAAGGATCTCCATATGTATGAAGGGTTCGAGCCAATGTCAGCCATCATGATATCAGAATCTCTAAAGTATCGAGCTTTGAACAGGCGTGCAACTAAAGATGTAGGATCCTTTATCATACGCCAAACTTGTTTAGCCACAAGAGCCTTGTTAAACAAAGTGAGCTTATGAAATCCCAGACCCCCTTGAGATTTTGGCTTACAAAGATCGGCCCACGTCGTCCAATGGATCTTATTGCCACCCGCCTTGGTACCCCACCAGAATTTGCAGTAAAGTTTTTCAATATCATCACATATCGACGAGGGAACCCGAAAGCAGGACATTGCATACGAGGGGATAGCTTGTAACACCGACTTGATTAAAACCTCTCTAGATCCGCTCTCGTAAGTAGCCGAATTACATTCGCTTACTGCGCAAGGAGAAGGCGGGCAGGCCCAAATAAAGATCATGTCCCTGGCAAGACGCAATTTGAAGAGTATTTTGAACCCCCAATCTTACCGAAGCCGGAGTACTGGAACTAAAAGTAATAGCCAACTTATCGTAATTGATGAGTTGCCCCGAGGCCTTCTCATATGTCGTAAGACAAGCTTTCAGGTTAAGACAATCACACTCTCTGGCCCAAAAAAATACTAGGCTATCATCCGCAAAGAATAAATGGGTTATCATTGGCGCTGCTCGAGCTATTCGGACCCCTTGAATACGGTTCTCCGCTGCATCCTTGGAAATGATAGCCGAGAGTCCCTGCGCACAAAGCACAAACAAATATGGAGATAGTGGATCTCCCTGACGAAGACCCCTACAAGGTATGACATTACCCACAACAGACCCATTAATTTTGAAAGAGTAGGAGATTGAAGTTATGCAGCCCATAAGGCCCTCCAAATAGCTCCATTTCATCCTATTGTATGCTTTACTCATGTCAAGCTTCAGTGCCGCAAATCCTGTCTTATTCTTAGATTTGAGAAGCCAATGCATACACTCATATCCCACTAGCACATTGTCCATGATCAGACGCCCCGGGATGAAGGCACTCTGACTCGGGTCAATAATCTTGGCTAAAATGTGTCTGAACCGGTTAGTAATAGCTCTAGCTACAATTTTGTAGCTAACATTGCAAAGGCTGATAGGACGAAAATCCTTCAAACATTTTGGTTCGGCTACTTTAGGAATGAGCGAGATGATCGTGTTATTCCAATCGTGCATGCTAGCCCCCCCATTAAGAACATGTAGAATTTGTTGCACAAGATGATTCTTGATCGTCTCCCAAGACTTCTGATAGAAGATTGCAGGAAAGCCGTCTGGTCCGGGTGCTTTCGATGGGCCCAATTCAAACACAGCTTGTCGAACCTCCTCTACTGAAAAAGGGGCATCCAACAAATTATTCATCTCGCCCGTAACAGTTCTCTCCACTGCAACAGTGATTCGTTGAATGTCCTGGGAGGTAGGATTCTATGATGAGAAAAGTTGGTCATAATAATCCACGATGATCGCTTCCAGCTGCCCCTGATCAGTGTGCCATTGTCCGTTCCCATCCTGGAGACCCCCAATATGGTTCGTCTTACTTCTAGCTGTGACTTTCTTATGAAAATACGCAGAATTACGATCACCCGCTAAAAGCCAAGTGTTACGAGACCGTTGTTGCCAATGCAACTCCTCCTGGGTATAGAGTTTCTCAAGTTCCATCTCTAACTTGGTCGCTTCTTCCCTGTCTCAGCTCATGTCAGCTTTATCAAGGATCTCGTTCAGCCTGACTCGAGTTTCTTTAATTTTGCGCCCTGTGTTTCCAACTCTCTCCTTTACCCAGTTAAGCAGTTGTGACCCGCTTTCCTTTAATCGGGTTGCAAAATCCTCCGCTTGTGAAGAAGTCCAAACCCGGACAACTTCATCGGCGAAGTCCTCTTCCACCAACCATTTTGTTTCAAATTTAAAGCTGTTAAGAGGCCGTTTTGGAGAATGTGTCGTAGACGCAATGAGTTCCAGTTTAACAGGGCGGTGATCTGAATGGTAGAATTCCAGATTGTTGGCTTCCATGGATGGGAAGAGGTCCATCCAGATCTTATTGGCAAAGAAACGATCCAATTTCTCCATAATCAACTGGTCGTGACCCCTCCTGTTCATCCATGTGAAACGTGGGCCTTTAGCCTAAATCTCCTCCATCTCCAATTCCGTCATAATATCTCTGAAGGCATTCATCTGAGATGCACCTCTAGATACACCTCCTAATTTTTCCGAGTCATACATAACTTCATTGAAGTCTCCACCCACTAGCCAAGCTGTAGAGCCAATCAACGGAGAAGCATTGAGCTTCCTCAGAAGTTCCCAAGAATGTGTCCTTAAAGAGGTGCAGGGATTACCAAAAAACCTGTGAACCTCCAAAACAGAGAATTGCGAGAAACTAAACAATCAATATGCCCAACGGAATAGGAACGTAATGTAACATTTACTGAATCATCCCAAAATAGTAAGACCGCCACTACAACCAACAACATCCACACCCAGAAAACCAGAAAAATTCAGTAGACAACGCCATCTGGACCCAACAACAGTAGACACTTTAGACTCAACAATAAATAAAATACAAGGCTTCTGCTCCCCAATAAGTCGTTGGATCGATTTGAACGCACGGCGATTGCCAATCCCGACGTTCCATACTAAAAGACTCATAGTTCGATACAGGAGTGCACAGCTACCGCACTATTACTAATATAAAATATGTTATTTCCCCACAAATCAGAAGGGACTCAAACCTGTATATGGGCGAAGGGCAACCAGCGTGGAAGAAAATCCCAGCTGTATCACGGAAGAAACTAGAAGAAGAGGTTGAACAGTATTATACTTCTTTAAGCTGAAGAAGATTGATATTAGGCGGAGGGGCTGGAACAAAGAGGGTGGGCATTGGGTAGCGGGTCTTTAAAATGGGAAGGGGGAATTCTAGAAGTAAAAGTAATTTTTTTTAATTAAATCAGCAAAGTGGCACCGTTTTAATGCCTAGTAAGGGCTGCTGGATTTTAATGCCCAGTAGGGGATTCGCTCCCTCAAAATTGTAAGCAGGACCACCAATTAATAGAGCTTTTTCTTATATGAAACAAGTCAATTTATTAATTAATAAAGCATTGGAGACCAAAGAACGAAATTTATAACCAAATTCACTTTTATTTTTAAAGAGGGGTATTATAGATCTACCTCTCATCTATTGCATGCATCTTTTAGAAACTCTAATACAATCTACTTGGGGAGGAGAAACTAAACAAGCATTTGCTTGTCCTAGATCATCAGAAGATCTGAGAAAATGCCCCATTTTTTTATATTCCAAAATGGATTGCATTCAAGACATTCATCATTTTTAATTCTTAATTTTTGCTTGCCCTAATTTTTGTGTTTTCAATCAAAAAACTTGCATACTTTCGGAAAACAAAGAAGAAAATGAAAAAAAACAAGTGTTTAAACATAATATTAACATACAAATACACAAATATATTTATATGTGAAGTATTTCGCTACATAAATTTTCTTCAACAAACATAATTGCAATGAGCAATGTCAACAGCAAATAATATCTTTGAACATTATACAAGTACAACATATGAGCTTGTTATGTGTAAAAGTTAAGATTGTGGATTAAAAGAATCATTTCCTAACTCTCACTCTACAGATGAAGGCTAAGGTCGACCTTATTCAGTGGAAGCTTAGGCATATGTGTGATACTTATAGGCATTTCAAGAAGTTCCTGTTGGAAATGCTTGGCGTATCCTTCGATCTCCAGACTAATGAGGCGAAGATTGGACCAAAGTATTGGAGGTGCATAGGACAGGTATAATCATTTAACTAAATGATTTTAGGTTATATTTCATTTGTGTTGTTTTGTGTTCATTCATTTGATACGTGTTTTGTATTGTAGGAATTCGAGCTTTATGCGTTCTTCAGCATACATGGTTTTAGAAATTATATCAGTTGTTGGAAGCTCTTTGATAAGCACGGTCTCGATCAATATGCAAGCTACATTGACGAGGATGTTCGTCAACAAATCCCAAATGGTTTGAACCCGAAAAAATTGAACAAGTCTTATCACTTTCGGGTAATTGTTGTGAGTGTATCAATGTTCAATTAATACAATGCATTATCAAAAACTACATTCAACTTTTGTCTTTTTTGATTATACAGTCGTGCTAGTTATCCATTTTGTGTGTAACAATTTGTGTTTTTGATTTACATTACAGTTGACATGGATGCCTTAATTCCCATACCGTATGAACTACTTGGATGCCTTAATTCCCGTACCGTATGAAAACAACATATATTTAAAGAATCATAATAAGCTATTTGTCTCATAATTGGTTTAACATAAAGATAAACATCATCTTGTTTGACCGTTGGGAAAAATTAAATATTGGTTTTTTTTAAATAAGTGGTTTCTCCACATCTTGCTGGGTTTTCTTATTTATTTTATAATGCTTAGGCATTGTTATGTGGGATGAGTACATAGATTAAGAAATTTGAAGTGAATGGTAGTTGTGTTGTTTCTGAAATTGAGGAGCATTTCTTCAGTAATGCGGAGGGAGGCTCTCTGTCACTCTTGATTCCTGCTTTATAATTGCAATGTGCAATGTCAACCTCAAATAATTTTTACTGACACTATTGGAGACCCCAACTTCACTATTGCTAATTGCAATCTAAGTTCTCAAAGCATGATTTGTCAGTACCAGGTTCCTTTTTTATTTGCACCATATGACTCAGAATTTCAATAAACATAGTATGCAGTATTTAAGGGGCCTTTTCTTTGATAGGATTAACAAAACTATGGTGATGACATGAAATCCTCTATTAAACTATCTATCCTTTTTTTGGGTGGTCGAGGACAAGAGTGGCAGTTTGTTCAAAGATTCTATGTTGGGAAGTCCCTACGGCTCATCTTTGATGACATCTCTTTTAGAAACTCTAATACAATCTACTTGGGGAGGAGAAACTAAATAAGCATTTGCTTGTCCTAGATCATCAGGAGATCTGAGAAAATGCCCCGTTTTTGTATATTCCAAAATGGATAGCATTCAAGACATTCATCATTTTTAATTCTTAATTTTTGCTTGCCCTATTTTTTGTGTTTTCAATCAAGAAACTTGCATACCTTCGGAAAACAAATAAGAAAATGAAAAAACAAGTGTTTAAACATAATATTAACATACAAATACACAAATATATTTATATGTGTAGTATTTCGCTACAGAAATTTCTTCAACAAACGAAAATTGTAGTAAAAAAAATCCCCATAACAAGCTTTTACCCTATTAATTAGCTGCCAATCCACCGTTTAAGCTCTAACATGCTGTAAAAAGTTTTAACTCTTTTACGAACATTATTTAGAATTTTCCATACAGACAAACGAGTTCATTGAAGATTAAAACAGGTTCAAATAACCATTCAGTAACGATTTGTGTAGTTGTTGGCTTCAACAATAAAATTGCATATTATGATATACATACAGATTCGAAATGAAACCTTACCGTCACTCTATATCTAGAGTTCCTTCTGCAGATTAGAAGCTCGGCCAATTGGAATTCCCCGCTTGCCGATTAAGACGGAGAACTGAAAATCCCTTTGCAGAGTAACCGGTGAATGAAAATTATGAATGAAGGTAGAAAAAAGAAAGACAAATGGTAAAAACTGAAAATCCGAATTCTAATATGTCGCTTTAGGCCTGAACGTGTATTTGGTGGTCCTGGCCCATCATCTACCTCGCCAAAATATGCAATCTGTACAAAAATAAGGCCCAGGTTATTAGCACCACTTTGTTTAGGAAATACACCATTTAGATTAGTTCACCTACCGGTGTCCACGGTGCGGTTTTGTGATTTTTTCGATTAAATTTGAATTGTCTTGCTACAAGTGGTTCGGTTTTTTTATGTAAACATGATCATGCGGTTTTGAACGGTTTCGGGGGGTTATTTACGGTTTGACAGTTTTACATGAACATAAATATTAGTAGAAGAAAGTGATGTCAATTTAAACTAATGATAACAAATTTAATTGATCAATATTCTATAATAAGGTTAAAGTTGAAAAATATGTATTTAAAAATGATAAATGAAATAATATCTTTGAACATTATACAAGTACAACATATGAGCTTGTTATGTGTAAAAGTTAAGATTGTGGATTAAAAGAATCATTTCCTAACTCTCACTCTACAGATGAAGGCTAAGGTCGACCTTATTCGGTGGAAGCTTAGGCATATGTGTGATACTTATAGGCATATCAAGAAGTTCCTGTTGGAAATGCCTGGCGTATCCTTCGATCTCCAGACTAATGAGGCGAAGATTGGACCAAAGTATTGGAGGTGCATAGGACAGGTATAATCATTTGACTAAATGATTTTAGGTTATATTCCATTTGTGTTGTTTTGTGTTCATTCATTTGATACGTGTTTTGTATTGTAGGAATCCGAGCTTTATGTTTTCTTCCGCATACATGGTTTTAGAAATTATATCAGTTGTTGGAAGCTCTTTGACAAGCACGGTCTCGATCAATATGCAAGCTACATTGACGAGGATGTTCGTCAACAAATCCCAAATGGTTTGAACCCGAAAAATTTGAACAAGTCTTATCACTTCCGGGTAATTGTTGTGAGTGTATCAATGTTCAATTAATACAATGCATTATCAAAAACTACATTCAACTTTTGCCTTTTTTTATTATAGAGTCGTGCTAGTTATCCATTTGTTAGCAAGAAACAAAAGACAATGCTTTACAAAGACTATAAAGTAGATGAAGCCGATGTGGACGACTACATGTTTACTATTGGTTGGGAGATTGTTGACCAAGGAGACTTCTTGATTAAGGTAGAAGCCATGGTTAAGGAGAGGACTATCAACACATAAGAGAAGTTTGACATATTGATTGATGATTTGGTGCAGTTTTATTATGATCCTGAAGATATACAAATCTCTGAGCTCGGTATTCGTGAGAAGTTCCAAAGCGTTGCTTATGTTTACCAATTGTTCAAGCGGTTTCTCTTCCAAACCGTTGGCGTCGAATTTAATTTCTATGATTACATGACTAGAGTTAGCGACGTATATTGGGAGTGCAAGGAAAAGGTAAATATGATAGTCACCGTGTTCGTTTGATTTTGCATTCATTATATGTTTATTTATAACAACACAAGTATTTCCTTTTCAGGAACCACTTTACAAGGGATGGTTCAGACAAACGGATATGTCTTTTACCACATCTGCTACAATGTGTTGGAGGTGAAAGGGTTGGAAAGATATGCAATGGGGAAACATCCCATAGACCCAGGGACGACAGAGGGAGGAGATATGTCGGCTATTGCGGATTTGGATGTATTCAAAAGCTACTACCGCACATGATGAAGTTTGGTGAAATGTGTGAAAGGGTTTGAATGTTTTTTTGTTGTTGATAATGGTTTTTGTGAGACTAATCTAGATGGTTTTATGTAGTTATGGTCCTATTTCACTTTGTTGTATTTGAAGATGGTTTTTGCTAGACGAAACTACATGGTAGTATGTAGTTATGGTCTCTGTTGGATTTAGAAGACTATGGGGTTTTTTTGTTTTTGTGGAATGATGCATTTGTAATATGCATCTTGACTGTGTAAATTATGTATAATTATGTCTAATTATGGAATGATAAATATGGTGTTGTGTACGAGACACACCATGTGTTAATATATGTTTGATATTGTTTTTCCTGTATGAATTCTCTCAAACTATCATATCCCTACTCGTCATAAAAGAACTAAAAAAGAGTGAATTGCAACCTCAAACATGCGTATAGAAAATGCAATTTCAAACGACAACACAAGTATTCATTACTTTTCATGGTGTTAGCAATTTTTTTTATTATATATGTCATAAATAATCATATGGGACTATCTCATGCATTAGACGGGTTATAATTTAGTATAGAAATCACACATTTGGGGGCAATGTGGTTAAGTGCAAGTGTGAATCATTATCTAACGATAAAATACTTTGTACCCGTTGTTTAACATCTACAATTTTGAAATCCCTTTAAAAATATATAAAAAAAAGTAAACACCCATCATATAAAATAATAATATTCCAAAAATATTTATGTTAATCACAAAATAACATATACATGTCAAAACTATATTATATTGCATATTCCCTCAAAATGGGCGGTCACTATTTGGTACCAAAATATAAGGCGCCGAAAATTGGCACCCAAATGAAAATTTCGAGCGTCTGAATGCGCCAAAATTGAGTATTTGTTTGGTTGACTCAAACAAAACACCACCTACCCATCAAAGAAAAGTGGTAATTCGACAATTAGAAGCATCTTTTCGCCTACCGTGAGAGCAGAGGTATTACACCGGTATCTATTTCTGTTAACACACAAGTTCTTTTGATATTGTATGTTCTAACATTTGGCAATCTCATACGCAGTGTTCTACTTCTTGAAGCTATACGTGTTTGGGTTTCTCGATTCCGGTAATCTCTTCAACTTCTCCTTTTGAAGCTATACGTATTTGGGTTTTATTTGTTCCATGTAATTGTGTTGAGCTTACATATGCTTGTTTGTATAGTTTGTGTATTTGAGTTTCTGAATTTTTTGAATCTCTATTAGATTGATCCTATTTAACACTATGTAAACGTATTATAGTAACATGGATTCTGTCCGAAAGAACAACGAGATAGTCTACTTGCTCCTTGAGGAAATAATACATCACATGATTACTGTAATTTCAATCATAATCGAGATTATGAAAATCAATAGGCGAAGTAATAGGAAGAGACCAAGAAGTTACACTATGATAGACCGAATTCCAGATCAAATAAAAAAGTTACAACTCTTAGTGGGAAGATACAATTCTGATTACTTTGATAATCTTCGAATGGATCGTAACACATTTGGGAGGTTATGTATACTACTTAGGAATGTTGGTGGATTGGTTGAAGGCAAATATGTTAGTATAGAAGAACAAGTTTCAATGTTTCTTAGCGTATTAACACATCACAAGAAGAACAGGGTTGTAAGGTTCGACTATCAAAGATCCGGTCAAACCGTATCACATTACGTCCATAAAGTTTTGTGTGATGTTCTACAACTACATACTATACTTCTCGTGAAACCGGTTCCAGTTCCTGATGATAGCAATCATCCACGGTGGAAGTGGTTCAAGGTAACAATGTATACATAACATGAATATGTGTTTAATACTACTGCCAAACTTTGTTTCTTTATCACTTTGTTGGCGTACTAAATAATTTATCCTCAATTATGGGCAGGGATGTTTGGGTGCGCTTGATGGTACCTACATTCATGTGCATGTTCCAGTAGGTGATAGGGGAAGATACAAAACTCGTAGGGGGTACTATTTCGACCAATGTTTTGGCCTGATGTGATCACAATATGCAATTCTCATACGTTCTTCCAGGATGGGAAGGGTCCGCATCGGATGCTAGAGTGTTAAGGAATGTTGTTAATCGAGTTAACCGGTTAAAAGTCCCTGAGGGTACAAATCTAACACATATATGTTCATTTTTAGTCCTTAATGTAATTTATAAGTTGCTATAACCTATAATGATTTATAGGTACATACTATATGTGCGATAATGGCTACGTCAACAGTCCTGGATTTCTATCTCCATATAGAGGAGTGCATTATCATCTGGATGAATGGGAGTCTGCTCAACAATCACATCCGGTGAACTATTAAGAACACTTTAACATGTGTCATACACGTGCACGAAATGTTATCGAACGTGCATTTGGAGTCATAAAAAAAAGATAGGGCATATTTAGTAGTCCTACATTTTACCCAATTAAGACACAAGTGAGGTTGATCATGGCATTTTTCTTGTTGCATAATTTCATCCGGAAAGAGATGGCGGTAGATCCCATAGAGGCTGAATTGGACGAGGAGGAAGCAGGAAATGAGAATCACGATGTAGATGAAGAATTCATACAAGGTGTTGAAGCCACTCAAGGATGGTCAGCTCATCGGGATGCAATTTCACAATGAATTTGGGCAGATTATAATGAGAATTAAGACTTATCTGTTGTTTGATTTGATTGTTATTATGTTTGGGGATTGAATTTTAATTTAATGTGTATGCAGATAATTTATTATGATTTATGTATGTTTGATTTGTGATCATTAATATATCAAGTTGTGCACCACATGTTGGTTGGTTGTTTGTTATTATTTGTTCCATTTTCCGAATGATTGGGTTGGTTATTTGATATTGCATAATTTTCAGGATGGAAAACAACAAAGTTGGACCAAAACGTGGTAGGGGGGCATCAAAAAAGCAATCATCAACCACTCGAAGGACATGGTCAAAGAAAGAAGAAGAAGTTTTGATTTGCGCCCTTAAAGAGTTGGTGAGTAATGGAAGAAAGAGTGATAACTGTTTTCGAACCGGCTACTTGATCAAACTTGAGGAAACAATACGAAATGTATACCCTCAGACTGACTTGAAGGTCGAACCTCACATAACGTTAAAATTGACCTCTTGGAAGAGGACATATGGGGCCATCATTTCTGCGCAACGAGACACTACCGGCGTCGGTTTCAACACTACTACGAACATGTTAGAGGTGACTGACGGACAGTGGGAATCCGTTCTTAAGGTATACAAGAAGTTCAGTTTTTATGTTAATAACTCTTTAATCCTATATTATGTATATGTTGTTTACTTGGTAACATTTGCTCAAAACATATATCATTTTGATAGAATGACTCGAATATGAGAGGGATGCGTTATAAAGAATGACCGTTATTTCCGGACTGGATTAAAATATTTGGAAAGGATTGTGCAACAGGCGAAGTGGCTGAAGATGTAAAGGATGGGGCGAGCACTGTGAAGAGTCAACGTGATGCAAATAACAAATTTGATACAAAAATAGGTGATGACTTCGAGGATGAGAACTACGTAAATTTTGGTGATCCTGAATTTGCTCATCCTTCTAGCAACCGTGTGAATGAGAATCAAAGTGAAAATAACACTGGCCCCAAATGCAAAGATCCCAAATCAGATTTGTGTCGTTCAACTGGAGACCGTCTTGAGACGATAGCAAAAAGGATTGGATATGATCATGATTTGTGTGGAAAACGTGAAAAAGTATTTGGATTGTTAGGTAATGTGTCGGGCCTAACAACTTTGCAGAAAATAGAAGTCTCGGAAATTATTGGGGCAAAGGTCGAGAAACTTGACATCGTCATGGGTTTGACGGAAGATGCTCGTGTGGTTTATGCCTTGCATTTGCTCACACAAAAGGAAGTTTAAATGCGTTGTTTTGTTGGTTTAAAGCATGGTCGTCGTGTATTTTGAAGGGTGTTAATTCGGACCATCATATTTTGCTGAATGGGACTCGTAGTACTTATGTGGATCCATCATATTTTTGTACAATATTAATTAAATGGTTGGTTTTTGTAATGATGTTATGCATCGAATTATATATGCAGTTATGAATTCCTAGCTACTGTATCTTAACTAATCACCATTTGTGTTACTATATTTTTAGTAAATCATTCCATGTTGGATTGATTGAGACGAATTGGTAACATTTTCATATGTGAAATGGTAGTACAGTTGTCTTCGTGAGTCCCAACATTTAATTCGGTAGCCATTTTCCTTATGCATCATATAGATAACACCAAACCATATATGTATATATAATAATGCATCATATACTACCTAAAGGCATGATACATGCATAATACATATAACAAAAGTTCAACATCCCAAGTCCATTGTACACAACTTCTACATTAACGTAGAAAAAGTAGAACATAATACCGATATGCAAAATGAAAATTTAATGAGTACAAACGACGTCGTCTTCACCATATTTCTTACCAAGTGGAGAGTCCACCAACTTGAATGGACTGGATGATTCACATGAACTCGCCCCGGTTTTGGTAGGTATCTTAAAATTTTCATTCTAGATGGATGATATCATGTTGGTTGGGGGCTTTGCCAGTGGCTTAAAAAAATTGGAAATTTTTCCTGTACGAGATTCAAGACTTACAAGAGCACGACATTCATTTTTTGCAGCAACACCAAAGAGTCTGGAACGTGGTATTTCTCTCCGATAATGCCAGGCAACTCGACCTCCTCCTCGTTGTCGGAATCAGGGACGACTATTGGGTAATGAGTTTGGTAGGGCGGGAGATCCTCCATCTGAGCTTATGCAAATGACTTCTTGCAACATACCCTTCTCGGTTCCAAATAGCGTTTTCAAGTCGTCGTACATCAAATCTCCTTTATGGTAGAAAGCCTTGGTGAACTCGTTCTCCTACATGCACGGGTTTTGTTAGTCGAAAGTATATGTTTCATGCATATCATACATGGAAATAATAGAAATGAACAAGTTCTAGAAATAATTGTTCATCAATGATGGAAATAGAGCTACTATATGAATACTGCAAATATAGCGTCCCAAGCGGGGACATAGATGTGATTGTAGCGCCTGTTCCATTGAACCCCTTTAACGTTTAGAATAGACTTGAGTACAGTGTAACGTTTCTTGAGCACGGTCACAAGAGATAAAACCTCATCCCATGTAAACTCCTTATCCATCATCCCATTAACAAAGTCTTGTGCGCCTTGTAGAGTCCACACATTATCTCCGTTGACGTCCCAGTCACCGGTCTTCACATTGTCCATTATTACTCGTATGAAGACGTTGACGGTATCCTCACTCCATTTTCCCTCATAGAAGTAATGATCTTGTGGTTCAATGGAGAAAACACTCATTGTTAGATGGATGTAGAAGTGTATGCTTCTTTGGCCTTTCCAATGACCAAGTTGATGTGTTATTATATCTATATATACACATAGTTGGAAGAAATGTAAAAGTTGGTGGTAATCTCATTCAAGACATGAGTGGTTAGCAAGTTGGTGGTTCAATAATAAATACAAGCAACTAATTAATAAACACATATTGATAGATGTAATGTGTCACAACCAAATCTCCAATATGTCAATTGCAAGATTGCTTATTGTTGGAATCAATACAATTGTAGTTAACCCATGCTAAGGTCTGACTTTGTATTTAATGAAACCCACCAAAGTTAATATGAATGAGACAGTGTTTGATATATTGGAAGACATATTTGTGGTTCATTGTACAACACAACATTAAATAAATGCAACAAAAATACATTGATGCTGCAAACTTAGTATTGTTTAATATAATTAAACAGTAAGAAAATGCCTCAAAAAACATATCATTAATGAACATCCTTTGTACATACAAAAAAAGATCCAGTTTGCAAACAACAAAATGCAACATTAACTATATGTCCACAATTGGAATTACAATAACTGCAAACAAGCCTTTAGTTAGCACTTATCAGTACTGCTTACCCGCAACAAACCCAATCATAACTAGAGCCACGACGGTGAAGATTAAAATCATATTTAACACAACCCAAAACCAGAATGTATTTGTTAAAGAAGGTTGTGTTCCTAATCCTTTTTCATTGTTGTTTATATGACGACCAAGGTGGTCTGAATGCCTAGCCACATCAGTACGAAGTTTCGAGCTCTCTCCGCTTGTTGAATCCATAATCGTGGAGTTACTGGTTGTTTTTGTGCTAAGTCGACTGACTTCATCACACCAAATGAAACTTTTGGAATGCTTTCTATCAATAGGACACTTTAAAAAAAAACGTCCATGGTTTGCAGATCTTTCTCCAGCACAAAGCAAACCACAAGAACAATTGGGAGGGGGGGAAAACTGTCCATGTCCAGACATCCTATATATTTCAAAACATACATCTAGTGACTATCGACTCATAAACAGATACATACAAATGACAATTTGGTTGAACAAACTGCATAGACATGATACACAATTGTACAACATTTATAGAGAAATTAAAATCAATACAAATACAACTTTCGAATTCTGGATTTTGTTAAGAAGAACAAGAATTATCCCAAATTATGTTCTGTAGTGACATTGGGGATCTATTTCTTGTTTGCATAATCTAAAACCCGACATATTTCAACATAACTCTCAACAAAAAACATTCCATAGGAATGCAACACATTATGTGATACACCTCTATTCAAATTTCAAACAACAAACTACACATATCTGTAAATTCATCTACGAATTAACAAAACCCTATTTGAATTTATCAACATTCAGACCGAAATCACAATCCATGTACGACATAAACACCAAACTACACATATGAGATTTCAAATTCCGAAAATCTACAATGTGTTCTTTGGTAGAAAAACATTATTCATGAACTCAAATCATATGTTAGCCTAATGACGACGATAGACGACGATAGACCTTAAATAATGTGTTATTGTTTTCAAAAATCAATAATTTAAAACTGGGCAATGGTAATGGCAGAAAGCATACCTTCCGGGGGTTCACAAAAATTCAGGGGCGATTGAGAACAGGTGAGTTGCGGAGTGTTGCATCGCCACCGAACCCTTCCCGACGAAGAAGAAGCAAAAGAAGAAAGACAAAATAAAGAGATTGTGAAGGTCATTTCTTAATAATGTGGGGGTATGATGGTCATTTTATATGGTCATTTTTACCAAACTTGTGAATCTTTTTTTTTCTACCAAAAGTACAGCGTCGTATAAGACTCTATCTCTATCTTGGCATTTAATGCTATCAGCCCAATTGTGAAGATAAAGAAACATGCCTACCATACGCGGCCTACGGTGTTTAGGTTGATAAAGAATAGTTGCACATAAGCATCAACTTTGTGCGATAAAAAAAAAAAGTAGCACATAAGCATCAAGAAACTACCTCACTCCCTATTCCTATTCCTATAATCAGGGACAGATATTTGTGCTGCCGACATGGCAATTTCTTCGCCACCCGTCCCGCCTCTATGTATGCAGTTCGTCGCCTACAATTCGCACGGTCCCCCACCCCCATCCCCAAACAGCCACACGCGCTATTCCTCGATTCATTCAATCAATCACCTGATCAACTTTACTAAAGCAATCACTGGTCTTTTGCAACTTCCAGCTTCATCACTGTTACTAGTCCACCCCAAAAATCGCAACCGATTTTGACACAAAATGGGGGAGGATAATGCAGATTACGCCACCAAAACGCCCAACGGAGTCGTGATCGGGGAGCGCGACGGCGATGATGGTAATAACCTGACTCTCTGCACCATTCTCAACCGTTTGATCGCCGCGATTTTCTTCCCCGGGCCGAATTCATCTGTTCCCGTGCTGCAGAGGATTAAAGCCTCGCTTTCTGAGAATGTTCCGCTGCTTCGCGATGCTTCTAGAAACACTGCTCACCATGTGCTCCTCTGGACTCGCCGCGGCACCCCACTTCGCGCCCTTCTCGTTGTTTCTGTGAGTCGATTTCGTTGATTTTTTTTTTAAAAAAAACTCGTCGCTCTTTGTTTGGATCTGGGGTTAGGTTATACGAAGAAACTGACAAGGAATGGGATTTTATTGGATAAATGAATATCATCTTGTTTGACCGTTGGGAGAAAAAATAAATGTTGGTATTAAGAAATTAGTGGTTGCTCTAGAGTTTGCTGGTGTTTCTTATTTTGTTATTTATGCTTAGGCATTGTTATGTGGGCGAGTATAGAAATTATCAAGTTTGAACTGCATTGGAATTGTGTTGTTTCTGAAATTGGCTGCCATTTATGTTCATAGGACTCAGAATTTTCGAGAAACCTATTGTGCAGTATTTAAGGGTTCTTTGTTAAGATAGGATCAACTGAACTTTGATGATGACCTGATCGGATTAAATTCCGCTATTAAACCATCTATCCTTTTTATTTTATTTTTGGTGGTCGAGGAGTGGCAGTTTGTTCAAAGATTCTATTTAGGGAAGTCCCTAGAGCTCATATTCGAGGACATCTATTTAATAGATTCTAATACGCTCTACTTGGGGAGGAGAAATGAGCAAGCATTTGCTTGTCCTAGCTCATCAGAAAATCTGAGAAATGTCCCTAGTTTTTGTTTATCCCAAAATGGATGAGATTCAGTTGAGCCTGGTGTACAACTTCTTTTATGTTAAGTGGGCTGTTTCGTATGCTAAAGAACTCATGATCTCATGGAAAAATAAGTAGGCTCAAGGTTTCATCTGCATCATGTAGGGTGCTAGGAGGAAACTGCTCTTAATTTTACTGATAAAAATTTGATAAAGTTAAAAGTTCTACATGGGGTTGAAAATCTCTCTTCATATGCTGTCTTTTAGAATACATCCAATCTGGCTCGCAAAGGTTAAAGGTCAACACTCTTGACTTTGATCAAGTAGTAATTATAAGAAAGTTGTCCCAAGAAATTGTTGGAGGTATGGATAAATAAATAGATGTTTTCTCGTTTATTTAAGATGTCATTACATCCCAAGCCTGGTTTTCCTAATTAAGAGTATATGTTTCCTTCTATTGAAGCTTGAGTTGTTAAGAACCAATTACTAGAAACTGAAGGATCATTATGTTTGTGCCATGGCTAATGGTGACGAAAGAGTCAGTTATGGAAATTATCAAGACATTAATTTTTCTTCCTCTAGTTCACATGTTTTGCATTGAGTTTGTCCTAGCATTTTTCTTACTGAGAAAGCCACTCTTGTTTAACTGTAATGCTATATAACAGGCTCAAATTTTCTTCTTCTTTGAATTGATCTTTTAAACTTTGAAATTGGATGTCAATATTTCCTTGGGAAAATAAACCAAGATATTCTGTTTTCTCATAATGTTATTTTGTCTCTACACAATTTCAGAATATCGGCTTTCCAGTTAATGGCTTGTCAAAGCACCTGGCTATTTTTTCTGTATATTTGGATGATCATCTGGAATCACCTCTTTTTTTCTTTTCTGTATTTTTTCATAAATTCTAATTTTTCATAAAGAAAATTGACAGAGACCATTTTTCATGTTACTAAACAGCGCATCTACACTAAGTCTCACACAAAGAAATCATTAGTTCCAAATTCAACTAGTAGGTTCCTAGTGTTCATTTCTATGTCGAAGTATTATTGTGGACGTAATCATGTACTGCCTCCGATCTATTTTATCTGTCTTTCCAGATAAGAATTGTTGACCCAATATAATTGTCATTTTGCACTAATATAAGATAATTAAATATCATATTCCAATTTTGTCCTTCTACTTCTCTCTTGTGATAATATGCATTAACTAAGCAAATTAACTCCATGCAGGTAAACAAAAGGGTAAAAATGTTACATTACACATATATTTATTGCTATTCAATGACTTCCTTAGTTCGTGTGAAACATCCTTAAACGCCAATTTCTGTTCACTATATTGGTTTGTTCTGCTTTCTCATAATGGTGATACCTGTTTCAGGTAGGGACAATTGTTTTCCTGACATTGGCGGGATTGTTTGTCTTCATGCTGTTCTTTGTGGCAGCAACCGTGAATGCTGTTGTTATTTCTCTTCTAATCTCTTTAGCAGCAGCTGGAGGATTCTTGGCTCTATTTTTTGCCTGTGTTGCAGCCATTTATGTTGGGGCATTATCTGTGGCTGTAGTTGTCATCTCGACCACAACAATTTCTTGTACCATTGCTGTTCTTATTGCTACAGGTATTAACATTGTTCTCTCTTGGTTTTCCTTTTGTTCTACTTCGACATTTGGACATTTGATGCTCGTAGTAGTAAATTTTTTTACAAGCAGTGTAATTTTAGACAATGTAATTTTGAGCTGGTCAGATATATACCATTCACATTCCTCTATACTGACTATTAGTTAAACTTATACATATAGAGGCAGAATGTGGTTTGTCTTTATTTTTCCTTTACTTATTTCAATGATTTCTACTTCACAAAATTCCTCTGTCTCTCTCTCTCTCTCTCTAAATCAGGTTGGATCGGATTCTTTTGGACGTTGTGGATTGCAGCAGAGAAAAGCATAGGGCTGGTAAAACATTCTGTTTACGTGACAGGATCAGCACTTTCAGGTTACTCCACCTCCCTACGCAGCACCCGTGTTTCAAACAAATCGGATTGAAGCTTTGAGTTATGATGTATGTATGTATGTATGTGCTATATCTATCTTTGCCTTCTGAATACTACCAATAAGTGTTCTGTATATAATGCAAGATATATCTAGTGAACTTGGGTAGATTGGTTCTGCTTTTCTTGTTAAGCATTCTTCCGGTATTACTTGAGTTTTTTGGTTGTAAGAAATTCATATTTTCGGGTCTGCATTTGTGTTGTATAGTGATCAGACCCTACTCCCTGTGTCTTGAACAGTAATTGATTATTTGCAATTACTTTCGGATCTTGTACTTTTATATAAAAAATTGGGTACTGTGAGAATATGATTTTCGTAGCATTCATCCATTTTATTTTTATCCTGTCTTCAACAATACTTGATAAAACAGAGTTACCAGGATTCTTGCACTTTGATTCCCAGAACCACTTCCTCTATTTCAATTTAGCAGTCAATTTATTTTTTGAAAAAAATTAAAATATTCCTTTTGATTTTTAAGAAAAAATTAAGTTTTTTCAATTTTATCATTTTTTTATGATATGTTTTAATTTATTGAAATACAAGAATTCATGTAAAACACCCCAAAATGGTATATTAGTCATTTTATACAAATTATTATTATAGGTATTAAATGACTTTTTTAATCAGTGTGAAACACTTGAATCCGACGCTTGAATTTGAACGGAGGGTTTTTTTTTCCCAGAATTCTCCATAGATTTATAAATTATAGTAACCTTTTTTTTTTTTTTTCATTTGTGACAAGCTTATACTTCAACTTCTGAAACATTTAATACAACCGGTCACCAAGGCCCAAATTGGTCTCACATTTATGAGCCATGCAATATTCCACCTTTATATTCATTAAATACCCTTTATATTTAATTGGTATGAGAAAAAAAAAGGATATACAGTAAAACTTCTATAAATTAATAACTTTGGGACCAGAGGATTTTATTAATTTATAGAGATATTATTATATCGATAAATTAATAATTTATTAATTTAAAGAGATTTTAACGTATATCTTGACATTGACCTTCAAAAGTTTCAAATTCTTCAATAGCTTTTTAGATATACATGCATAGTTATTGATGAAAATTAAGTTAAAATACAAATTTACTAGTAGAATTCCATGAATACAAACTCACGTGGAAGTTGGAATGACTTGTTTAAATTAATTGGTTTTGAAAAATACAAAAATATGGTTCATTGGACTAACATTTGTGCATTGAATCATGGATAGAAATCAACACTATATATTTATCCATTAGAATCTCGGTAAATCACACACAAAAATGGTCACTCATCTAAAAGGAATTCAAAAATCAACAATGACCAACCAACAACGAAAGATGTTATGTGATTATAAGAGAGATCAACCTGGATGCACTCAGAATGATTTGGTGAAATGGGTTGAAAAATCTTTCAATTTGAAAGTTAGTCAAGCAACAATTTCGAATACTCTTAAGAGATCTGCAGAATTCCTATCATCTGACTTTGAGAAAGGTGGGTCGTCTAAGCGTCAGAAATCAGCCAAGTATCCGGACATTGAGAAGGTTGTTTATGTGTAGTTTCTCCAACATCAAGAGCGTGTGAATATAACCGGGGAGCTAATCTTAGAGAAGGCGAATGAGGCGCTTAAGCTTTTACATCCAGAGGATCCCGCAGATCATCGTCTTTCACAAGGTTGTCTTGAGAAATTCAAATCAAGGCATGGTATCAAATCATATCGCCGTTTCGGAGAGAGTGGATCAGTCGACATGCATGATATAGAGAATAAATTGGAGTCTATTAGGGAAAAAAATGATCAATTTCCAAGGAAAGATGTTTTTAATATGGATGAAACTAGTTTGTTTTACAGGTTACAGGCTGATCATTCACTTGCAACAAAGCAACTTGAAGGTAGAAAACAAGATAAGGAGAGGTTGACAATTGTTACTTGTTGCAATGAAGATCAACATAGATTTGAAGTTCAAGAAAAAACAAGTTACAGTAGATTCTTATTTTACTAAGTTGTCTTAAGAATATTCAAGTGCATCATATATATGTATATGGATTATTTTTAATAATTATTAATTTATAGTTTCGTCGGGACCAATATATATACATTGTGATCTCAAAAAAATTATTATCTTATAATTTTATTGATTGGGTCCCAAATTTGTACTGGTCCCAACTTGGGACCGGACAAATTATTAATTTTAGCGAGGTTATTAATTTATCGAGTATTAATTTAACGAGGTTTTACTGTATTTTGCTTTTCAGGTTTAACAATAGTTGAGGACAAAATTAATTGCCTTGTATTCCAATAAAAAAAAAGTAGGGGACAACCAGCTACCAGATTTCAGCTTTAAAATTTAATATGATTATTTGATAGCAAAAGCAGTTAACTACAAACACTAGAAAAATTATTGTTTAAGCAAAAAGTACAAAAGCGATTAGAAGCGAGGAGATTTAAATCCCAATAATTTATTAAAGAAATTATTTAAAAAAATAAGGAGATGGTCAAATGCCGTGTTTTCATAACCGAATCGGTGATCGAATCGGACAGACCATCGGTCAGTAGTTCAATCGGTCGGACCGGTTCAACCGTTGAAATTATTTCTGCCTAATTTTTTTCAATATTTCTTATATTTAGTTAAAAAATAAAATAAATATACACCTACAAAAATTTAAACATATATCTTATAACTTTTCATATGTAAGAAAACACTAGAGTCATGATCATAGTAAAAAATAACACAATAATATGAGAGAGTAACTTAAAGAGAAATATGAACCTTATATTTTTATCCTACATCGAGTAAATATTAAAGGAAAATGTAAGAGAAAGTAAAATCTCATAATTTTGTCCCACATCGAAAATGTTAGAAGAAAATGTGAGAGAAAACAATATAAAAGGGGAAAAAGTGTACCCCCACCTCATATATTTGTCCCACATCTAAAGTGTTGGAGGAAAATGTGAGAGAAAGTATTATAAAAGGGGGTGAAGGTGAACCTTGATTCATATATTTATCACACCTCATACATTTATTCCACATCGAAAGTGTTAGAGAAAAATGTGAGATGAAGTATTATAAAAGGGGTGAATGTGGACTTTGGTTCATATTATCCCCTCATATGTTTATCCCACATCGAAAGTGTTGTGAGATGAATTATTATAAAAGGGGTGAATGTGGACATTGGTTCATATTATTTCACCTCATACATTTATCCCACATCGAAAGTATTAGAAAAAAATGTGAGATGAAGTATTATAAAAGGGGTGAAGGTGGACCTTGGTTCATATTATCTCATCTATACATTTGTCCCACATCGAAAGTGTTGGAAGAAAATGTGAGAGGAAATATTAAAAAAGATTATCACACCTCATACATTTATCCCACATTAAAAGTGTTGGAGGAAAATATGAGAAAAAATATTTTAAAAATAAAAAAAAAAAAAAAGAGGGGAAACCGGTTTTTCCGGTTCGTGGTTTGCCGGTTGAACCGATTTTTTCCGGTTTTGACCGGTTTAAACCGGTTCAACCTCAAAAGCGGTTCTTAGGTGTGTTTTCGACTGGTTTGCCGGCCGGTTCTCGGTTTAACTGGTTCGAACCGGTTATGAAACACTGGTGTAATGTATTAATTTGTATATTAAGAGGGGTGTATTGAATTGAGATTCTATTGAATTTTTTTGGACTTTAAAAAGTCTGTGGATTTAGAAAATTCATAGACTCCATGCAGAGTTTAGCTGACTTTTTTTATTGATTTAACATGGATTTTCATAGACTTAATAGGATTATGGAATAATTTTTTTTTATTGATTTACATGGATTTTCATAAACTTGATAGGATTATGGAATAGATTTTTTTTATTGATTTACATGGATTATCATAGACTTGACGTGATTGTAAAATTGAAGAAAACAAGATTTAAAAATCAAATGTGGTTTTTGAGTGAACAGTCGTCAGAAGAATAGCAAAATCCAGAACTAAAAAATACACACACCAGATTTACTCCTAAAAGAACAGACTTCGAGAAAAAATCAGTCAGAATTATAGATCATAAAATCCCAGAAACACCCAGCACAGTTTCAATAAAATCTCCAAAAAAAAAAAAAAAAATCCAAAGAAAAAAAAATTGGAGAAGGAAAGCCCAAAAAGCTAGAAGAACGAAACCAACAGCTAAATCAAAAAAATAAAAAAAAGAAAAGAAAGAAAGCCCGGCAGAAAAAAATCAGTAACAAAGCAAATCAAAGCAACGAAACAAACCCTTCATGATACGTAGGTTTTTTTCTTGAAAGTTTTTTTCTTCTAACCTTTCGTTTTCAGAGTTTTTGAGAGAATACGTAAAAATATCTGGTTGTTAGAAGAGATTTTGAAGAGTGAAATCTATTTATATTTTTGGAAGAGAATCAAAGAAAATTCATAGAGTATTAAAATTCATAAACTGTTGAATATCTAAGAATTTTTTAAGACTTTTTAAAATCTGTATTGAATACCTCAACATTTTTAAAGACTTTTGAAAATCCGAATTGAATACCCCCAAACTTTGAAAGTCTAAAAAAATCCTACAGACTCCACAACCAATACACCCCGTAATTTAAATCTGCTTACGTTGATTTCTTTTTAAAAGAACCTGCTACGAATGTAGATGGAGACACCTTTTTTGCCAGCTGTGACAGAAAGCTTTTGTATTGTTCAATAATTATGTACTCCATGTTTATAAATGAGGAAATTAATTTCACCAAAAAAAATAAAAATCGATCCGTTGGCATAAATATGACCCCAATATTTCATGGACCAACTATGTATTAGTGGATATGCCCTTATCTTGATCTAATTATCTGCAATTTCCAACCTTGCAAAAATCTGGAATAATTGATTGCCTATTCCTAAATAGAACAGCTTACCCAAAAAAGAAAAAGAAATACAAGTAATATAGAAGAAAGAAAATTAAATTGACTAATTACTCAAGATGTCAGAGAGAATAAGAAATCATTATATTTGAAAGAATGAATATATAATCAAGCCAACACAAATCTTCCAAAAAATAAAAAATGAATGAAATAATTCTGGGATTTTCCCATACACGTATTAATTTCCACCTTTTCATCTACGTACACAAACATATGCTTTTCTTGATCTTGATCATCACCAACAAACTCAAACCAAAGATAATAAATTAAATCGAAAAAAATAAGACCATTAATTTTCTAGCCATAAAAAAATCTCACCAACTAATAAACTGCCGTAATTACCCTCTCAATCTGCATAGTTGTTGAGTGCATCAATTTTCTATTAGGCAACAATTTCGACCAAAACCCACCATTATTAATCTTCTTTCCACTCTCATAATTAGCTGCCATTGATCTACTCTTGTTGAAAATCCTGATAGAGTTCCTACCTTCGCGACACGTGTACCTCTCCATAACCGGAGACGAGCACGACGAAGCATCCGAGGAAGACAACGAAGACAAAGAAGAAGACGAAGAAGAAGAATACACGGTTCTTGCGCCTTTAGAACTCGACGATTTTTCATTACAATTCGACAGTTGCGAAAGCTTTTCACCCAAACAAATAGAACAAACGCCCGGAGATTGCACATGTTTAGGGTGTTTCTTGCAATTAGGTGCATTTGCCACCTTGGAATATTTAGTCACCTTACAAATTGGCTTCAAAGATTCCATGTTAATAATAATAATGTGTGTGTGTGGATGTGTAGTGTATATATAGAGGGGGTGTGTTACATGTGCATGGGAATTTCCATGACGTTTCATGTGAGGTTCAAGGGTGCTTCACAAAAGGGCACTTTAGTCTTTTCACAAGAGTGGGGTAATGTGCGTGCTTGAAAAGTTCAGATCGTACGGTTGGATGTGCACCTAAGGTGGGCCCTATGGATGTATTTTTGTAATTATATATATGTCAATTTATTTTTGATAAAATTATTATATATCGTCAACCTTCATGATCTTCTTTCTTGTGCGGCATGCGCTGGCGGCGTGGAAGTCTTGCGCTACTTTTCTGAAGAGTGGATTAGTTAATTTAGTTTAAATGTTAAAAGTAAAAGTAACAAGAAATTTGTTTTATATTAATTATTTAATGGTCAAGATTAGCTAATCCACTTTATAAATTAAAGTGGTGGAATTATGAATTATTTAATCATTGTATAGAATTGGAGCTAAGAATTTAAGATTTATTTATATGCGACACATTTAGTTGATAATTTATTTTATTTTGAAGTTCAAATTTCATGTAATCTAGTTTAAATTTTTTTGTGGAATACACACGTTTATTTCACAAAAACTTGCAAGAAATGGGACATTTTTACATGTTTCTTTATACTCTTGGAAACTTAATTTTCTTTTTCGTAGAAATTGCAATGAGGACTAAAGAATATATACGAGGAAAAAATAACACTCCTATAATTGTACAATATATATGTACACAATTAATACTTGAAAACTATTACTCCTTCCGTTCCGCTTTTACATGAGAAGGAAAAAATTGCCTTTTTTTTTATACAGAGTTCGAATAGATTCAATCCGCAGGACAAACTTTCATAATATTTTAAACGGGATTCGAACTTGCGTTGAGGAAAGACTTCTCCCCACATCACCATAAATTTTACTACTTGGTTATGCCCTTGGGGATAGAAAATGAAGGAATGAGACGGAGAGAGTAGTACTTTTTAGTACAACTAAATAATCCAAACAAATTAATACTATGCAAAATTGAACGACATATTTGGCCACTATGCACAATTATTCTCATTCAAGATGAGCATATAAAATGAATTTCAGTCAAAACCCAACTTTGATACTACATGTCCATGCAGAAAGCCAAAAACCCGGGCTAAAAATATGAACAGCTAGCCAAACAGAGTAATTAATTAACTTGTTATACTATGTTGTTTACTTAACATCTTCTGACATTCAAGAGAGGTTGATGTATGAACAAAACAAACATTATTACTTGACAAAAAGTAAGACACCTTCGAGCTTAAATTTCACATACATTCTTGCACATATATATTTTTATGTGGTAGCTCCCCATCAAAAGTAAAAATCAATTTACTATCTATACAAATTTATTAAATTTAACATTTTTAGTGGTGATTATCCACTCCCATTGGTTGAACCATTTTTCTTAAACAAAAATTCATATGAGCGGAATACAACTTAACACAAATCAGACTCACCCCTCACAAAATATTAAAGCGTCAATGCCCAATTTATGATTATCTCACCATGAGATCATCTCATACAAATATACATTTTTTTCTTAAAGTTCATCCATTAACTTATCTTACCAATACATTTCCACTGAGTCAATTATGTATCACTAACTTATGTACAACTTCAATTCCTCGTACAAGTCGCCCATAGCACAACTATTCTGACTGAGACGGCAAGAGCTACCATTTTAATCTTCTTGTATGGTCCGATATTTTATTTTATAAATTGTTTCGAGAACTTATAAAATGTAATTTATTCACACGCATTCATAAATTCCAGATGTAAGTTCTGTGTACAGACAAGTACATTTGGATACAACTTTAGCCAGCGCAAAATACATCCCGTGCACAGATCTAATATTATATTCAAAATTCGATGATAAATGTCATTCATATCTGTAATAAATACAAGGGTCATATCTTCACATTTATTAGTCAATAAGAAACAAATGAAAAGTTGGAAAAGGAATATCCCCCACCTCTTCTTAAGTACTTTAAGTAGTGTGGTAGTAATTGTCAACTACCAAATCACCATGAGAATTAATTATCCCTACCCAAGATGCAACCACCCATCACTTTCTGTTGGGTCGACCTAAATTTTTCTGGTTACTCTCATTTTTTATTTAAAGGGATCAGAAAATACATACTACTTTACATTATATCTAGCAAGAATGTTCCCAATATTTTGAGACAACTTCAACAAAATCAAACCATCACAATCATAGAGAAACTTATTACGTTTACCAGAAAAGATGTAATAGATATCGTGAGATCTGATAGGACCCGTCCAGAGAAGGGGGTGTGGGGGGACACAGAGAAGGATAACATTTTGCTTTCTTAATGATAACATTATACCATTCATTTAGTTGAGCCAGTAGCTTCTGTTGCAACCTGGGACACGTAAGGTTTTAGCTGAAAAAAAAACCAGGAATTAACGTATTAGGATCAGTCTTTAGCAGTAAGCAACTTACAATGGTTTAATGTTTTATCCAAACGGTGCCATTTGTTTGACAAATCATACGAGAGGAGGCTTTTAATTGCCATCACTACATCAGTTTCTTATGCAAAAAATGTTGGCAAGAGCCCCACAAATTTAAACGTGGGCATCCACGAATATATAACTAAAATGACAGATAACAGATTATCGGGGAATCAATTCGAGAGTTATGAGTGACAACTTTATGAGGATGCTAGTTGGATATAAAGTGCCTACCAGAGGGAAATTGAATATAAATATATCTAGATTAAATACACACACTGGCCACTGACACATGTGTTTACCCAACTGCTAACATAAGCTTACTGTAATTTCTAAAGAGGATATGGCGAGAATGCAGTAAACAATTATTTCATTTTCTTATCTGGCAGTGGGAGTCTAAAGAGATACACTATACCTATTTTTCTAACGAATTAATAAAATTCAACTCTTTTAACAGAGTGGGATAATCTGGATCGGGACGGGTTGAACCCTGGACCCCCTTTTGCAAGATCACACCAGGTACCATCTTTACAAAGAAATTGATAATGTTAGGCAGGATCTTGAAGTGAAAAACAAAAGGTCACCTAACTTAAGGAATGGAGTATGTGGATTATTGAACTGGCATAAGAGAGATAGACAAAGAATACGTTGGGGCATTTAAAGGTACTAACAAAGTTCCTTAAATTGCCTCCACTAAGAGAAAATACCAGCGAAACTAAGATAACATATTGAAAGAGATGGGCACCCACTATTCATAGTTGTTACGGGCGCAAGGCGCAAAGCTGTACCTAGTGCCTTAGGCGCGCGCCTTGCGTCCCTGGGCCGAAAAATTGGAAAAAACAACATAAAACCTGAAATACACATATTAGCATGTAAATAAACATTAGTTTAAGTTCAAAAACACATAAATGACACAAATTAAGGGCATAATCTTCAATAACACATTGCAAACTTCAAAAAGTACGAAGTAAAAACCAATAAGTATCCAAATGGACCAAATCAAAGGCAAATAAATAGCAAACTAATCATCTTCATTGTCAAATTCATAAACAAAATCACCCTCCTCCTCCTCCTCATCATCAACAAATTCTGGGTCTTCCTCGTTAAACTCTTTTTCTTCCTCTTCTAGAGGTTCTAAATAGTCAAATTTAATTTCTTCATCTCTAAGTCTAAAAGAGGATCCTCCACAACTCTTTCCCTTGCCCTTGCCCTTTCCCTTCAACCTTCTTCCCGTCTCCACTTGTTTATAACCTTTAGGTACATTAGTTGCTACTTTTTTCCCCTTTGCTCTAGCATCATAAGCGGGCGGCGGACGGTGTGGGAGTGGGGCGGCGCCGGGATATGGAGGGAATGGGATAGCGGATGGTTTGGACTTTGGAGAAGGGAAGAGAGGAGAGGAGAAAGAAAAAATGAAAACCCTAGTTTCCCACCCTTAAAACCCCAAAAAAACGTTTTAAAATAAATAAATATATATATATATATATATATATATATTTTAAATATGTGCGCCCGACTCAGCAGTGTCTAGGCGCTGCAGCTGGCGCCTGGTGCGCCTTGCGCCTTAGGCGCGCCCGTAACAACTATGCCACTATTATAAGCAATGAAGTTGCTATCACTAGAAAGATTAGGCTACTTCCTAAGAATTTAAGTCCTATCTAGGTTGCTTAATTGATATTCGATACCACATATTCACAATAAATTGAACATGCATACCTTGAAGCCCGTTAAATCAGGCACCACATAATTTGGCAACTTTTCAGGCTGAACTACATAACCACCTGCAGACAAATATAACTTGATGCTGTTATTTTGATGAGCTTTCAACAGGGCTAATCAAGAGATATGGCTTGGGGTTCCCCCTTCAAATTCTTAAAATCCTATTTCAATTTACAAATTCAGTTATAAAGGATTTGTGCCTTTTGGAACAATCATATTACAGGAGATCCTTCTTATAAGCAAAAAATATCCATTTTGTCAAAAGTCATTCCTCAAACTCTCCACCTTTCAAACTAGACTACCATCTTTGGCGAAAAGTCTGACAAACATATTTACGGAACAAAACTATATAATTCAAACACCAACATGGCAGGAAGTTTTCATTATTATTGTTAATTTATCTTTACAGTAATATAAATCACAAAAAATTAAAAAATTTACTTCAGGCCCTCCACAACAAACCAATTCCAGCAAAAAATTAACCCAAACAATTACTTTTGGATAATCAATATCACCACATTTTAACAAAATTACCTTTGCGGGTGTGAAAACCAATGGACTTGCAATTTTTCCCCTTGTAATAGTCTTTGGGGCTCCTCTTAGACGTGAGGATATCAAGCGTTGAAGCTCGCTTCCTTCTGAATACTCTCCCTATTCCCAATATCAGCCCTAGCGCCATTTTTTCTCTCTCAACTTTCTTCCGTTACAATTTCTACATTCCAAGGGGAAAAATGGATTTTGTTTCATAAGAATTTAATGCAAGCAATTCGTCTCCCCTGAATCGAGCTTAGTAAAAAAATATAAAAGAGGAATGCGTAACAGGAAGGTGTTCCTACGTACGATTTCGCAAAACACCATCAATAAATTAGCAACGAATATCTAAAATTCGAATACCGGTTAGGGTTCCATTACATCTCATAATACCAATACCTATCAACAATTACGGAGTTCGCAAATTTCTTCTGATATTCACAAATTAATTTTAGCAGAAACTAAAGGAGATCTCTTACCTTCAGTTTGGAGCCAAATGACAAGACGTCAGATTAGCCTAGCGTGCACAGATCACAGAGGAATGCAAAACCTGAGAGGGTTTATGAAGGATCCGGTTACTAACACCACCAACTTTAGGAGATACACCAAAATAAATTATGAAGTACCTATTATACCCTTCTTTTAAAAAAAATTAATTAAGGACCCGCTTGGTTGGGGGTAATGGAAGTAGGTAATGTAAATTACTTCTATTGACGTTGCTTGGTAGGTTTGATATATTGGTAATGGTAATAGAAGTAAGCAATTGATTGCTCTCCCTACTCAACTCACCTCACCTCACATAATACCCATTGTTGATGTTATAACCAAACAATAATAATGTAATCAATAACCCTTAGTGATTGACCCCTCAATGATACCCATTACCATTACCATGACAAAGTATAGTGTGAACAAGTTTTACGGTGAAACTGGTTAAGGAGTGTGACTTATATTACTAAAGTGTGTGACTTTTTACTGTAAAGTGTGTGACTTTTTACTCTAAAGTGTATTACTCATAAAAGTGAAGAGTGTGACTTATATTACAGCAAAGAGTGTCGTAGTGATAACTGAAGTGTGTGACTTATATTACTAAAGTGTGTGACTTATATTACTTAAGTGTATGTCTGTAAAAAAAAAAAAACAGTTTCACGGTGAACAAGTTTCACAGTATACCAACTCCCATTACCATTCCTTGTCGGGCCTAATTTATTTATTTTTCTCTTCCGCCCGACACTTTGTCGCTGCAACACCCCGCTTCTCCATTTTCTCTTCCCCAATTTCTCACCCCCGCCAACCAACTCTGTTTCCCCTCACTCCACCCATTTTTCTCCCTCATTTTCTCAAACCACCACAACCACTGTTCCCAAGTTCTTCATTCTCCATCTCTCCTTTCCCAAAAATAATAATTTCAAATCTAGGTAAAGTTTCAATTTTTCATTTTCTTTTTTACAAATCAAATTCTAAAAATATTGTTCATTTCAATTAATCTTTGCCAAAAAGTATGATGATTATAGATATATTTTGGTCGCATAAACGGTGGTAGAAGGTGGTGATTTTTGATCATTTTCTACGAAATTGATTAAATGTCTGGAGAAAGGTAAAAAATGAAGAGAAGCAGAAATACCGGCTGCAAACGGTGACAGATGACGGCGGCGGGCGTAGGAAGCTGCTACAAATGATGGCGGTGGGCGGTGGATGACGGCGGCCGGTGGGAGAAGCAGTGGCTGATGGTGAGAATTTAGGAATAGGGTTTTGATATTTTAATTTAAAATGAAAGTGTAATATGAAATATATGTTTTCTAATTAGTGGGTATATTTCCTTGAAGTTGGGGGTGTTAATAACCGGACCCGTTTATGAACCAAAATGTAATTTTTTCCCTTTTGGGCTGGACGAGCCGGAGCCCATTTACACTTTAAACTTGGGCCTTGTGCTTAAAAAATTTGGGCAGTAAGATACATGTTTTTTTTTTATTTCATTGTGTTTCATATGATTATCATTATGAGCTTTATTTTAGAGATATAAATTTGCATGTTTAGTCTTGATTAGGGGGACATTGCGTGGGATAAGATATGACGAGTTCAAGTTAAAATAATCAATAGACGCTCTATAAATTTTATAAATAAACATTTAAAAAGTCCATTGAATAATAAATTTTACTTCACCAAACCTCCAACTGTAACTAATTAATTAAATGTTATAATATTAATTTATAAGTATAATAACATTAATTAAATCTATATTAATCTCAACACTCCAGCAGAATAATAAGAGGGAAAGAAAAAATATTATATGATTATTCCAATATCCAAAATGGCCCATGGATTTACCTATAGAGAAAATAAAATAATAAAGGGGGCCGAAATTAAAAAAATTGATTGAAAATGCATGAATATTCTATGAAGTTAACTAGAATTACTACATCTTCTGGATTGACATTAATCCTACCACCTCTTTATACATGTAATCTTGCCTTGGATTTCTCTCAACAAATTAAAGAAAAAAAAATATTTCCCAAAATGGAGATAGATCGATGTTCATTATACTATTTTTCATTCCAATTATTTATGTTCAATCCCAGTCCCAGTGTGAACTCCAAGCTCGGACTTTTGTGTTCACTTAACGACATTAAATAGCTCTTTGGACACGAAGCTTCACTTTCCTGCAAATCCTACGTCCCAAATGAATGTCAATTCAAATCCATTTCATCCACACAAAAATTCAATTATAGTGTTATAATTTCCAGCATGCAGGATCCTCTATATATTCTCTATTATAAATTTTTGGGAAAATTATTTTTTCAACCCGTAACTTTATAATTACCTTTTTGATATGGGTCATATTAACTTTTATATTTTGATTTTCGTTTTGTAACTTACAATTCACCTTTTGAGTTTTATTTACATTAAAATTTTGATTTTTGTCCGGCAATTTACGCGAATCAAAACTAAAAAATGGTAAAAGTATGTAAGTTATTGGACGAAAATTAAAATTTAAAAGTCAAAAGGACCAAAAAGTTAAAATTATAAAAGGTACAAATCGAAAATTAAAATGTAAAAGTGAATATGACCAAAATGAAAAAGTAGCAAAGTTACGTGAGGGAAAAAAAACTTTACCTATATATTTCAAGTTAATGTTATATAACCGTTACATATATATATCGTGCAAAAAATGAAATGAAATGAAATATGTGATTGCTATTACACTACGTTATATTAATTTCGAACAAATAAGTAAGTGTACCGAAAATAGCATTACCTCTATAATAAGGCCTGAATTCAAATCTGATGGAAAAGAGGATGATCTTATGAGGCCATGTGATTCACCAGCATTGTTAGCCTGTGCCCAACCTTCTCTGCTACTGAGAAAAATGAAGGTCAAGATTATTTTGTTAGTACACATGACAATATTTACCCAATATGTTTTTGTAAAAGAAATTATGTATCTTATAACTTGTTGATCAATTAGTAGTGCATAATTAGTTCTGTAACCTCTAGGTTGGCCTACACTAATAAAAGGATGCAAAGTCAAAGTGTAGGGTGAACAAATTTATACAAGGCATCCATGAAAACTGGTCTAGGGTATGTTATTAAAAGGTATTAGTTGTGATAAATGAAAGACATAACTTATTACTACATAAAGGGTATTACTCGTGATACTGAAGGGTGTGACTTATATTACAGTAGAGGGTATTGTGATAAATGAAAGGCATAACTTATTACTACATAAAGGGTATTACTCGTGATACTGAAGGGTGTGACTTATATTACAGTAGAGGGTATTAATAGTGATAACTAAAGGGTATGACTTGCATTACAAAAGAATATTAGTCGTGATAATTGAAAGGTCAAGTCTATAAAAAGAATTAAATCAAATCCGAAAAAATTTTCACATGGAAATAAAAGAATTATATCAAATCCGAAAATAGTTCACATGGAAATATAAATCCTCTACATTTCCGTGCCGTAAATTTTGTGAATTCTGAGGAGGGAATGACGTATAAGGAAAAATGGTGTGGCTTAATATTTTCCATTTTCACTACTTATTTTCTGTTTTCAAGATTCACACAAAAAGAAATTGTAGAGAATCAATTCACTAATAAGAAATTGTTGCATTATTGAAAAGGATTATTAGGAAAGTAGATTTATCCCTACTCTAAATGTAGAGATATGATGCATGAAATACGTGCACGATCTAAATCATTATAATATCTATGAACTGGTTAGGCTGTTGTATACCATTTGATTGATTATTTATTTATTTATTTTTAATTCTGAATACTAAAGTGAAAAAAAGGTGAAAAGTTTTAGTTTCCCGAGTTCAGGCTTTAGAGAAGGTGAAAACTCAACCACCCAAATAAGGAAACTGCATCTCAAAAGAGACAACAAAACAAGTTAAAAAACGAACTTTTCTACTGAACTAAAACGTACAAAACTAAGAATCAATCGCGAGAAGAAAACAGTACTCCACAGAAATTAGGGCATTCTGTGTTTGAACATTCTTGACAATAAATATTAAAGCTGTTGACAGGTGAATTTCAATTTAACCCACATCCCAGCCCTAATTTATTAATACGAAAACAAGTACAAAGTTACATACATTTCAATTTTGAGTGGTTCTCATGTGCATCCAGGTGCACCTTGCACTCATAGTATATTTTAGAACCATGCAATTTGTTTACGATGAATCGTACAACAATTTTTTCATATTAATAGTTACACGGTTGAGTATAAATAAGCTGTATATTTCATTATAATAAATTGTATGATTCTAAATGCACTATGAGTGCAAAGTGTACCTGAATGCATATAAGATTTAGTCTTCAATTTTATTATAGGAAGAACACTAATAAAAAAGAAAACGCAAATAAAACTTTTATTGGAGAAGTTGGTAATTGACTCATTTCTACTTTATTATAAACGAATTATGTAGTACAAATCAATCTATGCCAGATTGGATTAAATCATAATTTGTTGAAAATTTTGACTTTTAGCATAGATTTTCACAGAGAGTAAGAATCGTGTGGTTGAGATATTGCCAGCAAGAATGTACGTGAAACGAAATTCTGAAGAATTAACACACATGATTTAAATATAATAAAATATATATATATATGATAAAGGAAAAGATAAATGAAGTCAAGATACTGGTGCTTTTTTTTGGTCCTATGTGTAGGAATTTTATTTATTCTCGTGAAGAGAATAAAAACAAGGGTGTGTAAGTAAGAATGAGAGATAACTTTATGAATATAATTAAAGAAACAATTGATTCAAAGGTTAAAAAGAAATTAAAGGCGCGGCTGTGCCTGCTTTCTCTTATCTTAATTTAGGCTTTTGATTGTGTTTCCCTCACCCTTTTCTTACACAACCCAATCAAAAGACATGTAAACATCTCAGGTGAAAATCTCGCAACGATTAAAAATTAACAGATAATTAAATTTAAAGATGAAAAAAGAAATTAAAGAAAAGCAAAAGCTGCCACAAGAACCCTTTTATTCCTCAAAAAAAATGGTGGACGTGAATTTGCATTAATCCTTAGTAGTACCATGCAAAAAGGAAAAGCAATGTCATTAATTAATTCTCTGTAAATTCATTCGATTCCATGGTTGATTATGTACAAAACACTAAAATATATCATTTGTTTACACTGAACCATACAATATGTTTTTCATATTAATAGTTGCACGGTTCGGTGTATATAATTTGAAAAATACACTTTGAAAAACACTGCATCTAACTTAGACATATGCATGATGTATGATGTATGTATGTATATGTATGCATGTATGTATGTTGGTACCTTGAAGAGTTGCTCCACAATGTATTGGTGGTGGAAGGGTATAAATCAGAATGATCAGCATGTGATGATGGAACATCGGACGGGCCTCGTTGATCCGTGAATAGCTGAAGCTCGGCCCGGTCGCCCCCGCTGCCGATTGTTGACAGGTCATCTTCTCCAGATCCATCCGAGTGCCCTATTTAATTAAATTAAAAAGAAATTAAGCAAACTATATGTGGTTTGGGATTTATTAAATAAATAAAATTAAGGAGGGCAATCCGAATTACGTACCTGAGGAAGCAGCAGGTTTGTCAGTGGTTTTAACAGTTCGATACATCTGTATTGGGAATTATAAACGCAAATTTTGAGAATTCAACAGATGGGAATTAAAGAAGCAATAATAAAAACAAAAAAAACGTAGAAAGTCAGTAGTGCTAGTAGTGAAAGTACTGGAGGAGTTGTTATTAATCACGAGGTTGATAATGAGATTGTATTATTGAATAATCATGACATTATTTCTAGTATTTGTCTCTCACCCACCCCAATACTTTTCTTTTCTTCTTTGAATTAATAAATTCATTCATTCATTCAGTCTTCCTGCAGCATTCATCGGCTAATGTGCCCACAACCACACATCATAAACACACACAAGATGCCCTTTTTTTTTTTTCTCTCTCTCTCTCTCTAAAAATATTAAGATTAATTAATTACTAATTTGATTTTAACTATTATCCAAATTGCTAGTGTACCTGCAAATGGCTCTTGACGTGAGCAAGAGTGAGATCTTTGACATCCATGAGCTCCAAAACCGACTTCGGAGTCGCCCCTAGAAAACCAAAATCAATTAATGTTTTTCAAAGAATTAAGAAGCCAAAAAATAATATATTAAGGGAAAACGATAAGATAAGATTTATACTCTCATGGCCGCCGAGAAGCTCAACTGCATGAACAAAGCGGGCGTGAAGGGTACTGGTCCACCGCATTCTGGGGGCTCTCATGCTCCGTTTGGAAGGCAGTTTGGGAAGAAACCTCGACCGCAAAACCCCATGATGAGAAATCTCATGAGATCCCCCAACGTACTGATGATGATTATATGATGCCGGAAATGTGTTACACCTGCCGCTGCTTAAAGAAGAAGAACCACCGGCGGGGCTCAAAAACGGCATCTGATGATCGAAATAAGGCTGATGATGGGAAGGCATTTGGTTGAATCGGTGGTCATTGAATGGAAACGGACGGTTAGGATACACCGGAATGCCCTTGATGGGCGCCGAAACGTGGTGGTAGGTATGGTGATTATTATAAGGGTTTTGGCCAAAACTACGAATGTCGACCGTTGGATTGTTATTGGAGGATAAGGATAGGTCGAAGGAGTTGGATTTTGTTGAGGCGAGTTCGGTGTTCATTGTTGATGAATTTGGGGGAGAGATTTGGAGGGAGAGATCGGGTGCGGGGCGTTTCGAAGATGGCTCGATGAAAATCCCAGCTTCTAAGGGCATTTTTATTTAGCTTTTTTGTTTCAATCTAGGAAAAAAGGGGTTATGAGAGATTTGACAAAGATTTGGAAGGAAGGAAAGACGACCTAGGTGTTGTTGTATAAAGGACTAAAGGTAGATAGAGTTCATCAAGTAAAGCAAAGAGTGTAGCTACCACCTCCTTTATCTGCACCTTCAATTATTTCACCACCAAATCAAATTTGATTAAAGAGTTTAGGATTTTGATTCTTTATGTCACAGAACAGAATTTGTGAAAGGACAAAGGTAAAGAAGTATAGAGAGATATGGTTGAAGAAGAAAATGAGAGGAATTAAATTAATTAATGGAGATGAGAGAGGGGGTGTAAGAAATCCCTCGAGAGTATATCTCGGAAAATGACAGTAGAATAGAGAGAGGGCTCACATTCACTAGTCAAAACACGCAATGAATCACATACAATACAATAAAAGGAATTAAATAATTAGAGGATATGATATATATATATATATATATAACAAGATAAATTGTCACTTTTTAATTATTTCCTTCTCTTCCCCGTAGACGACGGGTTAAAAATTCTTGAAACAGAAAGTAAAAGTCTCTTGTTAATTCTCTTCTCTGATTCCCTTTTCTCCCACATCTCTCACTCATACCCATACGGGTGTAGACATTAGAGACAGAAAAATACACACACGAACACACGATATTGTTTCTTTTTTCTTTTTTGTTAATTTACGGATGGACATTAAAGAAATTCCATTTTCATGTTAAGGAGGGGGCACGCCACACTGCGACGTTTTCTTGAAAAATCAATTTGCTTTTCAATCACACCTATTTCTACTTTCTTTTTCTTCTTCTATTTTTATTTTTAAATAATAGAACTATATTTGGAGAATCGTATTTTCAACTTTAGATTTGACCGTGTTTAATTTTTTAATGTACTTAAGATCTCTGAAATTAAAATGTATTTTTTAAATATATAATTCGTATAAAAAAAATTACTCCTATAAATTATTTAACTAAAGAGTGATAATTGTGAATAATTAAACCAAATTCATTAACTAGATTGTATCTTGCGAATATATATGGAACATGATATTTTATTTTTATACAAACAACTGAAACGTGAAATAATTTGAATTAGGTTACTTTAATTAAATCAGAAACACAAACACTTATATACAATAGTATTATATAAATTTGAATATGTATTTTTCTTTCTTCTTTCATATTTTCATTTCAGATTCTTGTTAGCGTTTTTATCTTAGGCTTCAATTAAATTTTATTTTTTTGTGTTTTCTTATTATGTGGTTTATCTCTTTAAATTTATAATTTTTATTTTTTCATGTTTAATTGTTTCGATATTGTTCATGTAATAACACATATATCTCCATATGGTAACACTTTTGAGTTTTATGTATAGGGCACTGTCCTTTAGTACTTTAATGTATTGTACTGTATAACACATTAAAATATTTGGTACAACACAATAAAGCATTACTGGACACTCTATCATGCATGGTAGCGAAGACAAAATTCACTTTTGTATACAACTCAATTTTCTATTTTTACATGTGTTCCTACAAGACAAATATGTGTTTTTGTACTTGTCCTAACAGTAATACAGATTTGTAAGTGTGTTATATATTTTTTCTTTGCACAATTTATTTTTGGAAAGACACAATTGACCCGAAAAGAATTTGCAAAAAAAATAATAAAAAAAAAAAATCTCTATTACACAAACAAATGACAAAAACTTATATGAGACGGTCTCTTATATGAGACGGTCTCATATATGAGACGGGATACAAATTAGCACAAATCAACATCCACTCATTCCAAAGTGTTAAAGCGGCATGCCCAAATTATGTTCCATCGTCACATGCAATCATGTCTTTACCCAAATATAATACTAATTTATTTTTTTTTTTTTGATCTGGAAAATATTCAAGCAAATTTTATAATACTAATACTTTGAGTAAGGCAAATTTCACAATAACTCAATATTGAGAAATATATTATACTAGTGCTTAACCCGCGGACTTCACAGATTGAAAGAATTATTTAATGTAAAACAATAATAAGATTTTAATATGTTTTTGATTGTTTAATATTTTTTAGAATACATATAATTTGTAATTCTCAAAATATTTAAAAAGAAAATATAATTCAAATATACAAAATGTGAGTTTTATATACTATTGTATTATGAAATCACAAATTTAGATTTCAAAACAAAAATAAAAAATCTACTCGAAATTAGAGTTGTTAGGATTGGATTGGCCGGTTCAACCAGTTTAACCGGGAACCAATCCAATTACACCCTAAAGATTATTTTTGAGGTCGAAGCGGTCAAAATCGAAAGAACCGGTCAAAAATCGGACGAACCAATTTTCTCATTTTAAAAAAAAATCTTAAGTTTCTCACTAATCCTTCTTGTGAATGTTTCTTGTGAATATGGATCTAGTTCCACCTCCACCCCTTTTACAATAATTCCTCCCACATTTCCTCTAATACTTATTCAATGTGGGACAAATATATGAGGTACACCTCTTCACCCCTTTTATAATACTATCTCCCACATTTTATTTAATATTTATTCAATGTGAGACAAATATATGAGACACACCTCTTCCCCCTTTTATATTACTTTCTCTCACATTTTCCTCCAATACTTACTCGATGTGGGAAAAATTCTTCCACCGTTTATATTAATTCCTCTCACATTTTCTCTAATATTTACTCTGATGTAGGACACAAATATGCTAGTTTTCCCTCTTTTTATGTTATTTTAAAATATATTTTTTTTTTCAATAAAAAAACCATCACGTTTATATTATTTCTATGCATCAAGTTTGATTAATTAATGTTAAATATGAATATTAAAGTGCATTGATGAATTGAGTATAACATAAGAAATATTGAAAAAATAATCAGGGATCATTTTAATGGTTCAACCGTCGGTCCAATCGATTCAACCGGTTGAACCGCTAATTGATGCTCAGTCCGGTTTCGATTATGAAAACACTGCTCGAAATGATAAATTTCTAAAACTTCTTTGTAAACATTGTGTACTTTTAAGGTCTCTCATCAGAATCGAGATATAGATGCAATATATAATCTATAATCGTCCGTGTGTAAAACCGGCTTGGGAAGATACAAACACAAAGGTGAAAGAGATTGAACATAATTTTTTTTTATCGTTATTGTAAAACATAATAAAATTGAAAATTGCATTCTCTTATACTTTACATGCATTGTTTTGATCAGAATTACTCAATGTCATTATTGGGATGATACCTTGTTATTAACATTTATTCCAAAAACTATTTGTACTTCAAGAAAAAATAATATATTATATACATAGAGAGAGTAGGATTAAGTAGAACCATTGACTTAATGAGAAAGAGAGGCCCACGAATTAAAGGGTTGTTTGTTGGGTAGTGGATGGGATTTAGCATGTGCCTCACCAAAATAAACCCACATTACCTTCTAATTCTCCTTGCACACTCCCAAATATTCCCTTCTAATCTTTCAACAACTTTGTCTGCCATCTTAGGTTTTATTATGTCTTCCTCTCCTCATTCAATTTCACCTTCTATTTTTCAAAACCCTAGGCTCAATCAACGGGTACATAAATATAGGCACATCCAATATTATAATTTTTTAATAGTATGTTTTATGGAGATCCTTAATTCTTCTCTAGCTTGCACTTTTAATTCTGTAGGGGCTGATTCAGTATTATACTTAATACTTTGCACCTAGACATCACTGGGTATTTGTTGATAAGACACATTAAATTTCAAAATTAAATTTTTGGACACATAGTATCGATATACACATTATGGATGTATGTTGATATAAAAAATCGAAGATAAAATTATAAATGGTTATGTAATTTTTATCTGTACCCATAAATAATTCGGTAAGTTTTTGTACATTATTAATTTTAGTGCTTTTTGTCTCAATTTGGATCCTTTTTGTCAATAGTTTTTAATTTTGACTGGAAAATAATATATATTTCAACATGAGGAAGAAAATAATATATATTCGATCCGACCTCACCATAAATCGGGAATGGACAAAATTCGCGATTTTGAAGTCGCAAATCTTGGGTAGGTGTAATCAAACATGAAATTGATTGATAGTTTTACTTCATAGATGAGAGACGGTTAATGAGAGTGGTGACGACCGTAAACGTGCCTAAAATTAAAAAATTAGGACGATTTTCCTAAAAAAAAAAACTATCAAAATTGTCATTAAAATAATCAAAATTGATATGATAATTTACGAGATTATTTATTAATACGGACAAAATTATACAATCATTTGTGATGGTGTCCCTTTGAATAATTGTGAAAGTGAAATACACGAGAAGAGCAGGGATTTTCGATTTCGTTTACGGAATAAGCGGATACATACAACTCGTAATGACGTGCACATATTTTTTAGCGTTTAAATGTGATTTATTCCAAATATAAAATGGGGGAATTCAGCGTGACACCTTCTCCGATGTTACAGCAAATGACGCAAAGTTCTTAGGCGGTGTTTGGCTACTGCAATTAATGCTGAGAGTATTGTTTAATTCTTCGAAAACATATTAAGGAATAAATAAATGGGGTCATAGCAAGGAAAATCATGCACAGTAGTACTTTTCTAAGCCCTTGTTTTTCTCGAGCTACTCTACCTCCTGTTCAAACAAAGAATTTCCCTCATTTTTTTGAAGTATGGTATCTTTTGTCTGCTTATTCTAAAAATATTTCCTCCCCTTATTTAACAAGTTTATTTCTTCTATACAAGACTAATATATATACTATCAATATCGAACCACGAATCTTGGCTTTAAATGCTTCGACTAAACTAATTAATCTGGGCTCTCGATAAATTAGGGGTTCGACTATTAATTTACCGCTCATGAAATTATTTTATACATTTATTTTATAATAGTATTTAATTTTCCAAGTAGTTAAAAAATATAGTGTATATTAGTACTATATCAAACAAAAGACAAGAGACGATCTCTTGTGAAATAATGAACACACAATTTACGTTGATTTAGAGAGGGTGTAAAATTTACAGGTCATTAGCACAAATCCTTTAAGTAGAGAATTTGAAACTTTGTCGAATTAAAATTTTATATTTAACAGTGGGGTAGGCTGAAAAAATTTGAAACTTTGTCGAATTAAAATTTTATATTTACCAAATAATTTTTTTAATATATTAATTTAGGTATGAGTCTTCGAAACATGAAATTCATTAATAATTAAGTCTGAATTTATCTATATTTTTAATAAAATATATTTCAAATAATTGGTGTTCACTTGTAAAATACATTCCTTTTCTATCAAAAAATAATATATAATTAAAATAAAACCATACAACTTATATGCTCAATATTAGTATTTAATCATTCCAATAAATATTAATCAAATAAAAAGAATATTTAATTTAACTCATATTAATATTTTATTACTTTTAAATTTTCTTTTTTCTAACATTAAAGTGAACAAACAATAACTATTATCACAATATATAAAAAAAATCAATTACTCAAACCCGTTCTAAAAAAAAGGGCAAATATTGAGAGAGTAATGTACATATTTAATATTGAACAAGTTAAATAAATTAAAATATTAAATAAAAAAAACTTATATTAAGATGATTGTACTCTAAATGTTTGGGTGTGGGGTTTGTCTCAAGAAAATACATCCAAAATTACAATAAAGTAAAATCAATGCTTTAATTAAGTTTTGATAAGGAAAAGAAAAAAAAAAGGACACAAAATAATTAGGAAAATAAAATTATATTAAGCTCAAATCACATATTGTATCTTAATTTAATAACTGAACATAGAGTCTTGGGATGAACTTTAATTTTTAGTTGAGGATTGCAAAATAAATATAGAGTATAAAATAATATTGGACTGACTTAGGTTTATATATTGAATTTTATTCACATATTACATATAAATATATAACATATTAGTGGGGGCTTGCACAAGGTTGGAGCCCGGTGCAGCCCCCACAGGATGTCCATGCTTGGTTCATGTAGGGATGACAATATTACCCCGGCCCGCCCAGACCCTCCTGTTGGGGTTATACTGAATTTTCCCAACACCGCCCTAACCTGCATTGTTTGAGTCGAACCCGCCCCGGACCGGTAATGAAATGGGGCGGATCTGGGTATTACTTGGGACCTGCGCCCCATTTTATATATTAAAAATTAAAATATATGTTATATAATATATGCAAATATAATATATTTTTACATTTTTTTCATATTTATTAATATGTAAATAACAACAATTCAACTTTATAGACATTTTTAGGTTTATATGACATATAATATGTTATTTCAATTAAAATTATCTATTTATATTGACATTTTAAAATTGTAAAAAAAAATATAAAAAGAAATTTAATATGGGTCGGCCCGCCCCGTGCTCTGAGCGGGTCAGATCCGCCCCGTTTAAAGAGTGGGGCGGGTCTGGATATCTAAGTACCCGACCCGAGCCATTGTCATCCCTAGGTTCATGGTGAACCCGGGTCAATTATAAAATGGGTCATATATTCCTCCGCTGAAAGCCTCCGTCCCTCTCCCACTCCCTTAATTGATAATGTAGAAAACTACTTGGATACTTGAAAAATCGAGGAAATTACTCACCCGAGCACATTACTGCTTTGGGAATTTGTTTAGGAAATCGACATATTATACTTCCTCTCCCCTTGTTCAAATCGTTCACGTCCAGCAAACGCTGTTGTTATAGAAAATGTCGTCGCGAAAAATATAACAATGATAGTTTATTTACATAGAGGTTTCAATAACCATTCGAGGATTAGAGAGTCAATCGCTAAAAGAAAATTTAGAAGACACCTTATCTTTCACACATAGCCAACTCCATATCCTAATCTTGAGATCTTCAACCAATTTTGCACTAGAAATTATTGTGCTTCTAAAGATAATGTCATTCCTCCATTTCCAGATTAACCTCAAACTCATAGCCATATGCTCGAAGCAACTTGTTTACCTCTCTTCCCCTTAAAAGATTGAACGAAGAACAAGATGTTAGAGGTGGTGTTCGAGTCTAAAGCAGCCGAGATGTCGAGCTAATGGTAAATCTCCATCCAAATCAAGTAAATCAGAGGGCACTCAAAGAACAAGTGTTTTGCAGATTCTTCCTCAGACGAGCAGAAAACACACCTTGAATCATCTTGACGTAGAAGATTAGCTTTCGTTGGAAAGCGATCCCACAATAATCTCCATGCATGGCCAGCCACTTTAGAGGGGGCGAACTTGTTCCAGATAATGTTGAAACCGGACTCCAAGGCTTCGGGAAGCTGCCCCAAATCATGTCTCGCCATGAGAAGATCATAGGTGTTAGGGAAATTAAATAAACGAATTAATTTCGCACCCCTCTACAAGTTCGGACTTTTAGATGAGACAAAATTCTTTCATGGTATTAGATAAGACATAATTCTTTCATGGTATCAGAGCCTTTAGGCTCAGTCCACGTCATGGGTTCGATTCCTGCTGAAATCAACTCCACCCATATTAAATTGTTCACTCAATGGGCCTCCTCCCAATGATGGAGTAATAATGAGGGAGAGTGGTAGGGAAATTAAATAAAACAAATTAATTTTGTACCGCTCTACAAGTTCGAACTTTTAGATGAGATGAAATTCTTTGATTAGGCCTCTTTGGTGGTGTATCTTCCACTTGAGGATGACCTCCACTTCCACTACTAATATCATAACATTTATATACATTTAAATATTATAGCATTAATTTATAAGTATAATAATGTCAATTGATACGTATTATAGTATTAATCTATAAGTGTAATAGTATTAATTACATATTTTAAACAAGTTTCACCAAAGACTGAGTACTCATGATATAATTAGATGTGTTATATATGAGGTGAATTCAAATTTAATGTATTTTACTTAGATATTAACTAATTTAACAAATTAAAACCCATTCTGATCAATTGATAAATTTTAAATGCAGAGTTCATAAAAGAATCTCTCTTATTCTTAATTGAAAATTAGTGGAGTGATTTGATAAATGAGAGTATCAAGCTAATCGAATTAATATTAGTTGAAAAGGCAAGCTATACGATAACAGATTTAAGTTAAGATTTGGCTTGATTCCCGGGTCCTCTAGTGAGAGAAAGATTGTCTCACATGACCATGCCAATTAAAAAATTAGTAAATTGTGTTTAAGGTAAAATATTGAACTAAAAAACTCATGTTAATATGAAAAATAAATTTTTTTTCTTGTGTGTGATAGATTTAAAAATTAAGTGTATTTTTCACTTTATTTCCCAAATTTTCCATAGCTCGTACCTATTTTGCTTTTGATAACTTAAAAAATTTGATCTGTTTTACAAGACGGTGTCTAAATAAATAAGTGAATTTTTTTTTCTATCTAAAACAAATGGGCAAGTGTTTTAAAATTTTAATTAAATAAGTTATATACTCTACAAATAAATTGATGATTTATGAAAGAGTTGTGAAAACTAGTTTTTTTTTTTTAAGAAACTTGTTTATAAGTCACACCCTTTTTTAATATAAAACTAATTTTTTTTTTTATAGACATACTTTTTTTTAGTAATATAAGTAAAAACACACCTTTTTACAAAGAAAAAGTAATATAAGTCACACACCTTAACTAGTTTTTATTATCACTACAATAATTAACTTTTGATATAATATAAGTCACACCCTTTACTTTTATGAGTAATACTCTTTATAGTAAAACGTCACACCCTTTACAGTAAAAAGTCACACTCTTTAGTAATAAAAGTCACACTCCTTAACTAGTTTCACCGTAAAACTTGTTCACATTATACTTTGTCTTTATGAAATTGTACAATTAATTAAACAAAAAGAAAGTGTACAGTGTACCTCTAAAGAGTAAAAGTGCTACTCTACTTTTAAAATTGTTATTTCACTTATGTGAAGAAAAGTTGGTGGCGATTATGGTAATTATGGAAAGAAGTTAGTTATACAATTTTCCCTCTTTTATATATAGGGAGAAATCTTTAATCAAATTAGGTTAGACTCACTTTTCCATTCTATACGTTTCCATACTTGTAATCCAATACATTTTCATTGATTCAAGATTCATCTTCTTCTTCTTTACAATCTGCTTTAGATTGTTAATATGGTATCAGTTTTATACTGGTAATGTCATTTCGATCTTGTTTGATCACTTCCAAGATCCGATAGAGTTTTACGCTCATTTGTTTTTTTTTTTTTTCTTTCATCGATTGATATCGATTTTTGTTGGGTTTTGTGTTTCGTTTGAAATCTTTGGGGTTTTTGGTTTTTTTCTCATGCGCTTGCAAATTCATAATTTAAATCTCTTATTTGATTTTTCGGTTCTTGGGTTCATTTTCAATGGCGGCACAACCTTCTCTTGATCCTTTTATTGTTTTCATTCTCGTCAATCCGATTTTTCCTCAGTTTATTATCTTCACCACAATGATAATCCCAAATAATCTCGATTGCTTTGGAGCCAAGTTGGATGGGGGTGAATTTCATTTCTTGGAAGCAAATCTGTGGCTCGTGCTAGAGATTTGCACATTTGAGCGTGAAGAACAAACTTCCGTTGGATTGGATGGCTCGAATTAATCCTATATTAATTCAAATAATAATTACAACAACATATCATGAAAAGCCACGTAAAACCCGATGGTGATAGGGTGGTGCGGTGGCTTTGAAATGGACGGACTAACCAAAAGGACTTTTCAAGTACATCCGTTGGAAGGAACGACAATTAACAAATCTCTTAAAAAATAAACTTTTGGTTTTGCATGGAACAAATGGATACTCAACTCGGTCTCCCCGAAAAATCAAGAAGACCTTGAGAATATACTTATATTATTTCCCATAATTAAAATATTCCACAAAAATCCGCCTCCTCTATTATGGAGAATTTTCAAAAATTGAAGTTTGGTGTGAGTTGAGTGCTAGGTATGAAAATCAAGAAAATCTTTCGATTTGTCAAAGATTTTTCAACTTGAGAAATCTTTAACTAAATCTTTTCAACATTTTATTCATAATAAACAAATAAATGGAAATATAAGCAAGATTTATTTTATTTTTTATTAATTTTAACCTCCTGGCAATTTTAAGAAAGATTACCTTCGGGGTTCTAAAAATTTGGTTAGTTATTACAATGAATTTAAGTACCTATGGGATGAGCATGTTAGCCATAAAATTAATTAATTTTCACTTGTAATTGTGGTCTTTATGGGCAATTGTGTGTGTGATCTTCCTGAAAAGCAATATCTTTCTTTGCTCAAGACCGACTTGGATTGTGTTATGAAGTTTATTCTTCGATAGGGTTGATAATATTTGAGTCCTATGCTCCTATCCATGTAGTCGCTTTTACTACATAAGTCATTTCCTCCCCTAGCTAAGGTGTATGCCTTGTTTGTTGCAAGAAGAGTCTCAAAGGTCTCTTGTTTAATGGTTTAATTTAATTCTCAGTATCACTAAATTAATGTAATGCCGAAATATATATAACATTCAATCATATTTCGATAAACAATTTATTTGGCTATCTTTAGCAAATAACTCTAGGTTTTACAAAGATAAGAAGAAGGGGTTGAAATGTTTCTCATTGTAATGGGAATGGGCATACGTGGATAGGTGTTTTTGAGCCAATAGGTTATCCTCCTGGTTGGAAAGTTCCAAGGGGTGGGAAAGGGAAGGATAGGTCTGCAAATGCTTTAGTTTCTTCTCATGAGAAAGGTTCAATAGGAATCCTCTCATCACACAAGAACTTCTGGAGCAGTTGTTGTCTCTAGCTAAGAATGCTTTAAACCCTCGGTTATTTTCGACTCAATCCATTCAAATTCTTTGGTATGATTTCTCATGCCAATCCTTCTGAAAATTCCACTACTTCAGGCATACAGGGAAGTGCTTATTGTTTTCATTCTCATTCTCCTAATCATAATAGGACTTTTACTTGGATTTTGATAAGAATCAATGGAGCTTTACTCGCTTTTGATCACATGGTGTCTAGTTTGGACTGTTTTACTACACCTCCAACACTAGCTAATATTGAAATAAGTTTTCCAAATAATGTTGTTTCTACTGCCACCCATATGGGGACTGTTGTTCTTAATGAACACTTGACATTGTATAATGTGTTATATGTCCCTGACTTTGCAGGCATCAAGTTGTGTTTATGGCATCAAGTTGTGTTTTGCAGGCAAAGTCTACCCTCAAAGTGATTGGTTCTGCTGAGCAACATGGAGGGTTATATCTGCTTAGAGTTGCACATCTAAAAATTCCATTCTTTCTAGGGAACTATAGAACATGCAAAGATCTTCATCTTCTGGTTCTGGTACTTTTACCATTTGGCATTCTAGATTAGGACATATATCCCCTTCCTCTATGTTACAAATAAAAGGATTGGGTTTGAAATCTTCTGATATTCATACTTGTACAATATGTCCTCTTGCAAAACAGAAAAAGAAGCCTTTTCCCATTAGTACTTCTTCATCTCTTGCTTGTTTCGATTTGATACACTGTGATATATGGGGGCCTTTTTCTACCACTTCTCATTTTGGTTTTGAATATTTTCTCACCATTGTGGATGATCATTCAAGGTGTACATGGATTTATTTGATGAAAGCTAAGTCTGATGTCAAAGTTTCTTTGGAAATTTTTTATAATATGGTGCTTACTCAATTTAATAAGAAAATTAAAGTTTTGAGAAGTGACAATGGTTGTGAGTTCTTGTTATATGACTTTTATCATTCTTTATGCATTATTCATCAAACATCCTGTGTGGAAACACCACAACAAAATGGTTTGGTTGAGAGAAAGCATCAACATCTTTTGCAAGTGGCTAGGGCCTTGTTATTTCAATCTTCTTTGCCAATTGTTTATTGGAGTGAGTGCATTCTTACTGCACCTTTTCTGATTAATAGAATGCCTACTCCTGTTCTTAATAATATGTCTCCCTTTGAAAAGCTATATGGAAAACAACCTGATTATTCTTTTCTTAAATGCTTTGGGTGCTTATGTTTTGCTAACTCTTTGACTGTAAATAGAACTAAGTTTGACCCAAGAGCTGTCAAATGTGTGTTTTTTGGGATATCCTTTTGGAACCAAATGATATAGATTGCTTGATTTGGTCACTGGAAAGATTTTTATCTCCGAATTCACAAATAAATAAAATGTGGTTTTTTATGAAAATGTTTTTCCATATGTTGATAAGGGGAGCTCATGACTTTGTTCAAAAAATTTGATTTACATCATGGTTTGATTCTTTTTTTAAACCCGCCTGAATTTTGTTGAGGATCCTTCTATTACTCAAAGTTAATTCTGGACCTCAAGCTCATGGTGAGTCTATTGACATTCATAGGCAGGCTATTGAACCTGATTTTGCTAATAGACAGGCTATTGAACTTGATTTTACTAATAGATTTGCTATTGCATCTTTAAAACTGTTGTTTCTAATAGACATTTGCTATTAAACCTAGACTAGTCTATTGATATAATTCCAAATGTGGTTTTTAGTGATGTATTGACTCGATAATCTCATTAAAGTCATCTAGATCTAGATCTCAACAAATTTAATGTTCCTTACTTAAAAAAGTATATGAAACTTCTTTACCTCAATCTTTGATTCACGAGAATCTCGAGGCTAATTTGATAGTTTCTTCCGGGAAACAAAAGGAAAAAAAAAAGATGATATATCCGCGATTTATTTGTCTCTATTTATAGGAGACTTTTGAATTTTTCAATGTGGGATAAGTGTTCTTGGTCACCAAGAAATCTTGTGATCCATCTCTCAACAAATTGAACCAAAAACATACAAACAAGCCAAGAAAAGATGATCCTAATTGGCAAAGAAATACATATCTTCCATATCTTTGAGAAATGAGTTAGATGCCTTGGGAAAGGACTAACACGTGGTCTCTAGTATCATTGCCACCAAATAGAGATTTTGTAGGTTGTAAATGAGTTTTTAAAATCAAGTATAAGCAAGATGGCTCTATAGAAAGATATAAGGCAAGGTTGGTTGCTAAAGGGTATAATTCAACAAGAGGAGTTGACTACTTTGACACTTTTAGCCATTATTTCCGTGTTTAAGATTAAAGTGACCACAGTGAAGAATACTACTCTCAGATTAAATCTTATTGCGGTTGATAAGTTGCAAGAATTGGTTCATTCATCAATTAAATGTAAACAATGCATTTTTACATGGTGATTTGAGAATAGTTTGAGGAAATTTACATGACAAAGACCACCGGGTTATTGCATTGATGGTGATACAAGAGTTTGTAAACTCAACAAAAGTCTTTATGGTTTGAAAAAAGCTTCAAAACAATGGTTCACCAAAATTTTTGAATCCTTATTTGAAATTGGTTTTATTATACAAAGTGAGGCATACGATAATTCCTTTATTTATGATAAAGTAAACCGCAAAACATTTCCCATTTTTTTCTTTGCTTGTTTTCATTTGTGTGCTATGTTGATGATCTCATTGTCTCGTCAAATTCTATGGAAGAAATACAACATGTGAAAACTTTTATGACTTTTATCAACAAATTCACAATTAAAGACTTAGGTGTTTTAAAATATATGTTGGGCATTGAAGTAGCTACGATTATTCTTTTTAAGAGGTTTTTAAATAGAAAAGGGCTTAACATTGTGTCAAAGAAAATACACTCTAAATCTTCTTAATGATTTTGGCACACGGGTAAGCGAAATGTGGTTTTTTATGAAAATGTTTTTCCTATGACAACACCTATGGACTCCAAATGAAGCTCATGGTGAGTCTATTGACATTTGTACTATTGAACCGATGAACACAACACCACTATTGAACACATTGTTTCGATCCCTATTAAACTTTATAATTCCAAAAAATTGTGGGAAAATTACTTTTACTTAAAAGTATATATGAAACTTCTTTACCTCAAAGACCGATATCTCTTATAGTTTGCTTCAATCCCTTTCACAATTTATGAGCAATCCCTCCAAAGAACACATGAAAGATGATCCTAATTGTACATAGGGTACTAAGATATTTGAAGGAACACCAGATTTTGGGTATAAATGAGTTTTTAAAACTCTAGCTCTAATGATTTTAAACTTCACTCTTTATCGGAAGAAAATTTGATTGGGCCAAGAATTGGTTCATTGTGTTGAAACAAGAAAGAGTATTGATTGTGTTACACAATATACATTGATGGGACAACTCTCTAATATCTTTATGGAAGTCAAAACAAGAAACAAAATTGGTTTAGTAGATCATTTACAAAAATAAAGCATAATACATTGTGGCAATGAGGTGTTTTAAAATATATGTTGGGCATTGAAGTAGCTAGATCGAGAAAAGGGCTTAACATTTTAAAAAATTGGGAAGATTTTTGGCTAGAAGCCACCACAACATGTGAAGTGCAATGGATTCTCTACATCCTAAAAGATCTCAATGTACCTGTTCAGCTACCAACAACCATCTACACTGACAGCAAATCAACATACCAAATGGCTCTCAATCCTTGTCTTCATGACAAAAGCAAACATATCTCAATTGATTGCCACTTCACCAGACAGAAGATCAAAGAAGGGGCCATCTGAATCATTCACAAACCAAGTAGATCATCTCAACGAAGCATAAAAATGAAAAACATGTGAAGTGCATCATGACCAAACCATTACCAAATGCTCAAACTCCATACAAAACAAACATATTCAAATCCAAAATGAGACTCTTGAACATTCACTCTCATTTTGAGGGGGGGTCTAAAGAGTAAAAGTGCTACTCTACTTTTAAAATTACTATTTCACTTATGTAAAAGCCAATGTGGCAATTATGGTAATTAGAAGTTAGTTATACAATTTTCCCTCTTTTATATATAGGGCTAATCAAATTAGGTTAAACTCACTTTTCCATTCTATACGTTTCCATACTTGTAATCCAATACACTTTCATTGATTCAAAATTAATCTTCTTCTTCTTTTTACAATCTGCTTTAGATTGTTAATAGTACCCTTTAGAAACATGAACTTATCACGAAACGTAATTGAAGATTAATCATAAAGATTTTAAACTTTTTTTTAGAAAAGAATCTTACACTAATTTTGAGATCCAATTTATAAAATCAGACGTCAATGCTATTTCCAAATGTAGGTGAACGAAATTAGACATTTACGTAGACAACTTGGGTGAGTCGGATAAATGAAAATGAGATCAACTATCTTATAATTGGTGTTTCATTTTTTATTTAGAATAATAAGAAATAGGGTAGGTCTTATGTGAATTTTTTTTTTTGTTAATGAAAATAACTAAAAATAGAAATAGACCGCGCACACACATCTCGTGGGTCAGCTTCATTTGTTGCCTGCTAGGATGCATGGGTGCTCGAAATTTTTGAATAATGCAGTGTCGAATACTTCGTGGGTACTTGGGTACGCGGATACGGGTGGGATACACACCCGATACGCCACGTGGCGTGTCCCAATTAAAAATATTAATAATAATTTTAGGTACCGTGTTGGACATGAATAGGGTTGGGGTCAAATTCGTACAATTTATTTTATTTTTTGCCTTGAAATAAATTTATTTTATATAAAATTAACCCAAATTAGCCTACAATTAATAAAAAAAATATTGAATCTCTATTGCTCACACGGTCACACCACTGTCAAACTGTTAGTCGTTCACATATTTTATTACGATGTTCATCTCATTTTGATTTTATATTGTTTAGGTGTTAAAAAATTGAATAGTTTACAAAGACACATATTTTTTTAAAAAAATTATGAAAATATTTATATAAACAATAAAAATATAAAATAATTTGAAAAATTATAATCGTACCCAGGCCGTATCTTACCCAATTATTTTTAAAAATCCGTGTCTCAGTACCTGCACCGTATCTTACTCGTATTGCCGTACCCGTATCCGTGCAACCTAGGTTGTCTGTAATGATAAAAACCAATATAATAGCAAACAATTGAAGTTGACTACAAATGTTGTGCTAGCTTGGTGGATGTGGCTTTGATCAATAGTCGAATGAGTTGTGGGTATATATATATATATATATATATATATTAACTTCTTTCTATTTCTAATTATTTTTCCCTTTTCATTTTTGTGAAAATATAAGTCTCTATTTCTATTTTTTTTTCTTTTTCATTTTTGTCAAAATATAGGTCTCTATTTCTATTTTCCCCCCTCTTTTTATCTTTATCAAATTATAATAAAATATCTAAATTAAAAAAGTACAATATTTCTAATGAATATCTAAATAAATAAAAACAATATTTCTATCATGTATTTTTTTTTTTTTTTACTTCTTTCTATTTCTATTTTTTTTTCTTTTTCATCTTTGTCAAAATAAGTCTCTATTTCTAATTTTTTTCCTCCTTTTATCTTTATCAAATTATAATAAAATATTTAAATTAAAAAAGAACAATATTTCTATTTGAATACAGGTCTCAAGCAAATAAAACGTAACAGTATTACATTAAAAATTATAAAAAAATAGATAAATTCTGAAAGGTATTAAATAAAAAACGAAAGTAGTATTATAAGCAAAACATAACAGTATTACATGCAAAACATAATAGTATTACATACAAAAATATATTACATTCAAAATATAAGAAACGAGTAAATTCTGAAGGGTATTAAATCAAAACAAAAGCATTATTACATAAATAGTATAACAGTATTACATGTAAAACCATAACAGTATTACATTAAAAATATAAGAAAAAGGTAAATTATAAAGGGTATTAATAAAAAATGGAAGCAGTATTACAAACAAACCGTAACAGTTTATATTCAAAACATAGGTAAATTTTAAAGGATATTAAATCAAAACAAAATTTTTATACATGAGTGAATGTCGATAACCCTATTCAAACAAAACCGTAAAATTAAGCATACCAACAACAAAAACTTGCAGAACATAACAATAAAAACACACACGATGTTGAATGTATTATACATACAATTTGAAAATAAAAGTACTATTAAAAATATTTCTTTATATAAATGAATCAACTAGATAATTAGAATTAACTTTGTTTTTCATTTATCATCAATTGTGAATTTTAACATATAGATAATTGAATATATACATCTAATTAAAATGAATAAACATATTATTATGTATAAATTCTCAATTTAAAACATTAAGTCATTTTATTATAGTTATTAGCGTTTCCTTAAAGCCTCGGTTTAGAGCATTGCATTATAGAGTATTGGTAAGAAATGGTAACAATTTTTTATTTAATAAATGAGTTGTTATATGTACAACTAGAACCAATAACCACGATTTACTAAAATAAAGTCTCAGGTTTTAAACATTAATGTGTTGTAGATTATTGGTAAGGATGCCCCATCCTTGTCCTGGTGGCCCGTAGGAATCGCATCGAGATAAACGAAGCAATAAAAATTATTAAGTCGTTTAAGAAAAATTGATGACCTTTTTACATTTTTTTTCAATTACAACATATTTTTTGAAAAATTACTTGACCTTTCAAAATATTGCAGTTATTACATGACTATTTTTCGATAAGTCCTAAAACGTGCCAGTATTACAATATATATATATATAGTGATTAAATTGATACAATAATAAAATATCATAAATTTATTTGAAAATTTTAAAAAATATATTCAGCTGCCATATTAGCGTAAGTTATCGAAAAATAATCATATTTTATTATTACAATATTTAAAAAAATTATACATATTATCGTATTTCACGTGATATTTTTATTGTAGTTAACCCATACAATTTTAAAAATTATTATTGTTGTTAACCCTTAAAAACCACCCGAGCCGCGAACCTCTATTACCACCGAACCACATGGTATATAAGCCTTTTTAGACTTGCAAATTAAATTCGTGAATTTCGCTCCCAATAGGGATCGAACCCGGGTTGGTTGGACGATAGGGCGGACGCTCAACCACTCGAACACTTGATTGCATTGGTTTAATTTACAACTTTAATTGTATATGTACACAAATTAAATAATTTAAAAAAAATTGTATCAATTTCTATATATATGTGCATTAATTCCACACTTTTTAAAATTATAATTTTTTTATTATTTATAAATTCTAATTAAATTATGTTATATTATTTTAAAATTTGTATTTCTAATTATCTTACCTCAAAATTTTAAATTCTCCTCCAATTTAAATTTAATTTCTCTTTATTTATATAACCTTTATATACTATAGATGCTAATTAATTTATTTTTTATATTAATTTCTACTTTAGTTATGTTATATTAGTTAAAACTAAATTTTTTTAATAAAAAAAATTATATATTTATTTAATAAAAAAAATTAAATATGATACAATTTTTATTTATATAACCTTTATACACTTGTAATTATTGCTGTAAATTTGAGACGGAAAAACCGTCTCAAATCCGTTCCAATTTGAGACGGCCAAAACCGTTCCAAATTGTTGTCCAAAACGATGACGTTTTCTCAACGGTCAAATTCCGTCTTAAATCCGTTTCAAGTTGAGACGTTTTTGAATTCCGTCTCAAATTTGGTCAACTTTGACTGTTTGACTGCTTCCGTCCCAAATTTGTCTCAATTTGCGACGGAAAAGTTTCCGTCTCTAAAACGCGTCTTTTTTGTAGTGATAAAAAAAATAATGATATGCCCTCAATTAAAAGGTTGTAATTATGTTTTAGCATTTTAGAGTCTCTAGTGTATAATGTGCAACATTCTTGATATGGGTCCATGAAAATGTTTTTAGTCTTTGTCCCAGCTGTTTTCCTCAGTTTCGTCCTCTAATATGTTTCTTCTATAGTTTAAGGTTACTGTTGCTGGATCCTTTTAGAATGAGCAACGACATGACGTATATATCAATTCATTACATTATTATTCCACATGTATGACTTTAAAATTAATAAATTTTTCATTAAAAATAATAATGGATACGATTACTATTCACACCAATCTAAATGCGTCCATTAAGGGATTTTGACGGAATAATGCTATTTAAAGAAAGTGTCAAGAATTAAAATTAGTTTTTCAATAAAATAAATAGTAGGTCTAGTGTGAAAATTTTATTGTATAAAAAATATAAAATCGCCCTAAATCATGACCTATTCGGGCCGGGTGAATTATCTATACCCTAAAAACTAACTAATGAACCCTAAATTATGACATATTCGGAGCTGGGTGAACCATGAACCACTCGACTTTGTCTTACCTTCACCATATACAAAATTTGTTTGCAAATAAATTTTTTTTCATGTATGCAAATTTTCATACTAAACTGTCTAAAATAAATTGCAGAAAGATTTAAAACAAGTTAAAGCCCGTCCCGGCTCTTTTCAACCATCCTAGCCCGAATCCAACACGACCTTTTTTTTTAATTAGAAAAAAATAAAGTTATTTTCTCAAAAAAAAATAAAAAATCAGGAAAAAAGATTTTTTTTTTTTTTTTATTGAAAAAAAAAATTATTTTTGAAAAAAAATTGAAAAAGAAATTATTTTCGAAAAATATTTTTTTAATTATTAAAAAATTTATAAATTTTATTAGTCAAACACTAACATATTATAAGTTACTTAAAATTATATCTTATAAACTTTTAAAATAATTTATAAGATGTAATTTATAAGATGTTTAAAATAAGTTTAGCCAAAAGGGCTTTAGTTTCGACTTAAAATAGGGCATCAAAAAATTGTTAAATAAACTATTACTCGGCCCTTTCTCCAAATAAATAAATGCAAGTACAAAAGAAGGAATTTTTTATTAACTTTTACGGTCATCGTTTATAATTATTTTTTAACCCGCATATATGAGTCTTCAATTAATCTTATTTTGGGCGTTTAAAAAAAAATTAATCTTATTTTTGGTAGGCCTAATTTCAGGTGATTAGACCTGCTTTTGTTGGAATTATCTGGTAAGCAATATTGTTTGAAACTTATGCAAGCATATAGAGTAATAACTAGGGTAATAATAATATTGCCGAAATATGAAATAGAAAATAAAAAAAAAACAGCAATCCAAATTAACATATACTACTTCCGTTAAAAAAAATAAAAAATAAACATATACTACTTCCGTTAAAAAAAATAAAAAATAAACATATACTACTAGTATTTACCCAGGTTGTAGGCCATATTTATAGGGGAAACAAACATGACATGCATATATAATTGACATATAAAGATCCAAACTCAACTTTATTGATTCCAAATTTTTAAGAGGACTTTTTGGAAGCTCCGTGTTCCGCAGCTTTTGCTTTCTCTCTCTCTCTTTATTTCATTTTCAAATAGGTCCACAAAATTATATTTTACTCCTTTCAAAGTTCTAAAATAAAGAATTACTAGAAGCAGATATACGTCATTTTGTATATATTAATGGTCTGGTCTTGGTTGGAGAATTAGTAATTGTGTTACATCATTTATTTATGAGAAAACATTTTCAAAAAATTAAAACAATAATATAGTTTGGTACCGATAGTATCAATTCCGTATCCCACAACACTTGGAATATATGTTAATAGTTTGATGAAGATCATCACTTGAAAATTCATTCATAGCCACAATTGCACAATTGCACGAAATTACACATGAAAATGTCCGTTTTACCCCATTCAAAATTCAACCAAATTTGATTAAAAAAAGTAAATGAAGATTTTGCAAAAAAGACCAAGCATGAGTCACCTCGTTTATACCATTGCCTATTGCCTATATCAATCAACACATTAATTCCATTATATAAACCTAACATTTGTCTGTTTAAATAATATCTGAGTGAGTATTTAATGGTGCACGTGACATGAAAAGATCTGTCACAATGCCAAATTGCATAAAAACTGCTAAAGCCTACGTGGCAATCTAAAAATTGTCACTATATTTTTCAAATAGAAACTTCTGGTGATTAGTTTGTTAGAATGTAGAGTTCTGGTTAACATTATTCTTTGAACAATAAAGTTTATTTCCACTTCAAAAAACAGAGGCTGAAATTCCAAAAAATTTAATAATAAGATATAGAAATTTAATTTGGGAAAGAATATCACGGCAACTCCAAATTCGTCCAAAAGAAATTGTGTGAATCCATTTTATTGAAAAGGTGATTGCAATACTACGTACTAACAAAGCAATTTGCTAATCACCTTTATATAAAGTGATTTAATTATATTCTCCTTTGGCCCTCTTACTTTCTCCTTTTTTTTTTGGAATTTCTTTTGATATATTGATGCAGGGAGAAGCGTGAACAATACAAACGAACCTTTTCAATCTTCGTTGATTCCCATTGGAGCGCACTACGACGGGGAGACATTAAAAGGAGCATATTGTGACTCTGATACCAACTGATGCAGGGAGAAGCGTGAACAATACAAACAAACTCTCTCGATTTCTTTAATTCAATATTCATAAACAACTTAACTGAATGATAAGGTTACATGACTGACTCTTTAAATAGAAAAACCCTAACACGAATTGCAGTTACAATAATTACTAATTTTTTAATCAAATCGTAATTATAATAAATTAAGATCGTCATCGCTTGCTTTTGTACTCTTTTGTTGTGTAATATATCAATCCTTTGGGGGGGTGATTATGACGTACATTTTTTTGGAAGTGTAGAACAATAAACCTAGAAAACTACACTGGCTTGAATAATAGTGCACTTCGTAATGTATTTTAGATATATATAATTTGTTATATTGAAGCATACATCTTATTACATTAAAACGTGCAATTTGTGTTCGTAAGAAGAGATCCTATGTCGTGGTTATAGTATATTTTATTCAAGTTATTGTCCTCAAAGCAAATAGTTTGCCCGATCAATAAATTAAAAGTATTTTAATGGGAAATAAAGTAAAACATTATATATTTATAACATTTTTCAAAAATAAGAAGAATATATCCGAGATTAATTAGGGAAGTAGCATAACGTTTAGAATAAGAATAAAACAAAAACTCAGGCCTCATCAAGTTTATTTAGACCTATTTATTGCACAGCCATTCTTCTTATTGTCCCAACTACTCTACCTTCGATCAGTAAGAGAGCTTTATAAACTATACTTCCCCTTTTTTATTTAAATGTCGTTTTAGCCTTTTGAATTATTTGTGAAATAGATATCATTTTGATATTTTATCCCATTTTATCTCATATTTACCCTTAATATTGTAATTTCAAATTTCCTACTAATGTGTAGTGTGTTTAATTTTTCAACCAATAGTATTTATTGTTAATAATATTTAAATAATATTAATTAAGATTAATTTTAAAAAAAATATGTCCTTAATTTATCTTAAAAACCCCAGGATGACATCTATTAAAAAATGAGGGAGTATTATATTATACGAAAACCGTAAATAAGTGTGTGAAATCGATCACTGACAAATCAATTCCAAATAGATAAATTAATGGTTAATGAGGCAATTCAATTTTAATCGGAACCGAATAGTTTAAGTTGAATTGAGGTGTGTATAAAAAATGTTTGTGATATTTTTAATGTCCTGATATGTAATTTTTTTTAAAGATATTCTTTGTTGTTTTAAAACAAGTATCATCGTATTGTAAAATCGTCTGTATGCATGAGATCTTCTATACAAAGACATCTTTTAGAGATATATTTGATTTCGAAATGTACACCGAAATATCTTTGTATCTCTTTTTTGGGTATGACTTATACCCATTAATGAATGAAATTCCTTTTTCGGATAAAAATAAAATAATAAGTTGTGCCGTAAGAAAAAAAATGTAGTAAGTTGTTGCTGTTAATTAGTTAGCATAATTAATTAGTATCTTCAATAATTCTTATCGTGAGTAATTTAATATTTTAAATTCACATATCGAATCTATGAATACTAATATGGAGTAACATATAAGTGAAGGAAAGAAGTAAATAAACACGTGGGTGTGTGTATCATGTGTTGTCACAGAGTGGGTTGAATAGGGTAAATTAGGTAATACATTAACTCAGTGACAAATGACAATATGGGGGAAGATCGTGGGAATTGGGGATTGAGAAAATTGTGTCAACCCACTTTCTTGTTATTGTTTATTAGCAGCCTGAATATAGATTATCCAATTTTTTACACTAATATTCAAATTAGATTTGTGGATAAATTTGTAAATTTGATTTTTTTTTTTATAAAATAGTATAATGGAAATTTATGGGTCATTTTATATATTTGACCGAAATAGTAATTGTTTGATATATCTAAGTCTACACTCTACTTTCTTTAGGAGCCCCTTTGGCTTTGCCTTAACCAAACGTCCAATAAAATGAAGAACCTGTTGGAAATGCGTGACATTATTATGTGTATAAATTATTATTGATGTGTATAAGAATTTTCTTTGTAAAGTTTTTGACTTTTAAATAGTACTCCGTCCATTCAAAATGTGTTCAATTCTTTATGTACAAGTTTTAAGAAAAAATAGATAAAATAAATAAAGTAAATGATATTATTGGGTATATAGATAAAGTGGATTTTGTGAGCAATGACGGATCTAGGATTAAAAATTTGGGGATGCATTTGAGTATTTTTTTTCTAATTATACATAATAAAATATAATTTTATTTTTTTAACACAAGATATAAAGATGGGTACATTTTATTTTGGGGGTACGATTGTACCCCATGTATCCCTCTCCGTCCGTCACTGTTTGTGAGTAAGTACAATGACAATGTGTGTAATTAAGTGATGGTTGAAGGGTGCAGAAAAAGTGAATGTGTCCATAAAATGAATAAATGAACACACTTTTGGTGGACAGACAAATAAGAAAAGTGAACATAATTTTTATGAACGGAGGGAGTAATATTGTATATGAAACTGTTTTTTTTTTGTATCCCCTGTTCTATTAAACAATATTCTTTATTTTCACTATTTATATAGTGAGTTTGTGAGTTCAAGTCACAATTTCACATGACCTTTAAGAAGAAATAGATAATATGAATTTGTGTCACAAATCATAAGTCGTGATATAATATCATTCCACACAATAATTTGTGAAGTAAATATACTAAATAGACGAAATAAGGCATACAAAAATAGGAACCTTACAAAAACCTTGATACGACCCATATAACATCATGCTATAGCGCGCGATATATGGAGGAATAGTTGCAAATGTCTTTCTTGATTTCTGAGTTAATAATATAATATATAGAGATGTATACCTACTACATGAATTAGATTGAAAAGAAAGAAATGTAAAAATGTTGAAAATGTAGACAGATGGAACAAAGGTGTGCCCATTGGAATTTGATGAGAGAGGGGGGGGGGGGGGGGGGTTAAAGTGAGTAAATTAAGTAAACCCTGTAATTGATGGGGAATGCATTCCTCGAAAACTGAGTAATAAATGAAAAGAAGGCAGAAGGGTACACCACTTTTTTTTTTTGGCAGAACAAAAAAGATGGACGTGTTTGGAAGATTGTAAATCATTTTGCAATCGATTGCTTTATGATTGAATCAAGTCCACCCTCTCTATTTACTATACATATGTACAAAATCAAATTTAATCTCTCTCTCTCTCCATATAATATATATATATATACCCACGCCCATGTGAGTGAGAGAGAAGTTTGAAGAGAGAGAAACAAAAAATAAAGTGGTGGTTGTGACTACTGACGCAGAAGAAAGAGAAAGAGAAAATAAAAGGGCTTTTTGTAAAGAAAGGCTCTCTTTTTACTTTTTGTAAGGACAAAAGTTAAGACCCTTGTGGGGTAGGGGGGCCATCACAAGGTATCATGGCACTATCATTTTGAGAGAATAGAATTCTGGTTTCTTTGCATTTGTATTTATTGCCAATCTCACTGCCCAGGTAAAAAACAAAACATATATATATGGGGATTCATAATTTCATACAACAATTGCAGAATTTAATTAATGATCCTTCAAATGCTATTAAACTCGACACACATATATATATATATATATATATATATATATATATATATATATATATATATATATCACAAATTATCTTTTCATATGCCCGTAATCCAACATGTCTTCAGGTTCACTTAAGCCTGAATCGACCTCACCCGACATAAAATCAAGTATCCGAAGATACGTTGATTCGACAAGATCAATAGTCGACATTAAAGTATCATTAACTTCACAAGATAAGACAAAAATATTTAATATAAAATAAATCTAATTTTAATTATTAGATTCACTGTTGTAATAAAATTCTAGAATAAATGGATGAAATGAGTTAATGGTATTTTTAACTTTTAAAGGTGATCCTCGTAAATTCTCTCCCATTTTTGCTCCCATAGATCATATATAACCAGAGTTCTACCGGCATTGTTATTGTTTGTTTATTAATATTTGATAATTATTAATTAAGTTTATATTATAGCCACATTACAATCCATTCAACCGTATCCAATAAAATCGCTATCAACATATACTATTAGAAATTATTATGCATCTAGAATGATAGTGGTAATTTTCAATATCAGTGAATGAAGTTGAATTGTTGGATTACCAAAAAATAATAGGCTACACCCTTCATATGTGTGTATATATATATATATATATATATATATATATATGTATGTATGTATGAATGAGCTATCACATCTAGGCATGGTGAATGAATGATGGCTATGGGAGTAGAAACTGAGATTGTCCTTGACGAAAGACGCTGACCATATTGTCTACCCCGCATTTAAAGCGCGCCCCATTGTGCTCATTCACATCCACATGCACATGCATACATACATACATACATAAGTGACTGCTGTGCATTTTTTTTTCTCACCTTAATTATATAATTGACACGTGATTGCTGTGCAATATTTTTTATCTTTCTTTTTTTTTTTCAATTTCTCAGGATAATACATCTTAATATTTATATTCTTTAACTTTCTTAAAAAGTAAATTATATTCGTTCACGTCTAATATGAAAAAACTATGCGTATGTATTAATTGAAATTGGAAAAGTAGAACATAATTGGACATTTTGGGAAATTACTTTAAATGAGTTGATCTTAAAAAAAATATTTTATTATGAGGAAACTTGCATGAGACAGTCTCATGGTGAAACAAAACATAATTTGGGCATTGATGTTTTAACACTTTAGGAGATTTAGATGTTAATTTGAACTAAATTGTCTTTCAGAATGCTTGTGAATAGAAAAGCCTCATACTTAATTTTTTTTTTCATGTTTTATTATATACAAAATGATTTTTTTATCGTATAATCATTAAATTTTACAATATAAAATTTAAGTATTGATTAAATAAAAAACTCAGATAATTAAAATATTTTTTTTGTTAATTAAAGAAATTATTATTTAGAGAAAAAAAAAATTGAGGTGGCTTATTTTGCACTTTAGAAGAATTCGATGTTATTGGATTCTATTAACAACACATGAATTATATTAGTATGCACTTTAAATTTATGCTGTGAATTTAAAATACATCATGTTATATTATAATTATATTTAATTTTTAATTTAAATCTATTTTTTTATCCCATAGCCCTTTAGTGACTCATTTAGCTGGAAGTCTACTAAAGTTATAATTAAGTCTTACTTCTAGTGGATCATTTATAGTGAATTGCTTGATCGTTTAGCATGCAACTCTATGACCCCTAATCCTATTTAACATCTTTACATATTTTTATTACTTATATTTTTTAACCAATCCTCAATTTTTAGAGCCCTTCGTTTTAAATCTTGAAATTTTATGAGTTTGGAGTTATTATCATATTATATTTAGTATACTTTATATTTTAATTTAATTTATTTAATATTAATCTCTAGTACAACTATTACTGAATATCTCAATTTTGAGTAGGTTTTGATTTTCGCTTGTACTTGGCGTAGGGACCATATTTATTCCATATTCGCAGGGAATTGTATTTATTTTCAAGCAAGATTATATATCAAGATCATTTCTAAAATGTGCAACCTAATTATTTTATTAAAACATTTTGATTTTTTTAGTATTTTTTAACACATTTTACTTAAAAAAGATGGGGTTTAATTTGGGGTTTTTAAATATGATGTAAAAAATCCGTCGCTAATGAAACATTCTCATAAATACAATATTTTTTGATTGCTTTATTCATGCTTGAGTATAATAAAAATCGACTTTGAATCGAGGGTCACTAATGGTTAGGAATGCATGGTTTTTTTGTGACCGATTAAATTGATTATAGTTGACGATTTTTTTTTAATAATTTTTAAAAATAATTAAAAAAAATTTAGGGGAAAATTATTAGGTACAAAATTTATAGGGAAAATTACGTTTAGGAGGTAAGATGTATTTTTATTACTTATATTTTTTAACCAATCCTCAAAAAGCCCTTCGTTTTAAATCTTGAAATTTTATGAGTTTGGAGTTATTATCATATTATATTTAGTATACTTTATATTTTAATTTAATTTATTTATATTAATCTCTAGTACAACTATTCTTTGAATATCTCAATTTTTGAGTATTTTTTTTCAAGCATTATATGATTTGTTATCAAAGAGCATTTCTAAAATGTGCAACCTAATTATTTTAGGGGGATTTGATTTTTTATTAAATATGGGGTTTCGCTATAACCGCCGGTTTTGGCGAAAAAAAAAAACTTTGAATCGAGGGTCACTATTTAGTAGCATGGTTTTTGTGACCGTCATTGATTGATTTTTTTTAATAATTTTTAAAAAATAATTAAAAAAATTTAGGAAAATTACTATTAGGTACAAAATTTATGGGAAAATTACTCGAACACTTGAGCCGAGTATCTAGTTTGAACTAAAGTGCAAATTTTTTTTGGGCACCGAACCACTGTCAACCCAACCACCTTGCATATCATATATTTTTTATTAAAAGCCTCCCAAGCGTGAATAATTTAAAAAAAATGCAAATTTCGAACTCCGGGTGAACCGAACCACTCAACCCAACTGATATCATATATAAGCCACCAAGCCTCCCAATTAAATGGGCAAATTGCCCGAAAGGTGATCAAACGGGACCTATGGGTGCCCGGAAGAGATGCTTAAGACTTTACTTTCTTCGTTTACTTAATAAAATTAATTCTATATGTCCTAAAAATAATTTTTTTTTCAATTTTTTTAAATAATTTATTTCAATAATCTAATTTAATGATTTAACCACATTTTAATATAATAATTTTTATTTAATTTAAATTTATATTAAAAATAAAATTAAATAAAAATTTATATAAAAAAAAATAAAAATTTATATTTATATTTTAATTTTTTAAATTTATAATCATTTAATTTAAATTTATAAATAAATAAAAATAAAAACTATTATATTAAAATATATTTATTTATTTTTAATTCATTTTTTTACACTTTTTTTTAAATTTTTTTATTTCATTTATTTAATTTAACTATCTAATAATATTTAAAATACTAATTATATACATTTTTTATATTATAAATTATAAATAAATGATTATATTCTTTTAAAATTGTATAAATAAATGATTATATTCTTTTTAAATGATTTCATTTATAGAAAATACTACTTTTCATTTAAACAAGTACTACTTTTCATTTAAACAAGTACTACTTTTCTATTTAAACAAGTAATACTTTTAATTTAACAAGTAATACTTTTCATTTAAACAAGTACTACTTTTCTATTTAAAAAAGTATTACTTTCTATTTAAACAAGTAATACTTTCAATTTAAACAAGTACTACTTTTCATTTAAACAAGTACTAATACTTTCTATTTAAACAAGTACTACTTTTCATTTAAACAAGTACTACTTTTCTATTTAAACAACTACCTTTCTATTTAAACAAGTAATACTTTTCATTTAACAAGTAATGCTTTTTGATTTAAACAAGTAATACTTTTCTATTTAAACAAGTACTACTTTTCTATTTAAACAAGTACTACTTTTCTATTTTAACAAGTAATACTTTGCATTTAAACGAGTATTACTTTTCATTTAAACAAGTACTACTTTTCATTTAAACAAGTACTACTTTTCTATTTGAACAAGTAATACTTTTAGTTTAACAAGTAATACTTTTCATTTAAACAAGTACTACTTTTCTATTTAAAAAAGTATTACTTTCTATTTAAACAAGTAATACTTTCAATTTAAACAAGTACTACTTTTCATTTAAACAAGTACTAATACTTTCTATTTAAACAAGTACTACTTTTCATTTAAACAAGTACTACTTTTCTATTTAAACAACTACCTTTCTATTTAAACAAGTAATACTTTTCATTTAACAAGTAATACTTTTGATTTAAACAAGTAATACTTTTCTATTTAAACAAGTACTACTTTTCTATTTTAACAAGTAATACTTTGCATTTAAACAAGTATTACTTTTCATTTAAACAAGTACTACTTTTCATTTAAACAAGTACTACTTTTCATTTAAACAAGTAATACCTTTCATTTAAACAACTAATATTTTTCATTTAAACAAGTACTACTTTTCATTTAAACAAGTACTACCTTTCTATTTAAACAAGTAATACTTTTCTATTTAAACAAGTAATACTTTTTATTTAAACAAGTACTACTTTTCATTTAAACAAGTACTACTTTTCTATTTAAACAACAACAACCTTTCTATTTAAACAAGTAATACTTTTCATTTAACAAGTAATACTTTTCATTTAAACAAGTAATACCTTTCATTTAAATAAGTAATACTTTCTATTATTTAAACAATACGTTTAATTTAAACAAGTAATACTTTTCATTTAACCAAGTACTACTTTTCTATTTAAACAAGTACTACTTTTCTACTTAAACCACTACTACACATTTAAGCTTGCACAACTGCACTTGGACAACCCTTTTTTTCAAACAGCTCTCCAAACTATAGCTTGGAGAGCGGTTTTATTAAAAATAATAGACAGCGGTTCATAAATCATTGCCTCAAAAAAAAACTTAGGCAGTTATTTATGAACCATTGTGTAAAAGATTTGAGATCTTGGTTTTTGAACCACCGTCAAAAGTAAAAGCTTGGACAATGGTTTCTAAATCATTGTGCAACTAAAGTTTTTTACTGTTTGCATGTTTGGTTGGGTACGCATGATATATATCACATGTGCTGAACTACTTTTTTTTTTCTTTTTCTTATTTTAATTGGTTTTAACTTTTTTTTTATATGGATAACTTGGAATAATTTGTGTGATATTATATATAATTGAATTATTATTTTTACTTAATATTGAATAAATCAATTATTGTTGTATTCAATTAATAAAAAAATAAATTAATATTATAGTTAATTTTAAAAATCTCAATTAATTAAAAAAGAATATGCTATGAATTAAAATACCACACATACATTGAAAAGTATTACTTGTTTAAAGAAAAATATTACTTATTTAGATAAAAAAAAGTATTACTTGTTTAGAAGGAAAAGTATTACAAGTTTAAAAGAAAGGTAAAACTTAAAAAAAAAAACAAGTAAAAAATATAATTTTAATATAATATAATTTAAATTTATATTTAAATTTATATAAAAAAAATATTATATAAAATGTGATTGAATTAATAAATAAGATAATTGAAATAAAGAATTTTAAAAAAATTGTAAGAAAAAATAATTTTTAGGACATATATAATTAATTTCATTAAATAAACGCAAGAAAGCAAGTGCCCGAGCAGAATTGATCCCCTCTCAGGCGCCCAAGGTCCCGTGTTCGGTCTCCCATGGGAGCGAATAATTGCCTCAATTAATTGGAAAGCTTGGTGGGTCTGTGGCTAAAAATTGAATTTTTAATTAGACAGCGGTTTACAACTGCTGTCTAAGTGGATACTTTGAACATCGGTTCACAACCGCTGTCTAAGTGGTTACTTTGAACAGCGGTTCACAACCGCTGTCTTAGTGTCAATTTTACTTAGACAACAGTTACTTGGACAACCCTTATAACCGCTATCCAAGGTCATTTTTAACAGCTGTCCAAGCCCAAATGTGTATTAGTGAACAAGTAACGCTTTTCTATTTAAACAAGTACTATTTTTCTATTTAAACAAGTACTACTTTTCTATTTAAACAAATAATGTTTTTCTATTTAAACAAGTACTACTTTTCTATTTAAACAAGTACTACTTTTCTATTTAAACTTAAGTAATATTTTTCATTTAACAAGTAATACTTTCTTTTAAATAAGTACTATTTTTCTATTTAAACAAGTACTACTTTTAGTCAATATATATATATTTAAATATACTATGAATTAAATTTTATATCTTAAACTCTTCGAAATAGATCTGCCTACGGTCAAGTGGAACTCTTCTCCAAGTGACTATAAATTAAATATACGGTAAGGTGCATTAACAACAATTAAAAAATCTTGTATAATCCTGAAACATAAAAAAAAAATACATAATTAATATTTTAAAAAAAAATTTAAAAATTAAATTAAAAAAAAAAAATTAAAAAAAAAACCGTCGCTAAAAAAATCCGTCGCTAATATCATCGCTAAAGGGATTAGTCCAAAACATAGATAAAACTATAGCTAAAATCGTCGCTATTTGCGACGGTTCTCTAGACCGTCGCTAAAATTGTTGACTTTGACCATTTGACCGTAACTGTCGCTAATTTCCGTCGGTAAAATGTTCGTTTTTTGTAGTGGAAACATACATTTTGTTCAGTGTAAAACAAGTTGAACACTTTAGTGCAAACAAGTTGAACGTTTCAAGAAAATAAATTACACGTTTAAAAAATTGCACTTGAATTACACTGTGCACCTAATGCATAGAAGACTTTATCCTCAATTTTAAGTAGCAACACCGAAAAATATTCAATTTCTAATTTTATTTTTTTTATTTGGCAAAAAAGAAATTCATTATACAAAATTGGAGAACAAGGGTGTTTCAACCCGTACAAAAAATTCCATTTCTATTTGAGTATATGTGGCACTACCAAACCCTTTTATGTGTTTAACAATATTAGTTTAAATAATATATTTTTAAATATTCTAATCACAAATTTAATTAAAATAATAATGAATTATGATCAATCAATTAAAAATTAGACATTTAATGTATTCATCTTTTCCATTTAATTTAACAATATCCATAATTGAAGATACATTATGTTTAAAAATGCATATTATTTTCTAATTTTAGATATAAGTTTGAAAGAAAATATATTGTGTATATATAAAATTATAATATGACTATTATAAAATTGAATTAAATAAATATCTGGTATATTTAATATAGCAGAGTAGGTCTCCTGTGAAACTTATTCATCGTGAAACTGATTTTATATTTATAGACATAATCCTTCAGTTATCACGATAAATAACTTTTTGTAATATAAGTCACATATCCTTAAGTTATCACTATTAATACATCTGTTGTAATATAAGTTACACCCTTTAGTGTTATAAGTAATACTCTTTATGTAATAAAAAGGCAATATCATTCAGTTATCACAAATAATACTCTTTAGTAATATAAGTCACACGTCTTAACCAATTTCATATATATTGTTATGTGGAACTTGTTCACCCTACACTTTCTCATTCATTTCATCATCATCATCATGATGCTTTTAGCGTATGTATATTTTATTCTCCATATTATTTTATGGATAATACTTTTTAATAAATAATGTATAAAAATATTCATAAAACAGGGAAACAGAGGTTGTTGGCATTTAAAAATATTCTCAATGTTAAGTACCACTTATAAATAAATAAGTTAGAACTTAATTAAATTTATTATGAAAATTTCAATTAATTTATATAGGTATTATATATATATACATATATATTGTACTAATTTCAAATAATATACTATATTAGTACATATTATAAATATACGGTCAATATTAGTTTGGTTACTTTTTTATTTTTTCCTTTAAAATATTTTATTAAGAAGACAACATTTGAGAGCTTTCTTTTTCTACAGAAATCAACATTTTATTTGGAAGTGCATTAGGGAGATTCTTTAATAAAGGTTAATTAAATCGTTTTTAATGTTGTTGGGAGACCCAAAAATAATTATTTAAGGAGTAAAGATCGCGGCACAGTTTTTTATGTTTGTTTGTTAATTTTTAATTTTTTTATTTTTTTAATGATGGGTAGATGACCCACCGGGTAGATCTAGCATTCTCCAATAGCTTCATTTTATTCAATTGACTAGAAGTGTTATAGGAAATTAAGAAAAATTAAATGCAGCATTTTTTTCAGTAAGTGTGCTATATTTTTGGGAGTCTTACATAAACGGTAAGGGGTCTATTAAAAGCTGTACTTAATTTTACCAAATACTAATAATTTGACTTGTATTACAGTTGAGTTTTTACTGTGTACCCTATTTGCTATAATTCAAATTCTGGACATGTTCCGGACATTTAATGATAATATATACTCCATATATCAAGTAATTGACAAATTCCAGATATATACCTGATTTTTATAATATATCTTATAGTGCTAAACTTGAAAACTAAAAATAATAGTGTGAGTTATAAGTATATAGTACAGACACACACAAGTGTTTGTCCTTGTCACTTAGTTTGGTTCAAAAAGAATAGGCTACTTATTTTACCCTCTACTCCTGCAAACTGATCAACAAACAATTCCAAATCTTCAGAATGGCACTTGATGAGACATGTCTATCAATACATCTGTGGAGTAAATGAGAAACTCAAATCCCTATGTTTGCATTTTATATTACTATATTTTCATTCTTGCCAAAAACAAATACTCCAATTAAACATTTATGATACTAGTCTAAGTCTAACACAATTATTAGCCATGTTAGAATAATAATAATAATAATAATTATTATTATTATTATTATAACAAACAACAGTAGCAAGACATAAATAAGTATTGTTCAAAATATTTCCTAATTCACATAATTTTTCACAACAAAATATTGAATTAAACACATCTTCTTTATTTACATATTTTTTTAAAAATCTGATCTTTATAAAATTGCATAGCAAAATCTTACAGCAAGAGCTGTTGAAAAGATAAGAATTCTGTTCTAAGATTTTGTTTTTGCAATTTTGTTTGAAACTGAGAGCTAGGGAGGTGTATTTATGCAAATCACTATGATAGGTAATCCAAATTTAGAAAATTAAGCTGAAACTATTTTTTTTTTGGTAAATACTTGTATAAAATGGTCACGCATGAGACAAACCTCTCGACCCATAAGCTTATGAAACACATATATTATCATATCTTAAAAGAGAATAAGATTGAAATAATAAAATGGAGCATCGCCTCATGTACGTGACCATCCTACACAAAACTTCCTTAATATTTTTACATGCCCCTAAACTTCTAGCAAATGCCAAAATGAGGCCCCATACACGTCATATCATCGGTGAATTAAATATCTAATTTTCTCGTTTGTCAAAAAAAAAAATCTAATTTTCTCAACTGAAAAATGAGAACTAAAATTTTCTCGAGACATGCATCTAGGGTCATCTAAAATGTGGATAAAACACATAGTATTTCATTTATGTCTTAAAAATAGTGTTTTATTATGTAAATCTTTATTAATGTACAGTATATTATATGTGTTTATGTAACCCTAAGTTGGTCTAGTGGTTGTAGGCTTGAGATTTAGGAGTATGTTTCTCTCTCGGTCTCAGGTTCGAACCCTCTCAGGTGCGATCAACTTTTGAGATGAGTCAGTCCATACAGAGCTTAGCACTGACTTGAAGTGGGGCCCCCGCTAGTGGAAGGTGGGTTCTGGTCCCCGAATTAGTCAGCCCTTAAGCCTGATACTGTGTTATAAAAAAAAATTATATGTGTTTATGTATGGTATGCACTGATAAAATAAAAATGAATTGGAGAGATAATAAAATGCAATGTTGAAAACCTCCCAAGTATCAAAATATATCTGGAATGGTGATACATCATGATAATGTATGGTATTAAGTACTAAGGTTTTGAAAGTTTATTCTTATTCCTTCTGTTGCAAGTCGTTTTTTAATGAGAATACTATGTGACTAATTTTAAAACAACTCACAAACAAAATAAGTACGTGTACAATATTATAGTAAATAACAAGAAATTGTTGACTCAGTTCATCAATAAATGACTACTCTGGGGGCATTCTAATCCAGGGATGTTATATTGCGAGGTTCAAGTATACAGTACACAATACTACTCGTGGTGAAAACTTTCTTTTATGAAATATGGTGATTTGGAGAATATGTGTGAGTACTTGGGAATTTTTCTGAACCCTTCTTTTGTTATTTTTGGGCATATTTATAGGCTTTGGATGAGCTGGTGGTGTCAAGGCTTGAGCTGGTGGTATCCTGGCTAGCACGAGCTGGCGATTTCTTAACATGCACGAATCTATGTGGTGTTGCCACGTTTTCTGTTTGTGCTTCTTTGGTTGACATTTGTCTTTACTTGCTCGAGAAGTATTCGACTTGTCATCCAGGTGGTGATGGTGGCGTCGTGGGTGACCCGATTCAGGTGCTCGTTTGGTGGTTATTCGCACTCATGAGGCTCGGCCCTTGTGGTCGTTCATTGGGCGTGGCTGCAAACCAAACACCACGACCTTGATTCTGTGCTCGCCCTAGGGGGCGAGCACACTCTTCTGCTCTCCACTCTTCCGGACCTCTGTTAACCATGTATGCATGCTCGCTCCTCGATAGGTTGCTTTGCTTGCACGAAGCGTTATTTGTAAACCAAATGCTTTGGTTCTTCTTTGTCTGCTTTCGCGCCGAGGCGGCGTGTCCTCCTCCTCTATTCGCAGGTTTTCGTCTCTCCTTCTCTGTTCATCCGGGCTTCATCTTTCCTTCTCTGTTCATCTGGGCTTCGTCTTTCCTTCTATGTTAAATGCGGTTTTTCGTCTTTTCCTTCTCTGTTAAATGCGGTTTTTCGCTTTCGACCATTACCCGTGTTCTTTGTCTTGTTGAATGGTCACCGGGTTGCCGGAGAGCATAATTTTTGCAAAGATGATGGCTTTCGGGCGCCAAAGATCCTCTCGGGTCGCTTAAACCGGCGTGCTCTCGGCGAGCATACAGATGGACGAAGCGGATGTATCCAATCGTGAACACTTGTCCGATGGGCTACGGCACCTTTATTTTTTCGGGTCCACGGTTCGCCGTGTGAGCACGCGGGCGTGAAAGATTATTTATGTGCACAACAATACCCCCGGTCGGGCCGCTTGGTATTCGCCATGGGGGCCCGACCGCTGAAGGCCTTAGAGAGGGAGATCGAGGCATCATTTCGTTCTCCGTAGGGCGATCCCGAGGAAATCATTCCTTCTTCATCCGCGATCTCCCATTTGCTCGTTGAGCGAGACATTACCATCACTCAATTGATGCCAAATCGAGAACACAAAGCTTGTTGTTGCTTATACCTCCTTGTTCGTCGCCATATTTTGGTCTTTGGAGGGTGGGTAAAAACGATTGTCTCAGAGATTCTTTGAATCGCCTCGCGAGTCTCCTGTTGAAGATCTTTCCCACGCCATCGCCAATTTTTTTTTTGTGCTCGCACTCGAGATACGAGCCCTCTTGTACGAAGTCTTTTCTATGCTCGCCGACGACCACTTTTGGCGAAAGACGCGCAATGCCAATGAAGGCGGCAATCTCATCATCGAGAAGGTGGAGAATACTTTGCTAAAACGGCGGACTGGACATCGCCGAGGTAGCGGAAAGCCGACACCGAGAAGGCGGGCTGGTCGTTGCCGTAAAGGCCGACGATCTCATCGCCGAGAAGGCGGAGAATACTTCGCTAAAATGACGGACTGGACATCGCCGAGGTAGCGGAAAGCCGACACCGAGAAGGTAGGCTGGTCGTCGCCGTAAAGACCGACGATCTCATCGCCGAGAAGGTGGAGAATACTTCGCTAAAATGGCGGACTGGACATCGCCGAGGTAGCGGAAAACCGACGCCGAGAAGGCGGCCGGTCGTCGTAGCCAGAAGGCCGACGATCTCATCGTAAAAAAGGTGGAGAATACTTTGCTAAAACGGGCAGACCGACATCGCTAGGGGAGTGGAAAAGCCGACGCCGAGAAGGCGGGCTGGTCGTCGCCTTAAAGGCCGACGATCTCATCGCCGAGAAAGCGAACAAGTCATCACCAAAGTCCGAACTGGGGAGGTCCGTGTTCGTCCAAAATAGTGTGAGTCATTGGTCACCATCTCCCATCTACCGATCTCCAGGAAATCAGCCTTGATTTCTTGTTCTTGCCAGAGGGAGTCGAGATGGTCGACCCCTCATCTGATGACGACGACACGGACGTATTACGCAGTATGGGGGGGTGATACGATAATTGAGGCGAAAGAGCTCTCGTATGGCGTCGGGAGCGAGAGGGCTCGGGTTGGTGGCAATCGAGTGTTCCGATGACGCGAGCAGGCGATCCAGATAAGATGGGACCGCTCAGCTTTTTGCTTTCGCCGACTCTGGATAATGAGCCTTTTCCTTAGACTTTTTCTTTGTAAACTCTGGTGTTAAGATGTTGAAGATGTTCACTGAAGATTATCATAAGGAGACGATCAACTTCTCCTATGCCTGTGCTTTCGCGGATGTCGTGCGCACAGCACGTTGTGTCTTTCCGGTCGACCAGCTCGAGCCATTTAAAACCGATCTGAAAGAATGGTTGGTCGACTATCCTCCGGTCCCTGGTCACGATATCCCTTTTGCCGACCTTCAGGACATTGGTATGGACTTCTCATTTTTACCAGAAGGGGTTCTGGTAGTTGATCCTCCTGAGGATGAGGCGATCAAGGAGCCGGAAGGGAATGACCTCAACACGGGAGAGCAGGCTGGAGACAAAATTCCAGGTGACGAACAGAGTGCTCGGGATGGTGGCGAGCATAACGCTCTGGGTGGCGAGCATGGTACTCATGGTGGCGAGCAAGGCATTCAAGGATAGAAAACTCCTCTTACTACTCCTCCTCTGGTGACTTCGAAGTTTTTAAGCTTTTTCTGGTTTGTAGTTTGAAGTATCTTTGTGTTAGGCTAGAATTACCTTGTTTCTGTTTGGCCGAAATGGCCTTTTTGATGTTTGACTTCTAGCTGGTCTTCTTGTATGTTTGGCCGTTAGCGCCTGTTTTTTTGTATAAGAACTGAACCATCTGATGTGTCTGTGTTTGACTTGACTTCGGTTTATGATTGTCTTACGTTGGTGCAATCATGATGGTTGGCTTATTTAGGTGCAACCCATTCTCGTTCGCGATCGGCTTACATAACTGGAGATCACTTCTGCTCTGGTCGTCTTATTTATGGTGCGACCTATGTACTCAATGCGTGCTTTGTTGCGAGCATGGTAAGTACACGTTCTTTCGCCAAGCAAACACAAACTCTGCTCTGTCCGATTCTTGTTGGATTCTGGTCGTCTTATTGAGATGCGACCCGATTGGGAATATGGCCAAACAAACTAGATAAATGAATAAACACCACGCATGATGTTTTTAATCTTTGAGGCTCTTATCCACACTTGTTAAAACTCTTTTTTTGTAGACAAGACTTGCTTACAAATTTACACTCGTGTAATAACCTTATTGATGCCTTGATGTCTTTGCCTTTTGCCGATCGAGCAGAGGTTTTCTGGTTATGTGTTCGACACCCCTTGCTCGGCTTTTGTGGTCGGTCTGCTTGTCTTGAGCGAGCAGAGGTTTTCTGACCATGTGCTCGTGACCAGGCGAACACAGGCTTGTGCTCGACCTTGGTTTTTCTGTTGCGCTCACCACTACTGATAAACACAGGCTTGTGCTCGATCTTAGTTTTTCTGTTGATCTCACCACTACTGATAATATTTTTTCAAATTTGACGCATTCCATGAATAGGAAAGCGGAGTTCCATCCATCGTCTCCAAATCGTATGCTCCGTTTAGCAAGCGCTCCGATATTCGGTATGGGCCTTCCCACGCTCGGCCGAACACACCACCCGGGACCCCCGTTGCTCGCCTGAGGACGAGCTCACCGATTTTGAATCTGCGGATCCGAACTTTGGAGTTATAAAATTTTTCTGACCTTTGTTTATACATGGCATTCTTGAGGTCGGCCTCGTATCTTTTTTCCTCCAACAAGTCTGTGCTAAAGGCGAGCGCCTGGTCATTGGTATGTTCGCCAAAACACATAGTTCGGTGGCTCAGGATTTTGACTTCTGCCGGAATAACCACTTCCGTACCAAAAGCTAAAGCGAACGGAGTCTCACCCGTGGATGTTCTGAAAGTGGTGCGGTATGCCCACAAAGTTTCGGGTAGTTCCTAGGCCCATCCCCCCTTAGAATCACCAAGTTTAGCCTTGAGGGTATGCTTGATGATTTTATTGACCGCTTCAAATTGTTCGTTCGACTGGGGATAGTATGGAGTGGAATAGTATTTTTTTATTCCCCAGCGAGCACAATTCTGGTGGAACTCACTCCCGTCGAATTGCTTGCAATTGTCCGTCACTAGCGATTGGGGTAGCCCGAAGCGACATATGATGTTTTTCCAGATAAAATTCCACATTTTTTGTTCAGTGGCTTTCATAATGGCTTCAGCTTCTGCCCATTTTGTATAGTAATCGACGGTGACCACAACAAATCTTACCCCCGATGTGCCAGTGGGGAAAAGGCCGATCAAGTCGATCCCCCACTTGGAAAATGGCCATGGGCTGTAGACGGAAACAAGTTCTTCTGGCGAACTATGAATAAGCGGGGCATATACCTGACAATCATGACACGCGCAAGCATAGACGAGCGAATCCTTTTTAAGTGTGGGCCAATAATACCCTTGTCTGATCGCCTTGTAGGCTAGAGCATGTCCGCCTGTATAATTCCCACACACCCCGGAGTGAATTTGCATGAGAATTGTATGGCCTTCTTCCGGCGTTACACATTTTAACAACGGAAGAGAAAAACTTCGCTTATACAAGTGCCCGTCCAAAATGGTGTAGCGAGCAACTTGCAAATGTAGGCGAGCAGCCTGTGCTTTGTTCTCCGGGAGGACCCCCCTTTGTAAATAGCTTAAAATAGGGGTCATCCATGTCTCTTGTTCGACCTCTATTTGGGCGATCACAGCTGTCGGGATGGTTGGCGAGTACGTTGTGACGATCACAATGTTTGTTAAATTAGATACATCTTCTGTGGTAGCCAATCGAGCTAAAGCGTCCGCAAATGAATTCTCCACCCTAGGGAGCTGTTTGATATATACCTGCTCAAATTGCTCGAACAATTCTTTGGCCAGTAATTGATATTGAGCCATCTGCTCGCCCCGCGCCTCATATTCGCCCAGAACCTGATAGACGATTAGCTGGGAATCACTATAAATCATTAGTTTCCGAACACCCATTGCCATAGCCATGTGTAATCCGCTGATCAGAGCTTCATACTCGGCCTCATTATTGGTGGCCGGGAAGTCAAAATGAATGGCCGTTTAGAAAGTTTGCCGAGTTGGACTGATGAGCACCACCCCTGCTCCGGCTTTTGTGCTAGTCGACGAACCATCAACGTACATGTGCCATGGCTGGTCGATTTCTTTTTCGGGTTGTTGTGGGTATGTTAACTCGACCATAAAATCGGTCATGGCTTGACCTTTGATCGTCGTTCGAGGTGCGTAAGTGATGCCGAACTGGCCTAGCTCTACAACCCACTTTAGTAATCTTCCGGTTGTATCCGGCCGATGCAGAACTTGGCGTAGCGGGAAAGTGGTAAGAACTTCGACAAAGTGGTCGAAGAAATAAGGCCGTAGTTTGCGAACACTCATAACAAGAGCGTATGCTAGCTTCCGAGAGGGGGGTAGCGAAGTTCAACATCTCTCAATACTTGGCTGACATAATACACAGGCAAGTGGGTCGTTCCCTCTGCTCGGACGAGCACAACACTGATCGTGTGCTCGGAGGCGGCCAGGTACAAATATAGCTGCCCGCCCGGTATGGGTTTGAACAAAATCTGAGTGTCTGCCAGGTACAATTTTAAAGACTCGAAGGCACTTTGGCAATGGTCCGTCCTTTGAAACCGTCCTTTCTTTAAAGTATCAAAGAAAGGCTTACATTTATCTCCGGTCCATGATATGAATCGGTTCAGAGAAGCCAGACATCCCGTCAGTTTTTGAACTTGCTTCACATTTCTGGGAGCTTGCATGTCGAGCATAGCTTGGATCTTTGATGGATTCACCTCGATTCCCCGTTGGCTGACCATATGTCCGAGGAATTTTCCCGAATGAACCCCGATGTTGCATTTCTTTGGGTTTAGCTTCATATTATATGCCCGGAGGATATCAAACGTCCGTGTTAGGTGGGCGGGGTGGTCTTCTTTATGCTCGCTTTTGACCACAATGTCATCGATGTACACCTCGACCGTCCGCCCTATGTGTTCATCGAACATCTTGTTCACCAGCCTTTGATATGTTGCTCCGGCATTCTTTAACCCGAAAGGCATGCGCTTCCAACAATACATGTTTTTTCCGTTGCAGAACGAGGTGCTTTCCTGATCGTCGGGATGCATAAGGTTTTGATGGTACCCGGCAAAAGCATCCATGAACGTCATAAGCTCATGCCCCGCAGTGCTATCGACTAGATAATCGATGTGAGGTACGGGAAAATTATCTTTGGGGCACGCCTTGTTTAAATAGGTAAAGTCTATGCACAACCTCCAAGTTCCGTTTGGTTTTTGGACGAGCACAGAGTTTGCTAGCCATTCTGGGCATTTGACTTCCCGGATGAACTTATTGTTGAACAACTTTTTAACTTCGGCATCTAGAGCTGCGTACTTCTCCGGACCGAACTTTCTTCGTTTATGAATTATTGGGATTTTTGTTGGGTTGATATTGAGGTGGTGGCATACATGCTTAGGATCGATGCCGACCATGTCCTCATGTGACCAACCGAACACATCCAAATTTGTTCGGAGATACGAGATCATTTCGGTCCGAAGTGGTTCTGGGAGTTCTGAGCCGATAAAAATTTCCAAGTCTGGCCTGGCCGGGTCAGCCATGACGGACTCTAGCTGCTCAACAGGTGTTGCTCATCTTTTCTTTTGTTTCCACCGGGGATCTATGTTCGACCCCCAGTGCTCATCTTCGACCTCCATAGGGTCAAATCCTATGCGAGATTCTAAGTCCGGTAACCCTCGGTCAGATTGTTCTTTGGGCAGATCTATACTCATGGGATCGGGGACCTGTCTGGTCGCCCCGGGCTCCGTGCTCGCCCGGGAAGTTATGTCCGCCCGGAACGATGTATTCGCTCGTTGGCTTGAATCTCTGACTTCCCATATTGGTTCTACCATGCTGACAATATTTTGTCTTTCTGGTACGCACGATAGTAAGCAATCTCGAGCTTTTTTCTGATCGTCCTTTATGCTGCCCGTTCCATCAAGAGTAGGAAATTTAAGACAATAGTAGTAAGTCGAACAAGCTGCCTTAAATTCCTAGATGAACGGGCGACCTAAGAACCCGTTATAGGTAGATGGAGCATCGACGACTACAAAGTCTAGCATTCTAGTTCGTCGGATCTCCGGATTTAAAGTTGACTCTAGCTCGACTCCTAACCTGATCAGACCATAGGGCCGGGTTATAGATTCCCCGAAACCCATAATGGTGTGATCACATGGTTCTATATACATACTTAGATTCCCAACTTGCTTCTCCATTTGGTGCAGAGTGTTAACGAACAGAATGTTCGCATATGCTCCAAAGTCGACCAGGAGGCGATGCACCTTCAAACCGAGAAGAAGAGCGCTGATGGTTAGAGAGTCATTGTGGGGGGTGATTATGCCGTCGAAATCATCTTCCGAGAACATGATTTGGTGCGAGGGTGGCGTGCTAGCTGATGTGCTCGCCACATTCACCTGATGGATGTCCTGCATGGCGCGCATCTCCATCTTCTTGCGTCTGTTTGATAGGGAAGACACTTGATAGCAACCTCCCACAGGGCCGTGGTTCGGACGGATCATGTTAATTTCTTTCCCCTCCCTACCTTTGTTGGTGGTTGGGGGCCCTTTCTTCGGTAAGTCCAGCTGTCGGCGGAATTCCTCCTGATCGCTGTCGGACACCTCTTCCGCCTTACGCTTTCTCTTCTGATCGCCCGACCTCTCGCACCGGGTTTCTCTGCTCGTCGGCTTCTTAATATATTGGGCAATGCAATTTTCCTCATATAATTTCCAGAGCTGTTGCATGAGGTTGCGGCACTCGTCTGTATTGTTCCCGATAAACTCATGGAACGAGCAGAACTTGGAAGGATTTAGATGAGTTTTATCCCTGATAATGCGCCGGGGTTTTTCCAACATGTCTCGGTCCTTGATCTGGTTATATACTATCTCGGCCGAGACCCCGAGAATACTCTGAAGCGCATGTGCTTCGGCCCCTGCTTCAAATGGTTTGAAAGATCTTGGGGGTTTGTACCCTCCTTCGCCTGCTGGTTTCTTTCCGACGATCACCTTCCTGGTCGCCACCTCTTGGCCTACTCGTGACTGGGCGAGCAGGTCTTGCATCGTTATAATCTTGGCTGCTCGCTCACAGAATTCGGCATATGTGTTTGGCCATTCTTGATGCATGGCCTTCCACATGTCCCAGATTCGAGGGTGGTCGCCTCCACCACCGTGAGGATCTTGGCATCCTCTTCGATGGGAGCCCCATCATACAAACATTTATCAAACCTTTCCACGTATGCCCGATCTGACTCTCCCTTGAGTTGGGAAAAATGTGCTAACCGTTGCTTCGGGGCCTGGCGAGCACACATAGATGAGAAATGGGATAGGAATTTCTGTCCCAACTGGGTGAAAGACGTGATGGACGCGGCGGGCAGGGTAGAAAACCATCTGTGGGCGCGGTCGCCCAACGTCATGGGGAATGATCGGCACTGCGTTGCGTCTGTGGCGCCCATGGCGATCATAAAATCTGAATATTTGCTGAGGTGAACATGTGGGTCGGACTTCGAAGATCGAACATAAGGGATTGATGGTCAGTTCTTTGCCACTTTTTTTGTACTTATTTGCCATGATCGCCGGTGTTAGTGGGAAAGCACGACATTGTGCCGCTGCTTGGAGTCCTTTCGTTTGCGGCTGTCGTACTGTAAACCCTCGATTGCTTACGCATTTACGCAAATTTCGTGGAACTGACAGACTTGGATCAGGGTTGTGTCCCATCATGAGGACCCGGGGGGTCAGGCTCATGATGGGGCTGTCTATCTTTCCTTGTTCGTCCTTGACTACCCAATCGATGATGGATAGACAATTTAGTTCAAGCCGATTTTGTTGTTCCTGCAGTCTTTCGGGATGCGGGTGATCATGAGGAGCCGAAGCGAGCGGCATGTTCGTTCATTTTATTCCTCCCGGGATCTCGCGCCTATGATCGCCGATTCGGTCTTTAACAGAGAGCCTCAACGCGTCAAACGCCGATTATCGGAATTTGAGGCCGCTTGTCGTCCAAACATATCAACAACCTTTTTGTTGGCCCGCTTCGCGTAGCTTTCATCTTAACTTGCTCATTATCGGTGTATGCGGCGTCGATCATCATCAACTTGAACTTTCAACTTGGCGCTGCCGGCCCTCTCTTTTCAGGCTCGCAACAAGAAAGTGATGGCCTTTGTTGTGGCCGTCGGATCATGGCGATATCTTCAAGATTGATGGTTTCCACGGGCCCGATTTTTCGTTGAGGTTGATCTTTGAGCCTCTTTTCGAGAGAGGTCGGCTCATCCGACCTCTCCATCCGAAAGTATTCCTAGATTGAGGCATCATATTTCTTTTTTTCTACCTCGGTTTTTAGGATTGTGTATGGGAAATTTGGTTTTTTTCTACCCTCCTTCTAAATACTAATATTTGCAAGTCATTTTTAATGAGAATACTATGTGACTAATTTTAAAACAACTCACAAACAAAAATAAAGACGTGTACAATATTACAAGAAATAACAAGAAATTGTTGTTGGGGTTCATCAATAAATGACTACTCTGGGGGCATTCAAAGCCGGGGATGTTATATCATGAGGTTCAAGTATACGAAGACACAATACCACTCGTGGTGAAAACTTCCTTTTATGAAAGATGGTGATTTGGAGAATATGTGTGAGTCTTGGAAATTTTTACGAACCCTTCTTTTTGTTATTTTTGGGCCTATTTATAGGCTTTGGATGAGATAATTGGTGTCAAGGCTTGAAATTTGGTGGTATCCGGCAATGCACCTGGTGGCGATTTCTTAACATGCTGCGAATCTATGTGGTGTTGCCACGTTTTCTGTTTTTGTCTTCTTTGGTTGACATTTGTCTTTACTTGCCGAGAAGTATTCGACTTGTCATCCGGTGGTGATGGTGGCGTCGTGGGTGACCGATTCGGTGCTTTCGTCTGGTGGTTATTCGCACTCGTGAGGCTCTGCCCTTGTGGTCGTTCATTGGGCGTGCCGCAAAACCAAACACCACGACCTTGATTACATGCTTTTCGCCTAGGGGGCAAGCACACTCTTACCTTTCTCCGCTCTTGGGACCTCCCATTAACTATGTATGCGTTTCGCTCCCCGATGGAATTCTTTGCTTGCTGCCGAAAACGTTTGTTGTAAACCAAATGCTTTGGTTCTTCTTTGTCTGCCTTTCGAGGCGGGCGAGCGTGTCCTCCCTCCTCTATTAAATGCAGGTTTTCTCTCTCCTTCTCATTAATCAAGCCATCTTTTCCTTCTCTGTTCATCAAGACCCCGTCTTTCCTTCTCTGTTAAATCGATTTTTCGTCTTTTTTCTTCTCGTTAAATGCGGTTTTACGCTCGATCATTACCCGTGTTACTTTGTCTTGTTGAATGGTCCTTTGGGTTCTTGGGAGAGCATTATTTTTTGCAAAATATGATGGCTTCCGCGCCTAACACCCTCGTAGTTTAAATCTGGCGTCTTCTCGACGAAGCACAGATAATGAACACTTGTCTGATGGGCTAGCGGACACCTTTGTTTTACTGATCCACGTGTTCGTCGTGTGAACACATGACAGGAAATATTATTTATGTGCACAACACCTTCACAGTTTGTAAGTGGGCCCAAAATTTTCAAAAAATTAGATAGATAATAAAACATTGAAAAGGTGGGGTCTCTGTCAGCCTATTGTTTATGCTGCACATCGAAAGAAGGGGATGTTTGGAAGAAAATCAGAAAAGGCCAAATGAGTGAGAATTGAACAAGATGTTGAAATTTGGGATATGGGGTTAGGTGTGGGGTTTGGGGTGGGGGGGGGGGGGGGTGGTCTTAATCTGCAAATCACTAATGCTGGAATTTCTGACTTGTGGTACATATTTGGATTATTTTGAATTATTATTAACACTTTATTTGTCCATTTGAGTTGGGCCCGTGAAGAATTGAAGCCCAAGGACTTTTAAATTGGGTCATCAATAGGCCCAGTTAATACAAAGACAAAGTTTAGTATGTAAATTTTTATAGATGCAAAAATTTTAATTTTCAACTAAATTCTATAATTGATGAATGTAATACAAAATTGAGTGGTTCATGGTTCACTCGGTCCGACTAGTTCATGGTTCACCCAGCTCAAATAGATCATAATTTAGGGTTAATTATTTAATGTTTAGGGTGCAGTTGGTTAGTTTAGGGTAATTTTATAGATTTTCATCTATACAAATTTGCACACTAGACCTTCACTTAATACAATATGAGGCCATCGTAACTTGTTTTTTTCCTTTTTACTTTTTTGATTTCCAATTGAGATGGAAGCTCAATTTTCCAATGTATTTGAAACCTTAATCGAGTTTTTTCCTGAAAAGCTTTAATGAGGTTTTCTTTTTTCCTGATTTATTTTTTTTGGTAGGAAACCTTATTTCATTTCGTATGAGCAAATTTCCCATTTAATCATAATACAGATTCTGACATCTGTTACAATTTTGGATGGGCCGAATACTTGGAGCCGAGCCCAAATATATTCTCTGGGCTGAAATATCCAAAGTCAGAATTTAAAAGAGAACACATTTTGATGTTTTTTAAGAATCTCTTTTGGTGATGAGATTGTAAAACATATTGAGATTTGAGAATGAAAATGGGTATATAAACGTTTTCCGGGAAAATAAAAAAGAGATGATTTTCGTGGGAGACACAAAGAACATGTTATATATGAGTGAGTCTAATGTAAGAGACCAAGGCCAAGACCGCACATAATACATTTTGAAGTGTCAAGAACTATACAAAATAGACACATTTAACTATTCTAAATGTAAGACGTTTAACTACGTTTACTCATATTAATAGACAGACTTTTCTGTGTAAATAAATTGCAATTTTCAACATAACAAATTGCATGTTTCTAAAATGCACTATGAGTGCACGGTGTACCCGGGTGCATACAAGACCTAGCCGTTATATATATATATATATATATATATTTTTTTTTATTTTTTTTTAACTTATAAAATAATATTACTTAAGATCTTATATACAAGACAAAAAAACTTGAGTGAACCTACGACTTCACAGTAAATTCTATTTTTTTTAATACTATTGATATATACAAAAATTATTATTGTTACGTAAGTATAACAATTACCACTATTATATATAGAAATTATTAGTGTTTAAAAAAAATTAAAATAATAATAATTTTTGTGCATAATAGTATTAAAATTCATGCACATGATTCATACGAGTATTACTCAATATTTAAAGCTCACAGGTAGGGGTGAACATTCAGTTATTCGATTACCGAACCGAAATATTTACCATAATAAATCGAAATCGAACCATTTGACTACATAACCGATCTTAATCGAATTGAATTTTCCGGTTTTGTTTCGGGAAAAACCCAAGAAAGCGAAATTATTTGACATTATGAAATTAAGCCATTTTTTAATGGCACACATCTAATGTTTATGGTAGAAATTGCGAAATTAAATAACACAATACAAGGTCCAGTGGTATCAAACTATTACATAAGTTAACAGTCAACATATAATGTAGTTAGAAAATGAATAAATTAACTAGAGTTAAGATTATATATATAGAGTGTATTATTTCGATTTGATTTTGGTAATTTAATTTGCCTTAAACACGAAACCGAAACTAAAAACTAAAAAATCTAAACTTTAAAACCAAAATCTAACCTAATACTAAACTAATCAAACCAAATTTTTAATTCGACTTGATTTGGCTTGACTTTTCAGTTTGCACTGAATAGTGATAAAAGGCCAATCGAGTCCATAATAGGTGTAATTCGGTCAGATTATAAATCCCAATTCCCAAGTAATGTGTAATCTAAGGTGGGCTCCCATAATGTTTCCCCCAAGCGATTTTTTTTTTAATTCAACCCATTAAAATTTAAATTAGTTGGGATTATTGGAGTGCAGAAGAACTTGAAACGTGAAAGCTGAACCTCCTGTATAAATTTTAGTAGACGTGGATAATGTAGAATCATTCAAAAATCGCATTCATGATTCATACTCACTCTAATGATCTTGTGGTTATGCTCTCATCTTTCAAGAACTTCAACTAACCTCACTCACTCTGTTCCATCATCTCTCCACAACTAAAAAGAAAATGCCCAAAAACGAAAACCCGATTCGTTTCGGAATCATGGGGTGCGCCGAGATCGCCAGAAAAGTGTCTCGAGCAATACACTTATCCTCCAACGCCACCCTTGTCGCAATCGCTAGCCGTTCGATCGACAAAGCCAAACAATTCGCGGTTCGAACAAATTGGCAGAAAGTGTGAAGCTTTACGCGAGCTTCGAAGAATTGGTGGATGACCCTTTTGTTGATGCAGTGTACATGCCTCTGCCCACCACTCTTCACCTGAAATGGGCGACGATGGCGGCTGAAAAGGGCAAGCATTTGCTGCTGGAGAAACCCACAGCTATTGCAGTCAACGTGCTCGACGAAATGCTCCACTCGTGTGAGTCTAATGGGTTGCAGTTTATGGATGCTAGTATGTGGTATCATCACCCCAGGACTGTAAATATGAAAGAGCTGATCTCGGATTCGCAAGCTTTTGGGCGTGTTAAAGCTGTGAGTATGCTTGTTTTTTTTTTTTTTTAAATGGATTAATTCCGAGTCTTGATTGAGGACTCTGCAATATGCCTGATTGCTAGAAGCTTACATGGAATATATTAGCACTGAAGTAGAAAACTTGAGAACAAATTCACATTATCACTAGTCTCTGACATAGTTTTGCACAAGATCTGATAACATAGAACATGACTTAATATGAAATTGATACCATTACACTTAATTGGGAAAACACAAACTCTCTTGTCAAATTTGTTCATAATATAAAATTGATACCATTACACTTATAAACTTATACCATAGTGCAATGGATATTAGTTTATAAGTGTAATGATATCAATTTGTAAGTTGTATGGTATTATTGTATATGTGTAATAGTATATATTTCATATTGAGAAACTTGTTCACGGTAGACCTACTTCTAGTGAATAGTCTCTCCTCTCCTTATCCGTCTCGAGTTAGGATCCTCTACTCCAATTGATGCTTCATTTCGTGTTTCATTAGTTCTATTAGATGACATGTGTTAGTTAGTGATGTCATTTGCTAATTGGAACACAAGATGTTATGTATTTATACCTCTGATAAATGTCCAATTTAAAGAAGATTGAGATTATTCCAGGATCAGTTATCAATCCATTGTTTTTATATTTCAGTGAAATGCTAGTTCTCTTTAATTAGCTACTTCCTCTCTATGTCTTTTAGATCCACAGTTCTTCATCATACAATGGAACACCTGAATTTCTCGATAGTAACATCAGAGTAAAATCGGAACTAGATGCCCTTGGTGCCCTTGGAGATGCCGGATGGTACTGCATTGGAGCCATATTATGGACTATGAACCAAAAACTACCGACAACTGTGACTGCTCTACCCACCACCATACACAACTCAGCTGGAGTCATCTTAACGTGCAGCGCCTCTTTACACTGGGAAGAAGACGAAACAGTCGCAACATTCTTCTGTTCGTTTATCTCACATGAAACCATGTCCTTGGCTGTGTGTGGTTCCAATGGAGCACTTCATGTTGACGATTTAATAATCCCTTTTGAAGAGAATCCTGCAGGGTTTACATTTTCATCAGGTGCTGAGTTCGCTGATCTGCATATCGGGTGGAATAAGAAACCTCGAGAAGTTGAAGTAGCGAATCGGTTACCACAAGAAGCTATGATGATTCAAGAATTCTCTGGGCTTGTTAAGGGGGTTAAAGATTTTGGACATCAACCAGATGCTAAGTGGGCTCGAACGAGCAGGAGTACTCAGCTCGTGTTGGATGCTGTGAAGAATTCTATAGATAATGGTTGTAAAGTAGTCCATATGTAAGTATGTGTAACTAAGGAGGCGTTTGGTTCGAAAAATTTCAACGGGAATGGTATTGAGAATGAATATGAAATTATTGTGGTGATTCATGGAATAAAAGATGATCAATTCACCTTCATCATACTTTGCATGGATTAATGAAACTCAAAATAAGTTAATTGTTACCCACTTGATTAATTGTCTTTCTTCCTATAATCCTTTCTCCTCGATCATTTAAGTATTAATTACTCATCCAACCATCATTTTTTATCTATACTTTTCGAAGATTAGCGCAAAACACTAATAATGTAACCACCATTCTCATTGTAATTCAATATTCAATGATTCTTATTACCATTTCCATTTGAAGAATTTGAACCAACATCCCATGGTAAGATGTTTATCAGCAATATGATGATCAATGAATGTTGATGTTCATCTATGCCTATTTAGTGTAATTTTTCTGCAAATTCTTGTCACTTCAGTTTTTGTGCATACATTTGGAATTTATATTTTTAGGAATGCCCATTGATTCAATGCAAAAATGTGATGATGCAAGCCAAAATTACAGAGAACAAAATCAGTATAAAATGATCAAGTGATCAATTAGAGGCATTTATACAGATCATCAAGTGATATCAAGACAAGAACATTAATCCAATCCTGGAGAAATTCTCAAAACCATAAGTCAAATACACACAAATATTAGCTGATGAAAGACTGCACTTCCAAGCTTTTCCAGGTTACAGTATCCACATTAAACTACCAAAAAACATGCGGCGATACAGATTCTCAAAGCCTCAGAGTTAGATCAAGCGCCGAATCTCTGTCTAATGCGGTATCTTTCTCTACAAACTTGACACTCGAATTTCCATCCTGTACAAAAATGGGAGCAGTAGGTACCACATGATGGAAACTACCTGGCCATAACAGCTGAGTATCTTCATCCTCGATATACATTGGCTGACACAGGTTATAATAACTCGGACTAGTTCTGTGTTCTGATGCAGGTACAACTCCGTGATGCAGGGACGAATGCGACTTAATTCCTAAGCATTTGAATGGAGATGATCCATGTAAAGGCAGAGAGGCCGCACTGCTAGTATATCTATCAGAAAATACGCCCATTCTGATTGCCCGTTTCGCCAGTGCCCTCTCTCGTTTATGTGCATTTTGGTGGCCCCCTAGTGCTTGTGAGCTGAAGAATTTTCTTTGACAGAAGTTGCAAGGGAAGGAGCGCGGCGCGACAGCTGTCACGCGGTCATTGGTGCTTTCGCTTGTGGTGGATTCCCTTTCTGATGATGATCCATCTTGGAAGCTTAGAGATAAGTTGAGGGAGATGGAATCCGTATCGGGGTTGGATTCGGTTACGCTTGCGCAGTTTGAAGAAGAATCGGGGCGCGGGCGCGTTTTGTGGAATGAAATGTTGAAACCAACAGCATTAGAATCGTTTTGTGGGGTGGTTTTTGATGTTTTCATGTTATGGGATTCTTGAAAAACAAGATGCATGATCACACATGTATAGCCTGCAGTATCCATATTGTGGATGTTAATGAAGGAGGAATAAGAAAAAAGTGACTACTAAAAGTGGAACAGTAAAAGGAATCTGACAGTAAAGTATGGGGTTCATAGAATAAGTTAACATTTCTTGAAGTTTGCACAATAATAATACTGCTATCTTTTGGAACTCTGAGAATTGAAATTATACTGATGACAGAAGTAGATTGATATATCATCTCATGAATTAGATTTTGAAATTTGTCACAAAAAATATTGCAGTAACCTCTCTTCATTTTACATTTAATCTTTTCTGTCTGAAATGCATACATCTAATTTTTGCAATTCAAGAGAATTTTAATTAGTACTATCAAAAAAACAATTAAGATCTCTCTATCTCAGTATAACCATGAGTTATGTTCATAGGAAAATACATCAGCTTTTTATGTTTGACATGTTACAGGAAAAAAAAATTAGCAAGAGAGCATTAAGAGGGATAAAATTTAAGGGCATGATCATTCTGATTCAAGAAAAAGTTGAAAAGCTTCAGCCTGAAGTAATAAAAATAAGAGGCAGAAAAGTAAAGAGAAACATATGAGAATCTGAAAGGAAAAAACCATAGGTTTGCATATGAATAATGAAAATGTGTAAAATAACTCACCAACACCTGTAAATCTGCAAGAATCCAGACAAGTATGAGTTGTTGATGAGATGAAACAAGAAGATTAAGGTTTTTCTTGGTTTTTAGAGATAGTGAAACAGAGAGATGTTTAATAATGGCAAAACAAAAGGTAAGAGAGTGGAGGAGACCAGTGGTGGGATGCCAGATAAGTGACCAAAAAAAGGAAGAGAGGAAGGTGGGGTGGGGGTGTATGTATATATATACTTACAATTGCATTACATATAGAGACAGACACTCTTGATGAAGTGAGATATAAACTAGATGAAGTGATCTAAGTGTCAGCAGGCGGCCACACCCACCCACTTCTGTTTCTTTGTATATGTTTTTGGCTTCTTTTCCCATAATTACAATTTAGTAGTACAAAATAGGGCCAATGGTGCTTCGTATGCTATGACATTTATGGTTCATACATTCCATGCAGTCATTGAATTTTCCCAAGTAAACTTATGTGTAGAATTTTCCTAACAGTACAATATTACTATAATGTATATCCACTAATATACATCGAGATATTCTATTTCGTCGTATATTCTATTTAGTGGTGCTCTAACCACCCGAGATATTCTATTTCGTCGACTAGTACTACAGTCTATCCAGAATACCTGATGTTAGCTAGATTAAAGGAGCAGACACCGAATTGTAGTCAATTTCAAAGGCTTGATGTTAGACTATTAATAAATTTAAATCCGTAAACCGAATTAGAGTCAATTTCAACGGTAGGTCAATCATCTTAGCATTATCAACAGTTGGGTATTTTGGGCTTTTAAAAAAAATAAATGACCAACATCTAAGTGGAGAGTATATGAATTTATGTGGGGTCTCATAAATTTGAGCTCCATTTTTTTTGACACGTATTTGAGCTCCATTTATTGATATTAACCCATTGATAAAAATTTATATGAGATGATTTCATATGTGGTATGGATATAATTTATTTTTGATATGACTTGTGAATTTAGGTATGGTGTTTCAACCCAATCATGTTTTAAAGAAGAGTGTAACCCTAATAATTGAGTAGAGCACAATACTTATATAAAATCGTCCCACACAAGAGTTCCTTAATCTAATTTACGTCCTTAAGCTTGAATAAAAATCTTTTAAATTAAAGTGCTGAGATTTACTCGGATATAATTAAGCCCCAACCAAATGAAAAATGATAATTTTTTAGTAAAAAATGATACATGTGCAAATTAAACTGGACATTACATGTTTCAATGTAAATAAATTGAATGTTTTAAAAAAATGTACTTAAATTGCACAGTGTAATTTGTGCAGAGAAGACGTACTCGTGTTTGAATATACAAAATCTTTGTTTTGTTTAATTTTCGACCACAAATGCATGCAATATTTTCTAATCGGTCAAGAGAGAAAGGATCCAAAATGAAATGAACAAAAATATCATAGAGGTTTTTTGCCTTAGCCCTCCAAAGCACTAAAATTTCAAGTTATTGTTTGTACTACCAAAATAATCCAATACTTTGAAATATAGATATCTGGTTGCAAGCTGAATGATTACATTTTAAGAAGACAAAAACTTATATATATTTATTTATTATTATTATTTTTTTTTTTTGACAAGATGTATAGACTTGGTTCATGTTATGAACCTAGTTTTTAATTCATGACATTTAACCCTACCCAGAGTATAATATGAATCAAGTTTAGTGGTTTAGAAAAATGTGTTGTAAATGAGTGAAATGAGTCAAATAATTTAAGTTCGCAGTATAGACTTGGTTCATTGGAAACCAACTCTTTAAAAAAATACAATTTCAAATAGATGGTTATTTTTTTCAAAATGCAAGAATTTAAAAGGAGGACGTGAGCAATGCATTGAATTTAAAAGGTGATGATGAGAATGGGAGAGTTCCTAGATGAAAATGAAAAGCAAGTTGAGTCACGTGGATGTACTAAGTTGTTGCCCCAGTCTTGTGGCACCTAAAGACATGTATCTTTGTCATCTCGCCCTTCTTATTTATCAAGAGTTTTCTTAATTTGGCCTGAAATTTACCGTGGAATGAAAGAAAATGAAAGTGTGAAGTCATTTTCCGACACACCAAGTCTTATATGCATGCAGGTGCATAATGCACTCATAGTGCATGATTCAATACAAATTAATTGTATCTTTTAATATAACGAGTTGCATGTGTTTTAAAATGTATTATGAGTGCACGGTACACCTGAATACACATGAGATCCACTATTTCATAAAGATAGGGTACTATTTATCTTGTAATTGAATTTTATGTAATGTTGTATTTAATTGAACTTGTATAATTTTAAAATTAAACAATATTTTTATGTAAGTTCAATAATTGTATCCGTATTTTCAAAATCATGAATAGAGCTGTTAAACGAAACGAGCAGCCCGATACCTCGTCTCGGCTCGAACTCAGCTTATATTGTTAAATGAGCTCAAGCTCAAACTCATAAAATACTCAATTTACTAATGAGTCTACTTGAGTTCGACTCGTTATGCTTGATAATCAAGAATTTTCTTGTAATTTCATTAGGCTCAGTTCACTTAGTTAGACTTACTTGCTAGCGCGTCAAACTCTATTTCTAACTCGTTAATGTAATCGAGCCGCTCAAACTTAAAGCAGTCTGTCAACGCACTATGCTCATTTCCCACCCCAAAAATAAAATTCCATCGATCAACTGAACAATCGGCAGGTTTAGTTGTAGATTTAAAACGCTTATAATTATCATCCATATTAATAAAGTTTGAGAGTAGAAACACGTCCAAACTCAATGCACGAGAATTTAAAAAATAAAAAATAAAATGTATCAAAATATTCATCCTTAACTTATAACTACAAAAGGTCATGCCACGTGGCCTAAAACATTGGACCAGGCGCCGCTTTTGTCCCTTGAGTTGAGGAATAGGCCTTTAGCCTTTAACCCCTTAGCTTGGTCCCCCACCATCAAGCACCCACACAATCCCACTAAATTATCCTTGTCACACCATTATCAAATTTAGTTTAATATTTTGGTATTAAGATGATAATTTAGTTTAACGACCAGCTGTAATTAAACTATCTTACTATAATTCCTCCACCATGCTAGTACCGTGGCTTTATTTGTTCACATGCTATTAGCTTTAACTTTTGATTAACAATCCCTAATTAATTATGAGAATTAGTTTAATGATGGGATTATGTGCAGATGAGTTTGGTGCTACTTTATGTTTCGCATATGCTGTGTTTATACTTGGCATTAGATTCTCCAACTTGTGGGGATATATAATACTAGGTTGTCTTTCTTCCAAGTCCAACACTTGCACCTCTTTCATACCTTATCTCTTTTTTAGTCTTTTCTTCTTCTAACTTTTTACACCTCTATTATTCCAAATTGTGACGTATGTATGAACATAATTTGAAAAGCAACAAGACGATATTATAACTACTAAGATTTCAATTTCAGTTTGTTGACTGCTCAGTAAAGGCTGTATATAATTTTAATTTAATTTCAACTTCAATATTGCCACACTGATTTTGAGAAACTAAACTTCATAAATCCCACCTTTACTTGACACAATATAGTTGATACACCAAAAGAACAGGACCTCAAACATAGCCAATCCAAACATGGAGCATAAGTATTCTTCCAACATCTTTTTCAATTTTTATGTTACATATTAAATGGGTGGGACTCATGTGCTTCCAAAGTGCACTGTCTCATAGTGCATTTTAAAACCATACATGCAACTTGTTATGCTGAATGATGTACTAAATTGTGCAACTATTTTTCTAAATTAATATTTGCATGATTCAATATAAATAAGTTGTATTTTTCAGTTTTTCAAAAAAAAAAATTGCATTTTTCAATATAACAATTTAAATAGTTTTAAAATGAATTATAAGTGCGCACCTAAATGCATACAAAGACTTAAGGGCTGTTTTAGAACATACTGCACAGTGAATCAACACTTTTTTTTTTTAGCTGATGGGTCACAACTTTTAGCTTAAAAAAGCGCTCATTGGGCCTCAGTTGTGATTGAAAACATTACCTTAGTCATATGAAATTGGTGTTATATTATAAAAAGGAAAAGAATAGGAGGGACCTAATCAGGGAACAAATAAAAAAAATGATGAATTACAACGGGAAAGAGGCTCAAAGCCCAACTCAAAAAATAAAAAATACACAATATAAAACGTCACAAGCTGGCCCAAATATTGAAGAAAATGGACCTAGAACAAAAGTAGAAACGAAATCAGCTCAATATGGCCCAAAGGAAGTCAACACAAATAATACCCTAGCCACCATATTTTTTAATCATTCTTTATTTTACGCTGATATCATCACAATAGTCACTGATCAACATAAGATGGGAATAAAGGGTAAATATGGTAATTAAAATGCGATTATAAATTTAAGAAGTAGGCTTAACGTGACAAGCGATAATTAGTGCCTGTTTGCAACTTCAACTCAAAGCTTAAAATCACTTTTATTTTAAAAATAAGCAATTTCAGAGTGTTTGCAACTGATTTTTTAATCACTTAAAATCTAATTCTCCAAAGCACCCAACATCCAACTTCTGGTTCTAAAGAAGCACTTCTGAGTATTTTAATAATTAAATAGAGCCTTTCCTTACAAATTCACCCTCACAAAAAACAAAATTTGAAGGAAACCAAATCCAATTTTCTCATTTAGTCACAAAAAAATATAATTCCAGTCGAAGAACACCAAACAAGAACTCCAAGTCTATCTGTTCTCTTTCCTGCTACAGATCGAAGAATATTGCCCCAATCAACCCTCAAAGAATATTACCAGATGTTGAGGTGTTCATTTTTTTATTTTTTTTTATTTCAAAATTTTCAATTTTTCTCTTATGACACCCTTTGAAAATGAATTAATTTCTGATTTGCTAGGGTTCTTGTTATCTTTTTCTCCTTTTGCTTGATGAAATGACGATCACTGAAAATGGATAATACAATTGTTGGTGTTTTGGGTTTTGGGGAAAAGATCATATCAGAGAATCACAATTTTGAGAAAACAGACTTGAAAATGGCAATTCTGTAAAATAACACAAAACGTAATTATTTCACAAACACAAGCAACTTCTAATAATTTGGTTAAACTCTCTTTGGTTCCAAACATTACCCATTTCTGATTTTTGTACAAAAATCAATTAAAATCACTTCTATAGAGTGGGTAGAGTTTGCAAACAAGCTCAAAAAGTTTGATTAATTTGGACGAATGTGCAGCTCTACATATCTTAAAATTAATGATTGATACTGTTAGAGCCGAAGCCCATTTGGAAAATAAGTGCAATATGCTTCCATTCTGCTAATTACATCATGTATATGTAACGATATTAATTATCTGTTGTTTTTCTTTGACGTTGGTGCTTCTTCTCAGATTTTTTGTTTGTGTCATGCTACTTTTAAGGTATGTCGATTTTTTTTTAAAACTCTATTTTCATTGTTGATTAATTAGGTACATGTGAAAACAAATTAATTAATTAAAATAAGAACGTCTTCAATAATATTGGAAGAAATAAAGATTAGAAAAATAGTGGTTAATTATTTGAAATGTCGGTTTTAACACACATCCTTATTAATTAATGATGCACGCGAATTAAAAACTACACATATATATATTATTTATATATAAAAAATAAAGTATATTTCACTTACTAGAAACCTGAATTCTGAGACAAGAGCTCATCCAATAAATCAGATCCTAAATCCTGAAGAACCACCAAATCATTATCTTCCCTAAGTTCCTTCTTCCTAAAACCCCTTCGTGTTTTATGCCTCCTTGCAGCTATAGTTCATCTCTTTTAATGATTCCATCACTTGTCCCAGTGAAGCCCCACGCGTCGCGAATGCAGCTTGGTCGTAAGCCAAGGCCGCCTCTTTTGCAGATACGAACGTCCCTAGCCAAACCCTAGCTCCGTGCCTCGTCGAATCCCTAATCTCCGCCGCGTATTTTCCCCATGGCCGTTTTCTAACACCGATGTATCGCTTTTCTTCATGATCACCCATGCTTTCTACTATTGGAAAACTCATGTATGGAGATAGGGTGTTATCTTCTTGCACAAGTTTACTGTCCATTTTTGGAATGATTGATCATTGATCATCTCTTTTTAATTTTCTTTTCTTTTGTTTATGGAAATAAGTAAGAGATGAGGTTAGATTTTTTTATTCCACGTGGAGTCAAGATTCAAGGACGACTCACTATATTTTACTCATCATGCCTTGACTTGTTTTCTAACAATTCACGGTCCTCTATTTTCGATGGAATTTTGAATTTTATTTCAATTTTTATATTTAGAACTACCTCCATCCATTAATCTTATGTCTATTTGACTTTTACACAGCGTTTTTGCGAGCGAGTTTTGTATGAGTAATTGAAATAATAAAGTGATTTTAATTTTAAGGAGGGATATCATAGATGATGGACTTGTATATCCTTAAAAATTACTTTATCATTTCAATTACTAATACAAAACTTACTCATAAAAATATATGTAAAAGTCAAACAAATATAAAATTGGTTGATGGAGTGATTACTTAGTAAGTATTTGTATATATAGAATATGTGGATAAGAATTTCAACTATATATCACTCCATCTGACCTTCTGTACCTTTGTGATTGGCCATAAAATCAATGAGTCGATCAATTGTTTATAAATATGTCAATCTCAATTCTTTTTGAAAAAAAAAATCTTCTCCGGCCCACCAATCTTACTTGGCGATTCTTATTTTCGTAAACTTTTAAGGCGAGTTTTGTATTAGTAATTGAAATGATAAAGTGACTTTTAAGGATGAGTATGATAGATGAGTCCATCATCTATCATACCCATTCTTAAAAATTACTTTATCATTTCAATTATTAATACAAAACTCGCTCCTTAAACTAAGTGAAAAATTGAATTAAACATAAGATTGATGGACGGAGGGGGTACTATAATAGTAAATCAATCACTCTCAAATAATTAGGGGGTGTTTGCAAAAACTCCTATCAAATTTAACTCATTTCTTTTAATTTTTAAAATTAATTTAGAGTGTTTTGTATATTTTTTAATAGATTAAATAAGCTAACAAAAGCTATAATCTAAAAGTTAGATGTATGGTTTTTTTTTATAACTTATGAGTTTTATTTAAATACTATCAATTTTTTTATAAATAAAACCAACTTTTATTTAAATTTTCTTATAAACACTATCGATTTTTACTTATTAAGCATTTTTTACAAAATCACTAATTTTTATCACTTTTTTTAAAAGTATGGTTTTTTTTTTTTTCAAATACCCCTTAATGTATGCGTCTCCTTATAAACTTGAAGACCACATAGGCTAGCAAGGACTGTCTTGCCTTAATTGCTTGTGTTTGTGTAGTTTCCACCTCAGTTTGGCTTGGATAAAAATATCAAATATCATAATATTGGAATCACAATAAATATAGTGACATAACCGAAAACTTTTTAACTTTTTTTTTGCGGTGGGAGAGCGACTACTTGTATGAATTGAGGGTCGGTTTAATTGGGGTATTAGAAGGGGCTAATGAAAATTATTACCATTAATACTACTTGACAGTTTTTATATATTTATAATGAGAATAGATTTAAGTAATTAATTATCCTCTTTATTCTAATCAAGCTGTAACAATGCAATCAATTACTCCACAGTCCATAGTGATTGACTCTTAATGATATCTATTATTATTACCATTCTCAAGTTATACCAAGTGGACCCTGAATAATGATTCATAGCGTTATAGTAACGGGTCATGAGATTAGAACCGAGTCAGCTTTAAATTAATATAGTCTTTCCAAGCGACGTGCATACCGGCTAAGTTGCACGAGTGTGGGGTGATATGAAAAGGGGATACGAATTTAAAATAAAATAAAATTAAGGTATGATTCATTAAAGGTAAATCTATTTATTTATATTTTATTATATATAACACTTAAAAATATATATATATATTTTTTTAAAAATTTGTTAATCAAATGTATGTAATTCATAATTTCTCTCACCCAACATACGCATCTTCAATAATTTGATTGAATTAAGTAACAAAATATAAATTCAAATACCATCATCCTAATACACAAAAAAAATAATAATAATAAATTCAATATAAAACGAGTGTCATATTGTTAATTAGGTTACATTATATAATAAATTTCAATTTAAATAACACATCTAATGATTAATAATAGTATGATCATATCTAATCATATAGCAGGATTCGTGCATCGGATTCACAAATCCATTAAATTAATTCTTTAATTTTATTATTTATGGTTTTGCCATGTGACAGTCGAATTTACGATTTTCTGAATTCTAACGTTTTTAGGAGGTTGTGCTAATTTAATATTGCATTGTGATATTTTTAAAAGAATTCGTACATCAAAACATAGCGGGTGTTGTAAAATTAATTATAACAGCCTAATAAGGTTTACCAATCAGGCAATCACACGTTAAGGTTTTTGTGGGGTGGTGAAATAGGTAGTTTAGAGTATATATTTATAATCATTGAGTAAAAAGAGAGAGAGTATAAATTGAGTGGGTGTATAATTTAATTATGGGGTGCGAATAACCTGACAAAAGATATGGTCTAGTCATGGCCCCCGACTTGTTTTCACAACGGGTCCACAATATGGGCCTATCTGCCTAACTCCACACTTTATGTGCGTTTGAGCCACACCCTTTAATCAGCTAATCTTCAAATTCAAAACATATACCACTACTTTGAATATTTATTAGTTGCACGAATTTTAATTAATTAAGTGTCATTTATTATTATTAAAAAATAAAATATTTGAAAAAGTAATGATATATAATTTGAGGGTATAGATAAAAGATAAAGAGTTATTTTATTATTATTTATAAAAATGTTCAACTCCAAATAAAAATAGGACTGAGGAAGTGTGTTTTTTTAATTGTAGTTAAATTGTGGGGCAATGAATAGTAAAATCGTATGCACATCTAATTTTTTCTCTCCCCAAAATAAATACCCTAGCCTGCGCCTGTGCCGCTGCCGCCGGCCACCTCCCTCCGCCGCCTGTGCGCCGCCGCCCACCTCCCTCTACTGCCTGTGCGCAGCACTCTCCCAACCCTCGCCGCCGCCCTGTGTCACACCGCAACCTGCCGGTTTGAGCGTCGCTTAGAGGTCGTGGGTGGTTCGTCGGACCGATCTCCCCCACCGGAGTCACGGCAACCGGTGGGTGGTTTCGGTCCGTCGGATCTTTAATTTTTATTTTATTTTGTGCTATCTTTACATTTTGTTCTATTTTGTGCTTTGGGGTTTAGATTTATTTTCTCTTCTCTGCTTGCTCCTTGTAAGGGGTTTGTTGTGAGATTTCTTCCCTCTGTGGGTTTGTTGTTTGTTTATTTTGTTGTTTTCTTCCGGTTCTGGGTTTTAGTGGTTTGTTGGTGGTGCTTTGTTTGATGCAATCCTGACTATATTTTCGAACAAGGTTTAAGCCTTAGTGTGGGACTTCCCTTTGTCTGTGTGCTTTTACCTGAATTGAGGTTCTCCCCTCCCCTGTTCCTCAAGATTGGTTCAAGGTAGGTGCTGTTCCAATCGGTGTTTCGACCGTTCGTCTAAAGGACTTGTGCTTCGTTGGAAGGATTTGTACTTTGTACTACTCTTCGATTGTAGGATTGTACTTTGTACTTCTCTTTACTCTTCATTGTAAGTCCTTTTCTCAATAAAAAGAAGAAAAAAAAAGAAAGAGTTATGTTCCATTTGATGCTTCATTAGTCATATGAATGACACGTGGTTTAAAGAATTAATCAGCGATCAATGATTCAATATTATTATGGAGATGCGCGCGTGTTAGAAATTCAGGAAATATGTAGACAATGAGGAATTGTATAATAATGATGAAATATACGAAGACCATAAGAAATACACACTAGTTTCGTTGATTATAAGAACACTAAAAAATAATAAATTAATTTAATTACATTAATTCTCACAAAAATATTGTAAAACGATATATATATATATATATATATATATATGAAATAAAACTCTTATTTTTCATTAATTAAGTTCTAACTCTAATAATCACATTGTAAAACTTTTTTGTTTATAATATGATCTAAACTTGAAGAATAAAAAACAAATCTCGTAAACATAATTGTCTAAATCAAGATTTTCATCAATATTTCCACCCATGTCTCCATCATATTGGAACTTTTTTTTTTGGTTGGAAAGAATTTCTTGAATCATGAATTGTTAGGGTATAAGGGATACCCGAATACATAACCCTAACAACTATACATAGAGTGTTTCAACAATTCAGGATATGTCTCGGATTATCTAACCAGTCTTTGAAAGAATAATTACATAAAAAGGGATACTTAACTGAACACTAGCTCCAGATTCTCCCAATAATTTCGTCCACTATTTTCTCCTTCACAAATTCTGCGTTTTCAAAAATGCATTTATTCCTACTTTTCCAAATATGCCACACAATACAGTTCCACAATTCAATTGCCAATTTTCTCCCCTTCTTATTGTTGTATATGTATGTATTTACATAATATAATAGAATCGAGAGAGCTCTTTACGAAAGAGTACATTTTCAGTGAAGTTGCAACCCTTCAGGTTCAACGTAACTATTCGGTGAAGTTGCACCTTTTGATGAGTTAAAATCACAACCTTTCGGTGCAACCCTTGAGTATTTATAATTACTCGGAAAGTGTGGAGAGTTAAAGATATCGAGAATCATACTTTCTCAAGATATCGAGGATTAGACTTTCTCGAGACATGGAGAAATTAAGTTTCTCTAAACACTGAAAGTTGAGTCTCTCAATATATCGAGTCTTCTATTTTGAATTTTAAATACACACTTGTGATTTCTGCTTCTGAAATTCGTTAGAGTGTAACTATCGAATTTCCGTGGAATAGGTTTTGTATCCTGAAAAGTTAATTCCTTATGAACCATTTACACCTGTATGAGAGGAATTAATACTTTTAAAGATAACATCATTTTTCAGTGTGCCTAACCTATCATTAACTCCATTACCCACACAAAATATACAACACTTACCCAATAAAATACCTGAGTGAATATTGACGTTCTCGATAATCCTGTTATGTTGCGCCAACGGAACCCCGAGCCATCTGTAGCACGCGTATGATGGATTTGAACATGAAAAGTGACGCAAGGGACTCAACATTTATGAACGAATTGTCGATTTTATTTTTTTTACATGAGTTTTTATGAATCAAAATGCACATGAAAAACCTCAACATTTATGAACGAATTGTCGATTTTTTTTTAACATGAGTTCTTCCCTACTGACATTCCTTTTATAATTTATACATTTCTGCTGAATCTTTTAGCAATCAGTTGTTAATTGGTCAAATTAGCTTATCACGTATCTGTTGATCAAAGGGTCGATTGATCTCCATACTTCGAAAAGTTCTAGCTATAAAGTCTTCAGTTAATTAATCTGCCTTCTATGTTGTTCTTGTTGATTTTAAGTTGAGCTCTCTGATCAGTAGGATCCTGTAAACTTCAAACACACATTCTCCCGTAAAATTTGTTCATGATATGAATTTGATAACATTATACTTATAAATTGATAATATCAGTTATAAATTAATTCTTATAACATTTAAGGCTATAATATTAATTAATAAGTGTAGTAATATTAATTGATAAGTGTTACGATATTAATTTATAAGTGTAGTAATATTAATTGATAAGTGTTATGATATTAATAAGTGTAAAGATATAAATTTCATATTCTCAAAAGTTTTCACAGAGACAATTACTCAACTTCAAAATTAGCTAGGACGTTCTAAATTAAGTAACCTATAATAATTTGTTGTCATGATATCTATACAACATTTTTCTTCAAAGATCAGTTGCCAAGAGTATCGAAACATGCACAAAATCGAGGGTCTTCTATATATGAGTTATTACACACTACAACAAAATAGAGATTTCCAGACACGGAAAAGTGCCCCGAAATGTTCCCTATTGGGGCACTTATGATTTTTGGGACACTTAACATAAGTGTCTCCAAGTATCGTGTCCCAATAAAGTTAGGGACACTTTTTTAAATGCTTCTACATAAATTTACAAGGCTTTTTTATGTGCCCCGAGATTGATTTCTCCAGACACTTATTTGTGTTTTCAAATGAGATGTTGGGACACTTATTTGTAGCATTGTTAATCCGGGCCGGGCTAAACGGGCCGGCCCGTTTAAACCTATTATATGCAGGGTTAGGGCCGAGCAATGGGAGGCCCGTTTAAAATTGGGCCTTTTTGGCCCGGACCGATTAGTTCATGGGCTAAGCCCAAGCTAGCCCGAGGGTTAAGACGGCCACCATGAGTTAATTAGCCAACGGCCGTTTATATTTATATATATATATAATAATATAATATGTATATTAATAAAAACTTACATTTACCGATTAGGTTAGAAAATTAGAAATCCCTCCTTGCGCAGCCATCATCCACTTCCAGCCAGCCCATTCTCCATCGTCGCGGTTCTCCATCGCCGCCTCTCCATCGTCGCGGTTCTCAACCGCCTCTCCATCCTCGCGGTTCTCCATCGCCCGCCTCCATCCATCATTGCGTTCTCCATCTCCAGCCGCCATCGGCTCGTTTTTCTCCATCTCCGCATGACTCATCGCCACTTTAAAGGTATTGTTTCCTTAATGCTATTGAGATAATTTAGCAATTTACATAGTCTTGTTTAATTTAATTGATTACGAGTCACGAGATCTTGTAGGATTATATGTATCTCTTAAGTCACTCCTTAATGCTATTGAGATTTTTATTTTTTTATTGTAAATCAAGTTATTTAGAAATATTTTGATGTTGCGGAGAGTTTATTTAATCATCAACCAACTTAAGAAATGAATTATTTGAGCTTGAAGATCTTTCTGGAAAGTGAATGTTTACTTCTAAGCTTCTGTTGATTCTCCTGTTATACTTGGCTGAGAACAAATGTCACTAATCAATTCGGAGTAGAGTCTTCTAGAATCTCTAGTTGACACGGCTTTTTCTTTTCCTCATCATCTGCAACCTTAAAGTCCGAAATATGGCCAAGCTGGGCCAACTTTGTCTTATTTGGTCTCTGTTGATTTTTAGGCCTCCTTTAACCGTGACCAATTGTATTTCTGATTCTGAGTCAATATTCACTTAAATCATAGTTGTTCTGTTTTATATGAATAATTAATGTATGTTTCTAAATATGTTTAAATATATATTGCAATGACCCAAAGATGGAATACGAAGGGCAATTAATTGTGATAACAAACAATGATATGGAGATTTTAGAATCTAGAGCTCCTGCTGCTGAGAATATAAATGCTGGTGACGGTACATAAAATAAATAAAAAAGGGTTAGAACAACGACCTCCGAGGTATGGTCACATTTTTCTAAACTCCCTAATGGTAAGGTGAAATGCCATCATTGTCCTAAAGAATATGTTTGGCGTGATTCCCGTCATGGGACTTCTACACTTAACCCTCATATTAAAGTTTGTGTGAATAGTCCAAAATATAAAGATGTTGGTTTAATGTTAGATGGTGAAGGGAAGCTAAGATCTAGGAGTATTGATCAAAATCATGTGCGTGAATTGTTTAGTATGATAATTATTGCACATGATCTTCCGCTTTCCTTTGTTGAATACAAATATGTTAGAGAGTTGCACAAGTACTTGAATCCTGATATCAAAAAATTTGGTAGATTAACAGCTACTACTGATGTCTTGAACTTGTATAATGTTGAAAAAGAAAAAACCTGAAAACGATGTGATGATTGAGTGTCAAGGGTAGAATTTGTTTAACATCGATTGTTGATTTGCTTTTGTCTTGGTGCGGGTTTCATTACTTTGACAGCACACTTTGTAGATCGTAATTGGAAGTTAAATAGCAAGATAATCAATTTTTGTAGAATGGAGCCTCCACATACTGGGCTTGAATTGGCAAATAAGGTGTTTGCTTGCTTGAAAGATTGGGGAATTGAGAAAAAAGTGTTCTCTCTTACTTTAGATAATGCTTCTGCCAATGATAATATGCAAGACAACTTGAAAGAAAGACTTTCCTTACAGAATAGTCTTCTTTGCAATGGTGAGTTTTTTCACGTGAGATGTTGTGCCCATGTGTTAAATCTTATAGTTAAAGAGGGCTTGACAGTGGCTGATGAGGCTTTAAAAAAGATTAGGCAAAGTATCAAATATGTTAAGAGTTCGGAGGGAAGAATGAAAAATTTTCTTGAAAATGTGACTCAAGTTGGTGGTATTGATGATAAAGCTAGTTTGCGCATGGATGTATGCACAAGATGAATTCTACTTACACTATGCTTGAAAGTTCAATTAGATATAAGCGAGCTTTTAGTTTGCTTCAATTGAACGATCAAGGGTTCAAGTTTGCTCCAACGAATGAAGAGTGGGCAAGGGGAGAGAAAATGTGTGAGTTCTTGCGCCCATTTTTTGTGATTACAAATCTGATTTCTGGTTCATCTTATCCTACTTCCAATTTGTATTTTATGCAAGTATGGAAGATAGAATGTTTCTTGAAAACAAATGTTTTGAGTGAAGATCTCATCATTAAGTCTATGGCTATGAAAATGCAAGTAAAATTTGATAAGTATTGGAGTGGTTACAGTACCGTGCTTGCAATGGGGGCTGCGCTTGATCCTCGAGGAAAATTAGGAATGATCAAGCATTATTACACTCAACTTGATCCTCTGATACAAGTCAAGTGAAGGTTGATCTTGTAAGAAGTAAAATGCAAGCACTTTTTGGTGATTATGTGAAATGGATGTCCTTGAAGAATGATGCAAGTGGAAGTAGTCACCAAAGCTCTTCATATTCATCAATTTCGACTACACCAACACTTGGTGGAAAAGGAAATATGCAAGTAGAAGATATCTATGTAAGTCTTAATCTTTATTTTTTGCTTTATGAATTCATTATTATGTCCTTAGTTGCAAAATACATTTGTTAATTGTCTATTATTATTATTTTAGGTTATGGAAGATTGGCAAAGTCAAACAAGCGATGTTAATGTTGAAAAATCTGAATTGGATCAGTATTTGGATGATCCGATTATGGAAACAAGATACAATCCAAATCTGAATGTGTTGGAGTTTTGGAAAAGCAACAAAATCAAATTCCCAACATTATCTGTTATGGCTTGTGATATTCTTAGCATCCCAATCACCACAGTAGCTTCTGAATCTGCTTTCAACATTGGTGCTCGTTTTCTTAACAAGTATAGGAGTCGACTTCTTGGGAAACATGTGGAAGCCCTTATATGTACTCGCAGTTGGTTGCAAGGCTTTGTTGTTGGTAAATTATTTATTTTCATGTAGTTACATAAAATTTCATCAATATTAATATATGATTTTATATATATATATATATATATATATATATATATATATATATATATGTGTGTGTGTGTGTGTGTTAATTGTTATAGATGATGATGATGATGATGAGTTGGAAGATGATGCCCTGTCTTTGTCCATGGAAGGATCGAATGCCGAAGAGTGAAGAGTCTGGAGACATTTTCCGATTATGATTTATTAATGTTTGAACTTTTGTCATTATGTTATGTTTTTATTTTTTTTGAACATTTGTTATTATGTTAATGTTTGAACTTTTGAACATTAGTTATTAAAGATGATGGAGCAGTCTGGATCGAATTTTTGTCATTATGTAATATTAATGTTTGAACATTTTTTTATTTTTTTTTAAATTTTTTGGGGGCAGATTAGGTGCTTAAATTTTCAGAATCCGCCATTAGGGTTAGGGTTAGGTCTCAACTATTAGAGGCCCGTTTAAAATGAACCGCTTAAGGCCCGGGACCGTTTAGCTCGCAGCCCTGTAGGGCTGGCCCTAATGGGTTAGGGTCAACCCGTTTAACATTACTACTTATTTGTGTCTTCAAATGAGATATCGAGACACTTATTTGTGCCTTCAAATGAGATATTGGGGACACTTATTTGTGTCTTCAAAAGAGATATTGCGACACTTATTTGTGCCTCTAAATGTGGTATCGAAACACTTATTTGTGCTTTAAATAATGAAACAACAACATTCCATATCAATCAATATATGTTTTCTATTGTGTTTTAAGTTTTTTTTTTTTTTTTTTTACGGAACAATTAATTACGGAAAATTACATAGAAAATTGGTAATACCTACATTACTAAAGGAGAAAACAAAACAAGAATCTATTATAATATAATGTTTCTAATTTGTTCAAACAATTTAAACAATAACTAGGCCTAAAACCCATGTCCTATCCTTTATGTCCAAAATACGCAGGAAAAATAAATAGTCATAACAGGGTATCTATAAAATACGAAATGTAAAAATAACACCATTTAAATTGTGAAGGAATCTTCGTCTGTTCTTGTTCCAATAAATTGTTGCATCAATTTTTTGTTTTCCTTCGGTTCAATCTGCATATTGAATAGAGATGAAAATCAGGATCAAACACAACCGGAAGAAGAAAACTAAGTCAAAGCAGGTGTTGTTAAGTAGCAGCAACTGATACTGTATAGACTAAAAAATAATACTATACAGCTCTGCAACTAATACTCGAACTGCAACACAGCCCAGAAACTTGAAAACGAACAATGAAAACACAGATTTACGTGGTTCGGCTTGAAATGCCTACATCCACGGGATCAGGGCACCACACTTTCACTATGAGAACAAGAATTACAGGTTACACACACCAATTTCGATCAATTCTCTCAGAATTCGATCAACTCTCTCTTAGAACCCTAGAAATTGTGTACTCTCTGAATTTCACACGATTGAAGATGATAACTGCTTCAATCGAACCTTCTAGTGCTAACAAATATAACCCCTCAACTAATTCTGGTGAATCCCGCGTGCAAGGCACGAGAATTGGGCTCTGAAACCGACAGAAACTTCTCCCAAAAACAGTTACAACGGCCTTGGGCCGACTTCTTCTGCAGAAATAAACTTTAGGCCGGTTCGACCGAAATAGACCGGTTCTGGATGAGCTGAACCCGGTTCCGGAATCCCCACAACACACTTGACTTAGATTGACCATCACATTTGCACAACACTTTGAATTTGATCTTCACAAGTGTAAAATGGAATTAAAATTCGAAAAGATCACGCACGAATGAGATATTTTAATCTATATTTTGCTAAATATTATACTATGGGAGAAATATAATAAAAGTGCATGCTTGAAAATTTTCATAGGAAGGTGTAGATATGCAAATATACTATACAACGAAGAGAAAGGTACAATAAAACAACCTGCTCTACGACTGCGCTTTTAAATGTAATTTATCTATGACCAAGAAGAGAAGCAAGTTGGGCTGATTTTATTAATGTAATTTCTCTATAACAAAAGTGAAAATTCAGGAAAAGGAAAATGAAAAAAGAAGCAAGAAATACTAAATTAAAGTTTGAGGAGTGGACTCTCCACTACAAAGTCACTAACAAAATAATTTTAAGGTACATAACAAAAAAAAATGACTCTAAGGTACAAAAAAGTGGTCAAAAAGTCTAAATTTGCCCTACCTGCGTTTTTACGACTTCGATCGTTCAGACTTCTGACTCATTTTAACTTTTTGTATTTTAAAATTTTAAAAGTCCAATTTTTTTAATTTACTGAATTAATTAATACAAAATTTTGAATTTCAGCACCATAATAATTTTAGTGATTTAGTAATTTTAAATTTATGCACTTTTCGATCAATTTTATGGTGCTTTTTTTTTAAAATTTTATTTTGAAGTCCAAAAAAATATGCAATTTTCAGAAAATAATTTTTTTAAATTTATCCACTTCTGGGCTATTTTGGAAGTGCTTTTTTTTGTATTTTATGTACTTCTAGATAATTTTTAGAGTGCATTTTTTAAATTTATGCACTTGTAAGCCAAATTTGGAGTGCATTTTTTTGTATTTTGTGTACTTCTAGGCATTTTTTGGAGTGCATTTTTTTCAATTTTTAGAGTGCATTTTTTTAAATTTATGCACTTGTGAGCCAATCTTGGAGTGCATTTTTTTGTATTTTGTGTACTTCTAGTCAATTTTTAAGTGCATTTTTTTAAAAAAAAAAATGTATTTTGAGCTAATTTTGAAGTGTATTTTTTAAAAAAATTTGTATTTTGGACCCTGGAGTGCATTTAAAAAAAATGTATTTTGGACCCTAATTTAAACAGAAACACTAATATGCAAAAATTAACACCTAATTACAAATTAAACAAAAAAAAATACATACACAAAATTAAACAAATTAAAAAGAAAAATACTAAAAAAAATCCTAGAGAAACCCTAAATTACAAACTAAACAAATCTGCAAAAATAAAATCTCTCACAAAGTGTAACTTGACACTGATATGCTTAGATCTCTCATGAAATACCTGATGCTTTACCAAATGAATGGTGCTCTGATTATCACACATGATATCCACACTGCTCTGAACAATCCCAAACTCCTGCAGAATGCCTTTCATCCATACTGCTTCCTTCACAGCTTCAGTAACAGCTATATACTCAGCTTCTGTAGTAGTTAGTGCAACCACTGATTGGAGTGTGGACTTCCAGCTCACTGCAGTGCCATACAAAGTGAATATGTAACCAGATAATGACTTCATAGTGTTTGCATTCCCAGCAAAGTCAGCATCAACAAAACCAAGTAGAGGGTTTGCTTTGCTGCTGGATCTTTCAAACAGCAGCCCTGAAGTTGTTGTGCCTCTCACATATCTGAACACCCATTTTAGAGCATCCCAGTGTATACTCCCAGGATCAGCCATGAACCTACTCACCACACTCATTGCATAAGCAAGATCTGGCCTGCTGCATACCATTGCATACATTAAACTTCCAACACCATTTGCATAAGGAACTTCACTCATAAGTTTTCTCTCAGCAATGTTCTTTGGAGATTTCTCCTTTGACAACTTGAATTGCTGACCAATAGGAGTGTTAACAGACTTAGCTTGATGCATGAAGAATTTCTGAAGCACTTTCTGAAGATAGCAAGTCTGAGATAAGAATAAGGTTCCCTTACTTTTATTTCTGACAATATCCATGCCTAAGATCCTCTTAGCATCACCAAGATCATTCATCTCAAATACTGAGCTGAGCTTCCCCTTCAAACTTTGGATTTTGGCCAAACTCTTACTAGCTATAAGCATGTCATCCACATACAGTAATAGATAAGTAACAACTTTCTGTCCATGCTTCTCCAAATATACACAGCTAGCATAAGAACATCTAACAAACCCCATAGACAACATAAAACTATCAAACTTTATATACCACTGTCTTGGACTTTGCTTGAGACCATATAGTGATTTCTTCAGCAAGCAAACCTTGTTCTCATTTCCCTCTGCTATGAATCCCTCATGCTACTGCATATAAATGGTTTCTACAAGTTCACCATGTAGAAATGCAGTTTAGACATCCATCTGTTGGAGCTCTAACCCTTCTTGAACCACTATTGAAAGTAACACCCTGATAGAACAGTGTTTTACCACTGGAGAGAATACCTCATTGAAGTCTATTCCTTCCCTCTGTGTGAAGCCTCTTGCTACTAGCCTTGCTTTGAATCTGACTTGCTCAGTGACTCCCATCTCCACCTTTCTTTTGAAGATCCACTTGCTGCTCACAAGTTTCTGATTCAAAGGCCTGTTAACCAGCTTCCAAGTGCCATTCTTTTCAAGAGACTAAATCTCTTCTTCCATGGCAACCATCCACTTTTCACTATCAGTGCTTGATATGGCCTCTCTATAGTCTTTTGGTTCCTGGTATTCAACTTCTTCTGCAGTAACAAGTGCATAGTATACCAGATCAGCATGACCAAATCTGGTGGGTGGTCTGATGTTTCTTCTAACTCTATCTCTGGTTAGATTGTAATCTCTTATGTTATCAGGTGGATCAAGCTCATCAGCTTCATTTCCATCTTCTGCTTCAGGATATTGAGTGTCTTCTCCAACTCCACCAGTTTCCTGTATCTCCACCTCCACATCAGTGTCCTCATTTCCAATATTACCATTAATATCTTGAGGTCTTCTTTGGGTTTCGTATCCCATTTGCTGTTCATTAAAGGTCACATCCCTACTCACAATGCATTTCTGATTTCCTGGTTCCAAACACTAGAGTCTGTAGCCTTTGACCCCTTTTAGATAACCAACAAAAATACACTTCAAAGCTCTAGGTTCAAGCTTATCTTGCTTGATGTGAACATAACCAGAACAACCAAATACTCTAAGTTTAGAGTAATCAGATAACTTCCCATACCGTACTTCATCTGGTGTCTTCATGTCAATAGCAGCAGATGGAGACTTGTTGATTAAGTAGCAAGCTGTATTTACAGCTTCCCCCCAGAAAGATTTTGGAAGCTTAGCATCAGAGAGCATGCATCTAACCCTTTCCAGAATAGTTCTATTCATTCTCTCAGCAAGACCATTTTGCTGAGGGTTAGCAGATACAGTTCTATGCCTTGTAATCCCCCTTTCCCTGCAGAAAGTTTGAAATTCTTCTGACAAATACTCAAGACCATTATATGTTCTTAAGTGTTTCAGCTTCTTCCCTAACTTGTTCTCATATTCAACAACCCATTCTTTAAATCTATTGAAAGCATCACTCTTCTGCTTCAAGATAAACACCCACAATTTCCTTGAAAAATCATCTATGATAGTCATGAAATATCTACCTCCACCATGAGACTCAACTCTTGATGGACCCCATATATCAGAGTGCATATAATCAAATTTATCAGTGGTGGTGTGAGTACCTTTTGGGAATGATTGCTTCTTAGATTTTCCAACGATGCACTGCTCACAAAACTGAAGCTTTGACAGATTTCCTTCAGGGAACACTCCCTTCTTAGAGAGAGCATGAAGTTCTTTTTCTCCAATGTGAGCAAGCCTCTTATGCCATAGAGATGCATCTGGTGACCCTGAAGTTGCATCTGCTGTTCCAACCAATGTTTCTCCTATCAGAATGTAGAGTCCATTTGACTTTTCCCCTTTCATCACTAATCTGCTATCCTTAGTGACATGTATTAAGCCTTTTTCTGTATTGAACTCATATCCCAAAGCATTCAGAGATCCAAGTGATATAAGATTTCTCTTAAGTCCTGGAACATATCTCACATTTGTGAGAATTCTGATTTTCCCATCAAACATCTTTATTTTCACACACCCACTCCCTTTCACATTACATCCCATATCATTTCCCAGCAAGACAGACCCCCCCTCCCCATCACTCAACTTGAGGTTTTCAAACCATCTAGCAGTGGGACACATGTGGAAAGAACACCCAGAATCAAGAACCCATTCATCATGCATTTTAGAATTTGTAACAGTCATAGCTTCAGCACTTTCATACCCTTCTGCTGCAACTACTGCTTCTGCATCTTTGGCCTTTTCATTTGCCTTTTGGTCCTTATTCTTCTCCCTCTCTGGACAGTTTTTCTTTAAGTGACCAGTCTTGTGACAAGAGAAACACTTCCTCCTCTCCACAAAACCTTCCTTCTGATAAGATGAACCTCATTTCCCATCTTTCTTCTTATTGAACTTCTTCTTCCCTTTGAATTTAACATTCAGTCCTTCTCCATCTTTTGAACCTTTCTTGACATCCTTCATCTGCATGAACTTGGTCTTGATAGTTGTTTGAATTTCATCAAAACTGAGTTGTTCCTGCCTTCCAAACAACAAAGTATCTTTGAAGTTCTCAAAAGACTTAGGCAAAGAATTCAGAAGCATCAGAGCCTTGTCATCATCCTCCATCTTGACTTCCAAACTCTCCAGATCATCCATGACTCTCAAGAACTCATCCAACTGCTCATTCAACCCCTTTTCATCTGTCATTTTAAAGGCTAAGAGTCTCTGCTTCATATACAACTTGTTAGATGCAGATTTTGCTTGATACAAATCCTCCAATCTTTTCCACAAGTCAAGAGCAGACTTCTCTTTTGCAACCTCCCTCAATGGTTTGTCACCAAGGCACATAATAATGGTGTTGTGAGCCTTTTCAAGAATCTCAGTTTTCTTTGCTTGATTTTCTGCCGCATTTGTAGAAGATGAAGCCGGCCATTGATATGCGGGTTTGAGAGCATCTAACAACCCATGGTGAGTGAGAAGTGCCTTCATCTAGACCTTCCATAGCCCAAAATCATTCTTGTCCGTAAACTTCTCAATATCTAGTTCGAAAAGATCACACACGAATGAGATATTTTAATCTATATTTTGCTAAATATTATACTATGGGAGAAATATAATAAAAGTGCATGCTTGAAAAGTTTCATAGGAAGGTGCAGACATGCAAATATACTATACAACGAAGAGAAAGGTACAATAAAACAACCTGTTCTACGACTGCACTTTTAAATGTAATTTATCTATGACAAAGAAGAGAAGCAAGTTGGGCTGATTTTATTAATGTAATTTCTCTATAACAAAAGTGAAAATTCAGGAAAAGGAAAATGAAAAAAGAAGCAAGAAATACTAAATTAAAGTTTGGGGGAGTGACTCTCCACTACAAAGTCACTAACAAAATAACTCTAAGGTACATAACAAAAAAAGTGACTCTAAGGTACAAAAAAGTGGTCAAAAAGTCTAAGTTGCCCTTCTGTCCAGTTTTCTGCACTTCTGATACGTTTCTGCACTTCTGACTCATTTTAACTTTTTGTATTTTAAAATTTTAAAAGTCCAAATTTTTTAATTTACTGAATTAATTAAATTATTAATTAATACAAAATTTTGAATTTCAGCACCATAATAATTTTAGTGATTTAGTAATTTTAAATTTATGCACTTTTCGATCAATTTTATGGTGCATTTTTTTTTTAAAATTGTATTTTGAAGTCCAAAAAAATATGCAATTTTCAGAAAATAATTTTTTTTTAATTTATCCACTTCTGGGCTAATTTAGAAGTGCATTTTTTTGTATTTTATGTACTTCTAGGCAATTTTTAGAGTGCGTTTTTTAAATTTATGCACTTGTAAGCCAAATTTGAAGTGCATTTTTTTGTATTTTGTGTACTTCTAGGCAATTTTTGGAGTGCATTTTTTTCAATTTTTAGAGTGCATTTTTTTTTAAATTTATGCACTTGTGAGTCAATCTTGAAGTGCATTTTTTTGTATTTTGTATACTACTAGTCAATTTTTGAAGTGCATTTTTTTTTTAAAAAAATTGTATTTTTAGCTAATTTTGAAGTGCATTTTTTTAAAAAAATTGTATTTTGGACCCTGGAGAGCATTTAAAAAAAATGTATTTTGGACCCTAATTTAAACAGAAACACTAATATGCAAAAATTAACACCTAATTACAAATTAAACAAAAAAAATACATACACAAAATTAAACAAATTAAAAAGAAAAATACTAAAAAAAATCCTAGAGAAACCCTAATTTACAAATTAAACAAATCTGCAAAAATAAAATCCTAAAAATTACACAAATCTACAAATCTACAAATTTGATGGCCACCGTCTTCTAAAAAAATACAAAGAAATTCTATAAATTAATACAGTAAAAAATATAAAGCTTACACACATTAAAAAGCAAAAAATACACAAATAAGATGTCTTCTTCACCATGCAGCAATTTACTGAAATATGCAAACAAAATTACAGAAATTAGAATAATTATAATCCTGCAAAGTCACACTATTTTCAACCTCTCCGCCAACAACTCCCGAGCAGCTTCCCGCTTCATCTCTGCTGCTTTACCACTGCCTCGGAAATACATGTATACTTGCTGTAAAACAACCACCATTAATGAATGTCACAAACACCCAATGGATGGAGCTTTATATAGTAAATTAATAAGTAACACATGAAATTAGGCTCACCTGTATAACCCAAACGCTGAGAACAGACTCGACTCAGAACAACCCAAAACCGATGAAGTAAAAAACCTGCATAGCCACTCCAGCACAATGTTATTACAATAACAAGCACCATACTTGTTCAATTTTACAATAAAATCACAACTCATATGATATTCTAGAGTTGCATCTTAAGTGACAGATCATATCCTGCCTATTAAAATGGTTTCACAGGGATTATTAAACTTACCCCCACCAGAATATGCTTGCCTATCAGATCTACAGCTGGCAAGATCCCTCTGCACAAACACCGTCACAATCAGAACAAAAGCAAGAGTTGGTTGAAGAGAAGAGAAACAGGTCAGAAAACGTAATCATGCATAGTTTTAGAGGATTAGAAAAACACAATGATTGAGAGGATATCATGTAAGATTATACAAGCTTAAATGATCGATATGAACTCCAATAGACTTATTTGAATATCAATTGTATAAAAGGAAGCATGAATATAACTCTGCTGGAAAAATAATCAGAAGGGAGACTTACGCCAGGGATTTTCCTTTGAAAACAACGGGAGGAGCAACAACAGCAAAAATACAGAAACCTATGTGAAGCTGTCATGGCAGTTGATATCAAGGCGTCATGCATTCAGTTGGAGACAGAAAATTCATGAAGTCATATAGGAAGCTTACCAAGTAAAACAGGAAAAACCAGCCGAACTTCAGTGCACTTTCATTCCTGCAACACACAAGAATGTCAAATAGAGTTGGATAAAGATAGAGCAGCAGTTTGTTTATTCTAATTACCTTCCTGAGCATATTCACAAATAAGAATATAAGCCACATTAATTCATCTCCACCTCATAAACATCTGTGATTTTGCAATTAGCATCTTTCAACCTTACATGTCTAGTTTCAGTTTGTAGCTACAATTTTTTTAATCCCTCACGTGATCCGATGTATATTATATAAAATCCAAATGTAAAATTTTATTTTTGCAGCAAAATACCAGCACGAACCTGAAAGCTTGATAAAGACGGTACCATAACACATAGGCTCCTGGAACCCCAGATATGAAGTAGATTATGGCAAGAAACCAAATCTTTGCATCTATTAGATGGAAAAGGAACTAAATTAGAAACATCAATGCAAAGAACACTTACTACAATAACTTAATCATAATTATTTAACACCCCCTCCCTGTTTAATCCACGCAGTAGTAACAACTATGAGATTCCATAGAAGTGCAAAGGCAAGTCCTGATCATCAGAAAAAATAAGTTATCAGTGGCATAAATGGGTGCAGTGCACTTACTAAGGACCCATTTTCTCACTCTCTTCCCTATGATACGCATTAACAGACTCAACTCCATTACTCAAACTCCAATCTAAGAAATTACCGTCGCCCAAACACCTCAGATAAATCATAAACAAACCCCAGAAAGAAACCTCAGATCTACACCCAAAAAGAAACCACAACACCACCACCACCACCGAACACTCTCAGATCTACACCCAAAAAAATGAACCCCCAAATAGAAACAATAAACTAAACCAAATAAACAAACCTCAGATCCAGCGTCTCTAACTCGGAGCTGCCAGCGTCGAGCCTCCCCAAATCGCCAGCGTCGGACTCGGGGCCTCTATAGATCCAACACCACCGAAATTGCCGCCAGAGTCGAGCCTCTACATATCCTACGCGGCCACACCCATCGTACGATACCCTACGCGGCCGCCTCCATCGACCCACCAAACCAGCACCACCGTCGCCCCCTCACCGCGCCGCCACCTACGCGGCCCTCGCACACAACCGCCGCGGCCCTCGCAGCGCCCGCGACCCTCACAGCGCCCACAACCGCCGCGGCCCTCACAGACGAGCCAGAGGTCGGCGATTGGGTAGGGAGCGAGAGGGACGGAGGCGAGCGATAGGTGGGCGGCGAGCGAGGTTTTTTTTTCAGAGAGTGAAAAAAATCTATAATGAAGAGAGAGAAGGGGGAAATCAATTTAATAGAGAATAATGGCAAAAGTGTAATAAAAAATTGACTCTAGGTGTAAAAATGTCTCATTTTGTACCTTAGAGTCACTACTCAATTTGTTTGTACCTAAGAGTCACTTGACTCTATTTTTTGTACCTAAGAGTCATTTTCTGTTAAAGTTTGTCATTGCAACACATCATCTGCTTCAACAATTCAACTACACTTTCTATGAAATAGACACAAAAAGAATCCAAATTATCAATTTTAGAAAACTCAAATGTTCTCCCAACAATTTGACCAGTTCAAGTAGTAGCTATATGCAATTTCTTAAAAAAGAATTTAAAGTTTCAGATCAACTTCTTGATATTCAATCAAATGGATAAAGAATTCACTGAAGAAAAGAGAAATCTGTTATTGAATGAAAGAGTATTGTTACAATGGAGAAGATGAAAAATGAATCAGTAATTTACAACTAATCGATCTAGCTATATATATATAATACCCTTACAGTATTAGTTGGTGTATTGTAAGGTATTACTTGCAGATCTAACTAACTAACAAACTAACTACTCAGTAATTATATTTTGACTTAGTCAAAATATACTAAAACTATCCTTTATCATCTTTATATCCCCCCTCAAAATAGGAGTGGATATTTAAAAGTCCCATTTTAGACTTTAATGTGTTGTAAAGATGAGGTGATAGAGGCTTTGTGAGAGGATCTGCGAGATTGTCCTCAGAGGGTATTTGAACAAGTTTGATGACCCCTTTTTGTATCTTCTCTCTGGTTAGATGAATGTCAATTTGTATGTGTTTTGACTTCTGATGAAGGCAAGGATTGTGTGCCATGCAGAAAGCAGATTTGCTATCTGTGTAGATGTTCACTGGTTGAGGGTGTGAAATCTTAAGTATGTATAGAATTCATTGTACTTCACATGTTGTGGTGCAAAGAGCCCTGTACTCAGCCTCTACAGATGACCTGCTTATTGTGTTTTGTTTCTTGGATTTCCATGACACTAGTGAGTCTCCTAAGTACACTGCATAGCCTGTGATACTCCTTCTTGTTTCTTCACATCTAGCCCAATCTGAATCACTAAAGGCCTGCAATTGAAGTGAATTTGTGTTAGAATAAAAAATGCCCTGTCCAATTTGATATACCTGAGAAGCCTGTGTACTGCTGCTAAGTGATCTTCAGTTGGTCTGCTCATATGTTGTGTCAAAGTTTGGACAGCATATGATATGTCAGGCCTGGTGATAGTAAGATATAAGAGTTTCCCAACCAGTTTTCTATATAAGGAAATGTCTTTAAGAACAGGAGCAGTAGAGTTAGAAAGATTGTGTTTTGGATCCATAGGGGTTGAGCTGGGCTTACAACCCAAGTAACCACTATCAGTAAGTAAATCCAAGGCATACTTTCTTTGGCAAAGCTGTAAACCAGTGGTATTGCGAGCAACCTCAATTCCCAGAATGTATTTCAAGACCCCAAGGTCTTTAATGGTGAATTTCTCATGTAAGAAAGCCTTGACACTCTCAATGTCATCTAGACTGGTACCTGTTAGTATTATGTAATCCACATAACATAACAAGATAGTAAAATGGGTACCAGAGGATCTGGTGAACAGAGATGTGTCAGCTTTGGATTGCACAAAGCCAATGGAGATCAAAGTGTCAGATAATTTGGTGAACCACTGTTTAGATGCTTGTTTCAAGCCATATAAGCTCTTAGTAAGCTTACAAACATGATTATCAACAATAGTATATCTAGGAGGGGGTGTCATATACACCTCTTCATTCAAATCACCATGCAAGAATGCATTATTCACATCACATTGGTGAATGCACCAATTTTTAGAAACAACTAAAGCAAGTAGTATTCTCACAGTAGTTATTATAGCCACAGGAGAGAAGGTGTCAAAATAGTCAATCCCTTCCTCCTGTGTATAACCTTTGGCTACAAGCCTAGCTTTGTACCTCTCAATACTTCCATCAGGTTTGTATTTCACTTTATAAACCCATTTACAACCAACGCAATGTTTATTTTCAGGTAATGGAACAACACACCATGTATTTGTCCTTTCTAATGCATCTAGTTCACTTTTCATGGCAATAACCTAATTCTCATTTGTGCATGCTTGTTTATAAGTTTTGGGCTCCACAATTTGTGTAATGGATGCAGTGAATGCTTTATGAGATTGTGACAAATGTGCAGTGGTGATGAAATCACTAATGGGATAGGGAGTGCTGAAAGACAAAGTGTGATTTGCTGCAGTTGCATCAGTATGTATTAAAGAACCAGGTAGTGATGTTTTATAAACATCAAGATATGCAGGTGTAAATCTGGTTCTAGTGGATCTTCTAAGCTCCTGATCAACATTATGAGAAATCTGATCAGAATGAGTATGATCTGAATTAGCAGTAGTATGAGATATGATCTCATCAGTAAGATCTTGATGGGGAGAAATACCCATATCAGTATCCATACCAGGATTATCAGAAGAATGAGAAGATTCTGTATTACCAGAATGAGGGATGGGAATATCAGAAGAAATTGTACCATTGGAATCATGATCTGTGTGAGGTTGATCATGAGATGGAATTGCAGAATGTTGTAAATCAACAAGAAGATCTTCTGTATGAATATCAGAAAGTGAAGGGATAACATGTTTTGAAAAACTTTCATGAAAGGGATAAACATGCTCATGAAAAACTACATTTCTGGAAACAAATATTTTCCCTGTGGATATGTCAAGAAGTCTATAACCCTTCATTCCAAATGGATAACCAATAAAGCAACATTTAATAGCTCTAGGATCAAATTTAGATCTGTGAGTAGTAAGAGTACTAGCAAAACATAAACAACCAAAGTTCCTAAGATAAGAATAATCAGGCAACCTGTTATTTAAAAACTCAAAAGGAGTTTTGTTCTGTAAAACAGAAGAAGGAAGTCTATTAATAATGTGAGCAGCAGTCTGCACACAGAAATTCCAATATTTCAAAGGAAGATTTGATTGAAAAAGTAAAGACCTAGCAACTTGAAGCAAGTGCTGGTGCTTTCTCTCAACTAAACCATTTTGTTGAGAGGTCTCAACACAAGAAGTTTGATGAATAATGTCCAAAGTGTGATAAAAATCAGACAAAATAAACTCAGTACCATTATCACTTCTCAAAACCTTTATCTTAGCATTGAATTGAGTTTGGACCATATTTGAAAAAATTTCTAAAGCATTTTCACTTCACTCTTTGCTTTCAACTATAGTGAGAAAATATTTGTGTTTAGAAACAGACTCAATGCTAAAAGGCCCCCACACATCACAACGTATCAAGTCAAATAAAGCACCAGAAACAGATGTACTTAAAGGAAAAGACAACCGCTTCTGCTTAGCTAATGGACATATTTCACACACTTTATTAGTCACAGATGTAGCATTTACATTCAGTTGCTTTATTTGAAACAGTTTCCTAGAAGAAACATGACCTAGTCTAGTATGCCAAAGCTCAAAATCAACAATGTGAGAAACAGAATTAACACACTTTACAGGTTTTGCAATCTTCAAGCAATATAAGTCACCACTTTGTTCAGCAGAACCAATCACTTTCAATGTGTTGTTGTCCTGCAAAACACAATGTGAGGAAAGAAAGCTCACAGTGCAGTTAGAGTATCTAGTCAAGTGTGAAATAGACAACAAGTTGACAAAAAACTCAGGAACATATAGGACATTATAAAGTGTAAGATGTTCAGTTAGAACAATATTTCCCATGAATGTAGCAGTAGTGAAAGCATTATTAGGCAGCTTAATTTGAACATTAGAGGGTTCAGGAATAGAAGTAAACAAATCCAAACTGTGCACCATGTGATCAATGGCTCCAGTGTCAAGAATCCATGAATATTTATCAGTGGACATGAAGTTAAAACAAGAATGGATACATGTGTTACCTATTGGGGCTGAAGGCACTGAAGGAATGTTGCTGGTGTCAACAAATGCACCAGCTGCAGAATGTTGAGCCTCAGAATCCTTTTGCATCTTAGCATATGCCATGAATTGTTCAAAAAGATCTTGATTAAACAGGGGATTGGAAGCCATTTGACCCTCAGAGGTAGATGCATTGTTGACATTAGTATCCTGGCTCTCAGCCTTCCTAGGACCCCTAGGACCCTTCCATCCAGGAGGATACCCAATGAGCTGAAAACACCTATCTATAGTGTGTCCAGGCCCACCACAATGGCCACACTTAACCAACTTCTTTTTATCCTTATAGAACTTACTGTTTCTAGCCAACATAGCAATAGACTCAGATTGCTGACTAATAGAATCAGACTTTAAAGACCTTTGAGACTCTTCTTGATGTAACATAGAAAACACCTTTGACAAAGTCAATGTAGAGGACTGTAGCAGAATTTGAGACCTTATAGCAGAATAAGACTCATCTAAACCCACTAAGAACTTTACTATAGCATCCCTTTCTTGGGTTCTAGCAAGTTTCTTAGGCAAATCACAAGTACAGCCAGCCATGACACCACAAGAACACTGCAATGCAGGCCTAAAACCTAACCACTCATCCCACAAGGATTTAAACATATTATAGTAAGACACCATAGATTGCGAACCCTTAGAAATTGCACTTAAAGATTTCTCCAGCTCATAAACCCTAGTGTTATCAGAAGGGGAATACCTGATGTGAAGTTGTAATTAACTCACTCTAATATTCACACACAAGAATTAAGTGCGCACTTAGAGAAATTCTTCTTAAAGCTAGAAATACAACGTTCTTTTAGTAGTACAAATTTAACCATATATAGAAAATGATGTTCAGGCCATATATATCGCATCTTTATATATATAATATATAATTTCATGCAAGCACGGTGTTATTATCAGCACACATATTATATATACTAGAATTAGACCCGGCCGGCACCCAGCATATTATGGGGGTTGAAAAAAAAAATTTGATTTATTAAATTAAATATTTTAAATTTTTATTTAGTTTGATCAGATAAGTTCAATATTTATTGTAAAAAAAATTAATATTATAGCTTGTTAAGTTTTCAATTATATAGCATGTTGATTACAATATTGTAACAATATATACTATGAAAAATACATTATATTTAAACTTATTTATAACTTAAAATTATACTTTTTGAAAACATAAATGAAGTTTAATAGTACTCCCTCCTTTTTTTTTAAATAGATGTCATTCTGGGGTTTTTTATAACACAAATTAAGGACATTTTTTTTTCCAAAATTAATCTTAATTAATATTATTTAAATATTCTTAACAATAAATAATATTGGTTGAAAAATTAAACACACAACACATTTGTAGGAAAATTAAAATTATAATATTAAGGGTAAATATGAGATAAATGGGGATAAAATGCCAGAACGACATCTATTTCACAAATAATTCAAAAGGCTAAAACGACATGTAAATAAAAAATGAGGGAGTACTATAAATAACTCAAATGAATAAAATGAGAGTATTTCAAAATATGAGTTTGTGGTGAATAGGGGTACTGATCCGCCTTTAGTAGATAAGAGATGTGTGTTTTGGTCATGAAATAAAAAAGATCAATTAAGTTGAATATAATTTTTACTTAATCCAATACAAGAAACGGTAGCTAGGCTTTCACTTTATTAATTGAGGAATAGAATTCAATTTAGTCCCATAATTTTTTATTTTTTTTAAATGGTCCTAAGAAAGTTTAATTTACGAATTTAGTTCCCAATTTTTACGAATTGTACAATTTACATCTCAGATTTGTTGATATCCAAAGAACGATGCCGTTTTCTGGTGAGCATTAAATTTGGGAATTTCCGATAATAGTTAGCTGAATGGGATAATAATATTTATTTTTATATTATATTTTCAGCCCAATGTAACAACTCATATTCCACATCATTTTTTAATAATAAAACATTAATAAAAATAAAAATTAATTATGAAAACAAACATAAATAATAAGTGTATGTGTTCTTCCCAAGTTGAAATAGCCCTGAACCCTAAATCTCCCCAATATCAAACTGTGGCACAAGTTTTCGAAGAACAATGGCCATGTCGTGCACCTCGCACCGTTAGTGATAACCCAACTGTTCGACATGCCGGATTCTTCTAGCTCCAATAGGCCCATGCCAGTACCCGACCGCTCCCATTGGGTTTGCATCCCGCATTGGGCCAGTATCCGAGCTATATGCAGAATAGACGACTTGTGATCTTACCCATGTTTTGTCTTCGCCAGCACTGTCACAGGTTTCTACCTTTGGCAACTCATTGTCTCCCATAAGTCGCTAAATTGTCGTCACAAGGTGGAATTAAGTGTTATGGCAGTGGTTAAGTGGATTTTTTTGTTATTTTTTAATTTTATTTTAGCAATGGCTGAGAATTTCCGTTTATGAATTTGATATGATTGTTTTCCATGTTTTGTGGGAGGTCATGATAGGAATTTGTTGTTACACTACAAAAAAAATCATCTTTAGTGACAAATAAATATTTGTCACTAAAAACACATATATAGTGACAACAATATGTTACGTAACAAAATAATATAATTAGTGACAAATTTTATATTGTCAATATTAAATATAATATTTGTCACTAAAAACAAAGGATGCAAAAATCGGTCTAGGTTGCCGCCTAGGCGGCCGCTGTCCGCCGCGATTTCTGCAAAATCGGCCCAAAAAATCGTTGCCCTCTCCAGGCGCCGCCTAGGCGGCCTAGGCGCCGTCTAGGAGGCCGAGTCGGTCCAGCGCCTAGGCGGACTTATAATTAAAAAAAAATCAAAAACCAACTTATATATATATTGCCAAGTTACATCGCGAATCTGGGAGAGAGAAAAAAAATCAAAAAGCCCTAGGTTGCGCCGCTGCGCTGCCGCAACTATCCCCTTCGCCGCGCTGCCACAGCCGCCTTCCTCCGCTACCTGCCCACAGCGCTGCCGCCTGCGAGCGACGCAGCGCTCGCCCAAAAAGCCCGACGCGCCCGAACCTCTGACGCCGCCCCTCCCTTGGTATGTATATCAATTTAACATTTTTTTTACCTCGATTGGGGAAGAGGGAGCAATCTTGAGAAATAATATTTAAGACTAAGAGAGAGAGATGTGTGAGAAATGTTGAAGACTGAAGAGTGGTTGGTTTTTGTTGAATTTTGAATGGAAATGTTGAATTTTGATCGTGGGGGGTTTTTGAGGAATTGTTGGGTCAGAGTGAAATGTGTTGATGATGGCTATAATGTTGTTAGTTTGTTACTGTGTATAGCAAATTATGGTAATATTTCAATTCAATGAGAATGGGTCAATAAAAATCTCATTTCAATTCAAATTAAAAAAAAAAATTGAAAAAAAAATCGGATTGTCTAGGCGGCCTAGGCGCCAGGCGGCCAACAAATGCCCGACTAGCGTTTTCCGACTTCTGCACCCTTGCTAAAAACACATATATAGTAACAACAATTTGTTATGTAACAGAATAATATAACTAGTGACAAATTTCTATATTGTCAATATCTAATTGAATATTTGTCACTAAAAATACACATATAGTGACAACAATTTGTTATGTTACAGAATAACATGATTAGTGATAATTTTTTATATTGTCACTATTTAACAGAATATTTGTCACTAATAACACAAACATATTGACAACAATTTGTTATGTTACAATATAGCATAACTGGTGACAATGTTATATATCGTCGCTATTTAACTAAATATTTTGTCACTAAAAACACACATATAGTGACAACAATTTGTTCTGTTACATAATAACAAAGTTAGTGACAATTTTATATATTGTCACTATTTAATTGAATATTTTTCACTAAAAACAAACATATAGTGACAACAATTTATTATGTTACAGAAGAGCATAACTGGTGACAATATTATATATCGTTACTATTTAACTGAAATATTTTATCACTAAAAATACACATACATTGACAACAATTTAATTTGTTACAGAATAACGAAGCAAGTGACAATTTTATATATTATCTCTATTTAATTGAATATTTATCACTAAAAATACATATATAGTGACAATAATTTATTTTGTTACAAAATAATATAAGTTGTGATTAATAACAACAACTTTATATATTGCCAATATTTAATTGAGTATTTATCATTAAAAACAAAAATTAATATCCATAAAGTTTAAACAATTCGTAAAATTTACATTTAAAAAAATATCAATTTTTTAATTAATCTAAAAATAACTACATAATGTGAACATTGTAAAAAATTTGAATTGAAATACATTAGATAAAAATGTCTAATAATTTTAAGATAATTAAAATATTTTTTTAGAAATAATGTATTATAATTATATAATCACCAAAAAAAACAAAAAAAAAATTATATCAGTTAAGATAAATAAATTTTTTTATTAAGTGATATAAGATGAACTAAAAATGATCTAAAACTATTTAATTAATTTGAAAATTACCTAAAATACAAAAAAAAAACATATAAATGTAATTTAATTTTTTTTAAATTAAAAATAATTATAAGATTTTTTATATTTGAATCTATCCATTATATCAAATTCAAATATATTTGATTGTTATTAAAATTTATATTTTAATACCAAACTCTTTTTAAATATTTGAATTTGATGCAAAATCAAATATAATGAACATGTTTAATTAATAATGTTCAATTCTATATATAAATGAGTTATACACACATATATATATATACACACAACTAACTTAAAAGTTATAGTAATATAGATGGGTGTTTCTTACGACAATCAGAGTGTCGTACTGACTGCCAATAATCAGGGTCTGAAATTGTGACACGTGTCGTCGTATCCTATTGTACTTACTAACTACATGTTGTACTTATTTTAATATTTTAAATTATTTTTTAAAATATATTTTGTTATTTACTTTTTTATCTCACTTAAAATAAATTAAAAAATGTATTAGTTTGAGAATATATATGTGAATAAAAAATTGAGTTCAAATCAACATTTCTTCCTCGCAGAATTAAAATTCAACAATTATTAAATCTTAATTAACTATAAATTATTAGAACCCTAATTAATCAAATATGAATGATTTTTTAAATTCTGCAAAAAAATCTTCAGAGTTTTCTTCCTCTCGTGCATACTGTTATCGCTCCCCCTATTGTATCCCAACACACACGGCCCAAGCACAAGACCTCTACATAATTCATTGATTCAACCATAATTCATTGACTCGACCATAATTATATTTTTTAAAATATTTAATTTATTATAATAGTACGACAGTACGACACAAGTCGATAGATAGTACGATGCAGAACGATGGTTAGTACAATGCTTAGTACAACAGGTAGCAAGTCATTAATTTTAAGTCTTTAAATTTTATATCTGATGGTTCAGATTAACTGACTATTGACAGTCAGTACGACAATCTGACTGTCGTAAGAAACACCCAATACAGATTTCGAAAAACTTTATAATGACAACATGTAAGAAACATTTGTAACAACTCCAAATTTATATACAAACTCAACATAAAGTATCAAAAGAAATGAATATCAGAGAGAAGCGAGTTAATTGGTTCAAACGGTTGAAACACAATTACCTATGGCGTGAGGTCATAAGTTGAAGTCAACAATTGCCCGATCAAAAAAGAAAAAAATGGCAATGAAAAAATACTTAAAAGTCTTTTTGGCTTACCTTATAAGTTCCTAAACAATTTGAGAACTTATACACATGGTTATATATTTAGATTATAATAATTAACATTAGCAAATCATTACAATCATACGAAACAATAATATTATAACTTCGTTCAACTCGTCACCTAAGCGCACTAAAATCATTTCGACGAGATGCTCATCACCTCATTATTACACTTTCACATTTTCATTAGGGTTCTCTAACTTTGTGGTTTCTATTTTTTGGTCCGATTGTAGAGGTAACACTACCTGTTATTGATAATGTCGCATTATCTTTATTTTTTTAATTGAGTAGGTCTCCGATAAACTTATTCATAGTATGAAATTTATACTAATATACTTATAAACTAATATCATAGCACTTATCAACTGATCATACCACTACAATTGTAAACTGAGATCATAACATTAAATGTTATAGGTATTAGTTTCTAAGAGTAACAATATCAATTTATAAGTGTAATTATATCAATTTTATAATATGAATAAATTTCATATGAGAGTTTGTGTTTTTAATTTTGTTTTATTTTATGTACCTACATGACATATTTTGATTGGTTGGATATCCAAGAAAATGAGAAACTATTTCAAAATTTTCAAATAAAACAAAAACGTTTTCAATTAAAAATGATAAAATTCTAACAAGTTCTGAATTTTTTAATTAATTACAAAATAACATATACGAATGTGAAAATCATATAAAAGAATCATGAAATAAAATTTTAAATTATTTAACAAAATAAAAATTGTTATAATAATCTAAAATATATACGTATAATAAGTAACTTAGAACATATATAATAAATATATTTGTAAAAAAATAACAATAAAAAGAAAATTTGTAAAAGTCAGTAGTAAGAATTATGAAACTGTGAAAACTAAAAATAAAATCAAGAGATTATTTGGTGTGAATCACTGTTCATTTTTTTCATCTTTAAATAAAATCTAGAATTTATATTGTGTGAATCAAATTCCAAGATAAAATTGATGAATATATTTTTTTTTAAGGGTAAATTGATGAATAATTAATCACCCTTAATTAGGTGATTGAGTTAATTAATTAACTATTAATAATGATGAGAATAGATACAACCGTGATACATGCGGGAACAAACCTAGTCAAATGTACTGAAGATATATCTATATATTATTATTTATGTAGAGTATTCTTTGATATACAATATTGAGATTAATCAATATTTATCCTTATAAAGATTTTAAAATTATTCTTTGATGAATTTTAAATTTGATAAATAATACGTACTTTATTAGAGAGATAAAACTCCTGCGTCCTTCCCCCTCCGCCCTGCACCTCTCGATCAATGATATTAATTCAGGGGTCTTCACTCTAAGGTACAAAAATTGCTACAGTATTACTCTAAGGTACATTGTGCAAAAAATGATTTGCACTTTAGTTCAAAGTTTGAACTGTGCAAACCATTTTTTGCACAATGTACCTTAAAGTAATACTGTAACAATTCTTGTACTTAGAGTTATTAGGTTATTATTATAAGGTTAAATTTGAAATTATTATATAAAAAATATAAGGTTATGAATAAAAAATAAATAGCATTAGCAACATATTTTTTTTATCATACCATGCATCACTATTCCAATTTCCAACCCACGTCCTCACGTCCATACTTCCACTTTCTCTTCTTTTGCAAATTTTTTTCATTTCCCTCCATAATATCTTCAATTTCTTACCCAATAATCTTAAATTTAAATTCCCTCCACAAAATTTAATTTCTCTTAACCTCTTCAAATACAGATTTATGTTCGTGTCTTCATGGAAACTGTTACTCCTAATATCCTCTCCTCATCAGGTACGAAAAACTACTCTAGTACGAGTTATTTTTTCTTCTGCTCTAATTATGTATTAGGGAATAAATCAATTAAGTCATGATTTATTCCATGATTTATTGTCATTAATTACATATATTAACAAAGTGTACAAAATATATATGGAAATTACATCACAATTAATTACAAAGAATTAATGACAATAAATCATGGAATAAATCATGACTTAATTGATTTATTCCCTAATATTATGCATGATAGATTTTTGCACTAATTAATTTCTTTATGTGCAGTTCCAAACATGAACCCTGATCCAGAGCTACAATTCGCCGATCTTGTTGTACTTGAATTCTAATGGCAATTAAATTGCTATTTTGAGTTATGCATTTATGTGTTGTTTGTTTTGAAGATTATTTACGTGATGAAAAAGGTGCAGGGATAAATAGGAAATGAGTTTAGATTTTAGAAGACTTTCAGAAGTTTATATATCACATTGTCTTATACAAATGTTGCATGTTAAAATACTGTTTATATGGTATGGAAATCTTTTCAGTATCTGATCTAATAAATAATTAATGTAGTCTTTAAAAAACTTACAGTGATTTTTTTTTTTGAAAGAAACTTACAGTGAATATTAGTATATAAATTAAATTCAACTATGATTTTCATTTGTACGTAGTGTGACATTTGCATTTGATTTTTTTATTCTTTTTAGTTGCATTATTGATCAACTCTAGCTAGTTTTGGAGAGGGGACAAGATATTCATTAGATTGTATATTAGTATTTTTTTTTTTTTTTAATTTGGACGTCTACTACGTACGCGATCAAATTTTCTACTTTATTATTTTATGATCTTCCTTTAATTTCTTCAGGATAAAATTGTTGAATTACAAGAAGGTGATGATCCAATTCCTAAAGATGAAGCATTGGTGGAGGTGCTTGGGCAATAAAAACCTAACCAACTACGAGGTTGTGGAGATAGCTTAAAGCCGCCTTCATAAAAAAGAGAGAGAATTAATGCTGAACTACTTAAAAAAATGAAAATATGAGAAAGGAACATGAACAAGACAAAGAAGTGATAGAAGCATTAAAGACGCAAAATCAAGAGATGAAGATGTATGGGAGTCCTTGGAAGGCAAATTTCCTCACTGAACCGTATAAGTCGTTGATATTACTTTCTTTCAATAAGTATTCATTAGAACTTTATTTTTTTTGCAGGTTTGAAAGACAATTATTGATGGAATTGACATACTATCTACAAGTTTAGGACAATTCATTATGTTATGTAATTTCTTTTAAACATTGACTTTAGTGTATCTTGTGTAATTTAGACTCGCAACGACTCACACTTTTATTTTAAGTATTGATTTATTTTCAATGCAAAAATAGGTTATTTTATAGATATAAAAACAATTTCGTAAAAATATATATTGTCACTACCTTGAATTATATATAAATTAATTTGTCTCAATATCCTATTTTAATTTAATGATATTATTATTTTGGTTTTAGTGATAGCTGGATGGTGAATATAGTTAAAATATGTTTGTTCAAAATATTACAAATATTATTATTCTTTTAGAATTTTATTTAAAATATTGATATAAAAATACAAATTGTGATGATATCTTTTAATTTGTAGTGATGATTATATTTTAATTAGTGACACAATAATAATGATGACTTGTAGTTACGACTATTATATATGTTTAAACACAAACATCATATTTTACTGATAATAATCTGTCATGACTAAAAGTCTCAACTATAGTGACATGATTTTTTGTAATTATATTATGTATTTTAGCAACAATGAGTAAATGTAACTAAAACATTGTGTAACAGTGACATTAAAATAAATGTGACTAAAACATTGATTTACAGTGACAACAAAGGTATGTGACTAAAACCTTGAGTAACAGTGACAAAAAAAGACCTGTGACTAAAATATTGAATAACAATGACAACAAATATACATGACAAAAATAATGAGTAACAGTGACAACAAAAAATATATGTGACTAAACATTAAGTAACAGTGACAAAAAATATTCGTGACTAAAACATTGATTAATAGTAACAAAAAAATATACGTGAATACAACATTAGTTTTGGTGACAAAATATAAACATGACTGAAAATATGATTTACAGTGACGATGAAAACATTTGTGTCACTAATCTTATAGTGACACTATTTATAGTCACAACATAGTGACAATCTCCAAAATTGTCACTAACTATTTTTAGTGATAAAATTGATATTTAAATTATTGCTTATGGTGGTGAATTACGGGCACAACGTTAGGGAAGAAAAAGAAGAACCTGGAATTCTTTTTCATTTTATTAATGCAAAAAAAAAAAAAGATTTGTCAAAACTAATTTTAATTTATTTTTGTTTTTAAATTTCCTTTCATTACATGTGTGCGCGCTTGTGTTTCATTGATAATTATTCACTTATCAGCATGTCACATGTATCCTACTTATAGCATTCCACCAGAAATTTTCAAATTAAATGATCATGTACCAAAAATATGACAAAAAAGACAAAGTCTAGTGTGCAAATTTGTATAGATACAAAAGCTTTAAATTTCAATCAAATTCTATAATTGATGAATATAATACAAAATTGAGTGGTTCATGGTTCACTCGGTCCGACTAGTTCATGGTTCATCCAGCTCAAATAGGTAATAATTTAGGGTTTAATTATTTAGTGTTTAGGGTGTAGTTGGTTGATTTAGGACAATTTTATAGATTTTCATCTATACAAATTTGCACACTAGACCTACTCGACAAAAAATAACGTTGTTTCGTTGATTCTTGTGATTTTGGAATGAAAATAGTACAATTAGCAAAAAAATTGGGACTAGATTTATACATCAAACTTTATTGAGATTATTTTAAAAAAATATGATAATTAAGTTAATAAGACTAAATTGGATTCTATCCCTATTAATTAATTGATGAACAAAGAGGGAAAGGGGTAAATTCATTTCAAATTTCAGTAGAATTGAAAATTCCCAATTCCTAATTTTATTATAAAAACAGCAAGGTATATATAATGAGTTGATCATTCAGTTGTCTACTTTACATAACTCAATAAGGCAATTAATAATAAATATTTAACTGCAACAAAAATCGCCAACAAAACCAAAAAAAGAAAATAAATTAAAAGGTTATATAGGTTTTCACTCACTAGAACTTGAACACTCGGAAGATGTAGATAAAAGCTGATCCAAGAGCTCAGATCCCAAATCCTGAAGAACCACAATCTCATGATCCTTCTCTTTACAGCTTATTCTTATCCTTTTATGCGTCTCTTTCAACGCAGTCTCCGCCACTTTTTCCAACGGAAAATTGAGCTGAGCCACGCGTTGCGAATGCAGCTTGGTCGTACGCTAAACCTGCTTCTTCCGCGGTGTCGAATGTTCCAAGCCAAACCCTAGCTCCATGCCTCGTAGAATCCCTAATTTCCGCGGCGTATTTCCCCCACGGCCTCTTTCTTACGCCGATCAATCTTCTCTTTTTAATTGTATTTGTGGAGGTTTCCGTTTTTTCGGTTGTGGAAATTGTGAACGAAATGGTTTTATCTTCTTGCAAGAATTGAAAAAAGTCCATTTTTTGCGTGTGATGAATGGGTTGAAGAAAGAATAAAATTTGTGGGTGTTGTTTTTTAATTGCCGTAAATAAGGAAAGCCTAGATTGTAGGACAACTAAGATAGGCTTGTCTTTAGTACTATAAGAGTTGCAACTAGTTAATTAAGATATATTTTAATTATTTAACGGTTATTTATTTATTAATGATGATATAATTAAGGGGTTGGATTCATAATATTATAATGATATATATTTAATTAAGGTTATGGATTCAAACCTCAAGGCTAACATTTTTGTTTTGTTTAATGTAACTTGTGTGTTTTTAAAGAATTTCAAATAATGTACGAAAAACTTAAAATAATGCAGGTGCATACGCCCTATATAATTAGATTGATATTATTAGTTTTTGGTCTGTTCCGTCGATCAAATTTTCAAAGCATGTTGTCTTCTTCTAAGTTTTTTTTTTTTCCTTTTCTTTTTCAGCTTAAGATCAGGAGGTCATACACTTATGTCTTATGAATGTATTCCACAAAATGCAGCATTCATCGTCTATTTTTAGACAATGACCTTCCTTAATTTCTTTTATATAATTATAAAAAAGGGCAGGGATATTTGCTAAATTTAACTATTAATTAGTTTATTTAGAAAAAGAAAGCAGGAAAGACACATCAAGCATTCATTAATAATCCTTATTTTTTTGTAATATTAAAAGTGACGTTATACATATTTCAATATGTTATAATGTAATTTTATTTTAAAAGATTATATATATATCGATCAATTTTGTTTTAGCCTCTGTTCCATGCAAGTTCAATATCAAGATTTGATTTTTTTTTTTAAACATCAGAATAATTTAGAGTTCTGTTTGGCCTATATATCTAAGAGCCAGCAAAATAGAATACAAGGGCTCAAAAATAATTAAGTAGATTCAAATCCATTAATTCAATGTATATAAATTGGGCGTTCAAATTAATATTAAATGTTACAGTACAAGGTATCCGGACCCTCTCTTAATATTTTTTTAGGAAGGAAAATAAAAAACTTCCAATGGGATTAGCTAATTAAATAATTAATTAGTCCAGGTGAGTTTATGTGGTTTCTCATGATAAAGAATTATAAATGATGAATATTTATCCGCTTAAAATAAGAGAACAATGAATGAAGGTTATGCAGTTTCCAAGCGTGGACTTGATATTTTGTCTTCTTCCGTCGGCGGAGTTGCTTTTTATTGAAAAACACATTACTATAATATTAAATTATGAACATATAATGTTTAAGAAAATTCTATGTTTTAAGCATATCATTAAACAACATGGACCAGACTCAGGAAACAATTAAAAGCATTAGTCTAATTTTTTCAGATGTCTCTGGGTTTATGGTCGATCTAAGCTTTTCAGATTCAAAATCTGAGAACTCTATTAAATTAATTGTTGAAAGGCATTAGATAAATATCAGGTAGATCTAGACTAGTGCGGCAAAGAATAACCTTCAAGATCTATATATGATTCGTAGTACAAATTACGTAAATCTCTTTCGATGTTTGGTCATATTAATTACTAAAAAATCTTGGAATTTAAATTATAAATTACCAAAATACTTTCCAACGATTAAAAAAAATCACAAAAAAACGTATGTGCTCATATTCACAAAAACTTGTGTGCTCATATTCATGTGAATTCGCTACTTTCTAAGTATCCCGGTTAAATATATGGAGTATCACTATATAACATGAATGTCATTATTTAGTACATAAATCTAGTATTTCTCAAATGTGGTGATATTTAAAAACGAAAGTCCTTTGAAATAAAGCTCACGTGAGACCTTCTCTTAAAAGATTAACTTGACTGGCGAGTTATGTAAAATTACAAAATAATTCATCAATGCAATAAGAAAAAACAAAATAAGTGAAATAATTTTGCATTTCTTGATCAATCAAATCTTTTTTCTTTTTTTTTTTGTGCGTTTTAGGGTATTTAGTAATAATTCTAACCATGGGCTTCTTTTTGAGTACTTTGTAAAAAATTTAGAGTATTTTTAATTATTTATCCTTTATTTAAGAAGTTCGTTGTTAATGCCATTTCATCCTTTGTTGGTTTGGATTTAAAATACATGAGAATTTTCAGGATTCTTGTAGAAATTTAAGTTTTAAATCTTGTTACTTTTTTTTCTTTTTTGGATAAAAAATCGAGAATTAAACCAAAATAATCTTATAACTTTGCATCTTTATTAAAATAGTAATAAGCTTTTTCAATTGACAAAAACTCGTATGAGACGGTCTCATGCATGAGAAGGGTACAACCTAACCTAAATCAACACCCACCCCTCCCAAAGTGTTAAAGCGTCAATGCCCAAATTATACTACGTCTCATCGTACGTGAGACCGTCTCATGCAAGTGTGTCTCTTTTCAATTTAGTCCCACATGTATTCAATTTGATCCAATTTAGTCCCCAAACTGCCGGATGTCGCTCAAATTTGCTCAAACAACGTAGTTTTGGACACGCACCCCCAATTTTGACCGGAATATGTAAGACACTTGTCCAAAACGACGTCGTTTTGGACAATTTTGAGCAACCTCCGACGGTTTGGGACTAAAAGGAATAAAATTGAATACATATGAGATTAAATTGAAAATTTTAATAATTATATATAAGACAATTTCAATAAAAGTGCAAAATTATGGGACCATTTTGGTTTAAATCACTCAAAAATCTTGTTACTTTTATTGATATAGACACATCGAAAATAGCTTGGAATAAGGCTCTAAAGCCTCTAATGTAAGCAAGCAGGTGTTGGACTTTATCTCCATTTACTTTTAATATTTATGTACGGTATTGAATCTAAAATCACTACAAAAAATGCGCATTTTACCGATGGAAATTAGCGACGGTTACAAGAACAGTCGCAAATAGCGATGGTTTTTACGACGGTTACGGTCAAATGATCAAAGTCAACAGTTTTAGCGACGGTTTAGAGAACCGTCGCAAATAGCGACGGTTTTAACGACGTTTTGGACTAACCCCTTTAGCGACGGATTTAGCGACGATTTTTTTAGCTACAGTTTTTTTTTTAATATTAATTATGTATTTTTTTTATGTTTCAGGATTATACTAGGTTTTTTAATTGTTGTTAATGCACCTTACCATATATTTAATTTATAGTCACTAGGAGAAGAGTTCCACCTGACCGTAGTCAGATCTATTTCGAGGAGTTTACGATATAAAATTTAATTCATAGTATATTTAAATATATATATATTAACTAAAAGTAGTACTTGTTTAAATAGAAAAGTAATACTTGTTTAAATGAAAGTATTACTTGTTAAATGAAAAATATTACTTAAGTTTAAATAGAACAGTAGTACTTGTTTAAATAGAAAAGTAGTACTTGTTTAAATGAAAAGTAGTACTTGTTTAAATAGAAAAGTATTATTTGTTTAAATAGAAAAGTAGTACTTGTTTAAATAGAAAAATAGTACTTGGTTAAATGAAAAATATTACTTGTTTAAATTAAAAGTATTGTTTAAATAATAGAAAGTATTACTTGTTTAAATGAAAGGTATTACTTGTTTAAATGAAAAGTATTACTTGTTTAAATAGAAAAGTAGTACTTGGTTAAATAAAAAACATTATTTGTTTAAATTAAAAGTATTACTTGTTTAAATAGAAAGTATTGCTTGTTTAAATGAAGGCAAAGTATAGTGTGAACAAGTTTCACGGTGAAACTGGTTAAGGAGTGTGACTTATATTACTAAAGAGTGTGACTTTTTACTGTAAAGGGTGTGACATTTTATTATAAAGAGTATTACTCATAAAGGTGAAGGGTGTGACTTATATTATATCAAAGAGTGTCGTAGTGATAACTGAATGGTGTGACTTATATTACTAAAGGGTGTGATTTATATTATTAAAGATTGTCTATAAAAAAAAAATCAGTTTTACGGTGAACAAGTTTCACAACATACCAACTCTTAAATGAAAAGTAGTACTTGTTTAAATAGAAAATATTACTTGTTTAAATATAAAGTAGTATTTTTTTAAATAGAAAGTAGTATTTGCTTTAAAAAAAGAATTTGTAGGACATATACAATTTAAAAAGAATATAATCATTCATTTATAACTTATAAAGTAAAATATATATATAATTAGTATTTTTAAAGATTATTAGATAGTTAAATTAAATAAATGAAATAAAAAAAAATTAAAAAAAAGTGTAAAAAAAACGAATTATAAATAAATAAATAAATATAATTTTAATATAATACAATTTAATTTAAATTTATAAATAAATAAAAATTATAATTATTATATTAAAATGCGGGTAAATCATTAAATTAGATAATTGAAATAAAGGATTTAAAAAAAAAATTGATTTTTTTTTTTTAGGACATATAGAATTAATTTCATTAAATAAATGCAAGAAAGCAAGTGCCCGGGCGGTTTGATCCCCGCTCAGGCGCCCATAGGTCCCGTGTTCGATCCCCCTTGGGAGCGAAAATTTGTCTCATTTAATTGGGAGACTTGGGGGCTTATATATGATATTCTTGGTGGTTGGGTTCGAGATGGTCCATTGTCCTCATTTATTCTTGGTATGTGGTTGGGTTCGAGATGGTCCATGGTTCGGGTGGTTCGGTGCCCACCCGGACGTCCCCTGAGCTCGGGTTCGAACTACCGTGAGCCTTTTTTTTTTTCGTAAATTCACGCTTTAACTGTCGCTACGGTTAGCTACCCTCGATTCAATGACGAATTTTTTTCCGTCGCCAAAATCGTCGCTAATGTCGTTAGCAACGATTTTTTCCGTCACTAAAATCGTCGTTAAACCCCGTTTTTTTTTGTAGTGAATATAATAATTTGCGATACCAATACGAATGATCTGGACTTTCTTGATAACTTACTAACTTAAGGAGGAAGGGTTCCAATGAATGATTTCAATTGATTGAAAAATTGAAATGCATTTGATGTCTCTGGTTTCTATAATTAAGTTGTATACCCAGCTTGATTAATTATGCCTTCGGTGAATTCTTGCAGATTTAAGTAGATTTTTTTTTTTCTTTAAGTGTCACTCTTAAAGGAGCTGGTTCGTTCAAAGAGTCCGGATATGTTATTTCTTACTGAAACTTTGTCGTATGGTATTCGGTTTGAAGCTCTGCGTGTTGAGCTTAATTTTGCTAATTGTCTTTCCGTTGATTGTATTGGCCGTAGCGGTGGCCTTGCTATGTTGTGGAATAATAATATAAATTCTTCTGTTTTGAGTTATTCCAACAATCACATTGATATGCATGTTGTGGAGAGTGGGAGAGAGTGGCGTGTAACAGGTTATTACGGCTTCCCGGATAGGAGAAGACGTCAATTATCGTGGAATCTTTTACGCCATTTGGCAACTGTTCATGCTCTTCCCTGGGTTGTTATCGGGGATTTTAACGACCTTCTTAATCTTGAGGATAAAAGAGGAAGGGTTGATCATCCTCAATGGTTACTTCGGGGTTTCCGGGATGCTATAGCAGACTGTCACTTAGTGGATGTTCCTCTTAGTGGTTATAAATTCACATGGTTTAGAGGACGAAATTCAGATAATTTGGTGGAAGAACATCTGGATAGGGCTATGGGCAATCAGGATTGGCACCTAACTTTCCCTAATGCAACACTTCAAAATTTGGTGACCCCGGTATCTGATCATAATCCGATACTACTGGATACCGCGCCTTCAATTGTGCGAACAAGGAAACGCGGGTTCAGATTTGAGAACCTGATGGCTCTTTGAAGCTGAGTTGAAGAAGGTGGTGAAACGTGGTTGGGAAGGATTCGGCGACCTTGCTTTCTTACCAAGAATAAAGGCATTAGGCGAGACGTTGGCATTATGGGGAAATACTTCTGATTCCCAATTTCGATGGAGGAAAAAGGAGGCGGAGCGTCGAATCGAAGTTTGGCAAGGCGCTTTATCCCCTCATGGGCAGAGCCAATATATGGCTGCAAAAGAAGAGTTGGGTCACCTCTTAGTCCAAGAAGAGCAATTTTGGCGCCAAAGGGCGAAGGTATTCTGGTTACGAGATGGTGATTTAAACACCAAATTTTTCCACCAGTCAGCCACGGCGAGAAAACGCCGTAATAAAATTGAGAAGTTGCAGAACGATGAGGGTGTTTGGGTGGATTCTCAGGAAGGCTTATGTACGGTAATTGGTAATTACTTCTCATCATTATTCATCCCTAGAATTGATGATGTAACTAATTTTGAGTTTCTGAATACCGTGGGAGGCATGATAACGAATGAACAAAACGCTATGCTTACTCGGGATTTTGAAATGGAGGGGTTCTAGAATGCGATTAAACAAATGCACCCGGATAAAGCGCCAGGTCCAGATGGTTTTAATCCAGCCTTTTATCAGAAATGTTGGGAAGAGGTGGGGGAGGATATTTTTCAGAATGGGGTTCAGTGGTTAAACTAGGGTATCTTTCCGACAGAGCTTAATGATACAAATGTCGTTTTGATCCCCAAAGTGGAAACTCCTCAAACAGTAAAGGATTTGAGACCTATATCCCTCTGCAATGTGTTGTACAAAATAATCTCTAAGGTTCTGAGTAATAGGCTTAAGGAAGTTCTGCCGGGGTTGGTTGATAAGGCGCAATCTGCATTCGTGGCTGGACGTGCTATCCAGGATAATGTGATCATGGCTTTTGAAGTCGTACATGCTATGAAGAATAGAAGACAAGGTCGAAGAGGAGATATGGCAATTAAGATCGACATAAGCAAGGCTTACGATCGGGTTGATTGGGAGAATTTAGAACGCATTCTGACTCAATTGGGTTTTTCAACAAGATGGGTTAACTGGATGCTGATGTGTGTTCGGTCTGTGAGGTACTCAATTAAAGTGAATGATAAGTTGGTGGGCCAGATTGTCCCGGGTCGCGGCCTAAGACAGGGAGACCCGTTATCGCCGTATCTTTTTATATTATGCACGGAAGGATTATCGGCAGCTATTAATCGGGCGTGTGCTAACTCGGTTATTCATGGGAACAAAATATGTCCCAATGCTCCAGGAATTAGCCACTTATTTTTTGCTGATGATTCCTTATTATTTTGTCGGGCAACGGAAGAAGAAGGTCAAGCTATGAAAAGCATTCTGGATGAGTATGAGCGAGTTTCTGGACAAGCCATCAACTACAACAAATCAGGCATCTTTTTCAGTAAGAATGTCAACGATGAGAGAAGGGCAGCCCTCAAGAATCTGCTGGGTATTCATCTTCCGTTGAACACCGGGAAATATTTGGGGCTTCCATCTTTGGTGGGACGGTCCAAAAGAGAGATATTTTCTTATATAAAGGACAAAATATCGAAGAAGTTGCAAGGTTGGTGACAAAGGAAGCTCTCTAAGGCAGGGAAGGAAGGTTTGATAAAAGCGGCGGCCCAGGCCATACCGACGTATTGCATGACGACATTTCTTATCCCATCGACTCTATTAGACGAAATTCATATTATACTTAATAAGTTTTGGTGGGGGGATAGTTCTGATGCAATGACAGGTATTAAATGGATGAGATGGGAGAAGTTGTGTGTGCATAAGAATGTTGGGGGTCGGGGTTTTAGGGATCTCTACTTATTTAACGTCGCACTATTAGGAAAAATGGCATGGCGCTTGATAAATGATCCGGATGCATTGGTTTGCCGCCTGCTCAAGTCAAAGTACTTTCCAAGAAGTGATTTTCTTGATGCACTTCCGGGGGGGAATCCTAGTTACACGTGGACTAGTATTCTTGCTAGTCAGGAACTCATCCGTGAAGGTTTGAGATGGAAAGTAGGCGAAGGGGACCGAGTAAAAGTCTGGGGGCAACCGTGGCTTAATGATACTACGGGCTCCTTTATTCGGACCCAATGTCCTGAGGGTTACGAAGACATGAGGGTTCAGGAGTTATTAAGCCATGATGGACGGACTTGGGATTTGGAGCAACTCCAGTACTTCTTGTCGAATGAGGATGTCGATCGGGTGTTGAAGACTCCAATTCCACCACCGGGTGCTATGGATAGACCTATATGGCATTATGATCGGAGTGGTAGTTACACGGTCAAATCGGGATATAGAGCTCTTGTCGAGAGGTTTGCTGATCATGAGTTGGAAGTTGAAGGTCGATGGAACCTTTTATGGGGTTTGCATGTCCCTCCAAAGGTCAAGGACTGTTTGTGGAGAATGACTAGAAATTGTTTACCACACAAAGTTAATCTTTTCGAAAAGAAAGTAGTGGATGATAAATGGTGTGTTTTTTGTGGGGATCAACATGAAGACTCATGGCATGTCTTTTTCAATTGTAGATATGCATTGGAGTGTTGGGACATTGTTTTACGAGACCAACTAGAGAGGAACATTGATAATGCAGAAAGCTTGTTGGATGTCTGTTTTGCCATGCTTCAGGAGGGAGGGCGGAATACGGCAGCCATTTTTGGGATGTAGATATGGCAAATATGGAAGGAATGGAACTCGATGGTGTGGGAGAATACATGCAAGACCCCCCCGGAAGCGGTGCATGCGTCGGCTTCGTATCTTAGAGAATGGTTGCAAGTGAAATTAGTAATGAGCCAAATGGATGGGGTTGCTGTGGCAATTCAAAAACCATGTCACGCATGGCACCCGCCTCCACACAATTTTACAAAAATAAATGCTGATATTAGTTTATTTGCTGGTATGAGAAGGCTGGGAGTGGGCTTGGTTCATAGAGATTCTACTGGTGGATTTTTAAGGGCTAAGAGCATGACTAAATTGGGTGGTGAGGAGGCAGACATAGGAGAGGCTTGGGGTTTTCTGGAGGCGATCACATGGGCAATAGAATTGGGTATTGATAATGTGATTATTGAAGGGGATTCAAAGGTGGTGGTTGATGCTATAAATCATGGTACTTCTAATATTAATGTCTTTGGTGATTATATTCGAGCTAGTGTGTAATTATTGACTAATTTTGAGTCAATTTCTATTGTTTTCGTTAGGGAAGCCAACGTTTTGGCTCACGATATTGCTAGATCTTCCATTAATTATGGGAGCTCTTTTTGTTGGACAGATCCTCCGAACTTTGTGAACGGATTGTCCTACTTATTATGTCAGTGCAATAACATGAGCTAAGCATTATTGCGTTAAAAAAAAAAAAAAAAAGTGTCACTCTTATGTATATGAAGTTTTAGTAGTATGTTTATAAAGTGTTATTGTTTAAAAATTTATTAATTTTTAAATAATAATATTTTATATACACAACAGTGACATTTTAAATGCACAACAACGATACTTAAATATAAAAATTTCATGTGAAGTTGGGAGCACATAAATTTTTTCCCCTTTGGTTTGAAAGAAGGGGAAGGAGCAAATTAGTTTTGGAGGTTAAATCTATTTAACATTTATAGATTAAATATAAATATGATTGGGAATTTCGTAGAATCCATACAAGAAAAACATCACTTTAAACTCAAAATTGATTTTCGGAAAAAGAACTCACTCTTCAGTGGAAAACAAAAAATTGTGTCTCCAACCTCCGCCCTCTCCTCCAATTTCACCTTTTTCACAAATGTTGACAATCGATTCATTCTTTTTTTTAATCAGACAAATAGTGACTCGAACACTCATGACTTCTCGGTATATGTAATGGTGTTCTACCACTTGAGTTATGATCTCTCTTAAGATTACCTTGTGGTACTTCTTGTTTGGTAATGAAACTCTCCTACTTTCATTATCTCTCCTACTTTCTTGTTTGGTCATGAAACTAACCCGTATAATTTAATCTATGAAAATCAACATCAGGTTCATAAACAACCTACTCAAATTGCCAAAGCATGCTCAACTACTAAAGGACTAAATAATTAAATAATATACCTATTATATAAAAACTTTGAATATTGGCATTTGGTATATAGCGTCAAAAGAATACCAGTACCACATTAATTATTAGAAAATGGCTCCATCCATCAGGATTGACTCGTCTAGAAAATAAAAATAAAAATCAGTTCGAATATATATTAAGTTTGATAATTCTTTTTCTTTTCTTTTTATTGTTCGGTATAGTTACAGTTATTTGGTCAGGTGTAACATAGCGTATAGAATGCTGAATCTACATATATATACGATTTGCAGTTATAAATATTAAAAATAGAAATCTCGTATTAGAAAGTAAAGATTAGTGAGAGATAAACATATAAGAAAAACGTAGAATTTCATACCAAGCATTCGTTTGTTTGTTGTAATATTATTACTAGCTTCATTTTTCAACTTTAATTTGAAGAACGTCTTCAAAATAATTTGGATGAAAAGAAGACCAAATCGAATTACCTCGATTCAATGTTTAGATATGATAAATGAAATTGGGTAATTTGACCAGTTTCAAATGGAAAATTTACAGACAGCAGCGGAGATCTATGCGTACGTATATATAAACAAAATCATGTCTAAAAAAGGAAAATGAAGATGCTTAAAATGCTGCAGAAAACTGACAAGAAGTCAATAAATAAAGAGATAATCTCAAGAGAGTATAATTAATTCAAAATTAATTAATTATTAGTTAGAAATTTAAAAATCAAATTGAATTAATAAATAAATAAGTGCGTATAATTAATAAATTTGATTCTTCTCATAACTCATTTAATATTATACTATTTAACCTAATCAAGTGTTTTAGTTTTGACAAAAAAAAAATACATTCTCATGCATGAGACGGGGTACAACTTAGCATAAATCACACTCACTCCTCCCAAAGTGTTAAAGCGTCAATGGTCAAATTATGTTCCTTCTCACCGTGAGACCGTCTCATACATACAAGTGTGTCTCTTTAGTTTTTCAGGAGAAGGTATGTAATTAGGTTTGGCAGAATAAATTACGTAATTTAGTTTCAGAATTTTGTGTATAAAATCCCAAATTTATGAAGGGCTTGTTCAGTTCAAATGCAAATTGGTGTGCATGTCATTTTTGAAGTGTAGGGCCTTCAGGTGGTGTTTGTTTTCAGCAGGGGAGGTCCGGATGGGGGATGGGCCTCCCCCCGTCCCGTCCACTTTTCGGATTTTTACATCACATCCTCCATCCAAATACACATTCATCTCTATTATACATATATACCCTAAAACTATCATCTCACTATTTTTCTTACACCAACTCATTCTGTCTCATACTTTTCTTACAACAATTCATTATCTCTCCTACTTTCTTACACTTTTTTTTCTTCATATAATCATTATCATACTAACTAACAATAATAAAATAATATATCATCATAATTAAAAAGTATTAATTTGACATAAAGCTCCATTCATTCTTACTACATCTAACCCAAAACAAAGAAGAGATTATTATTCACAGGATTTCCCTCATTCACATTTTTTTCCCGTCCGGATTTGCCCCATCCATCTCAAGCTCAAAACAAACATACCCAGGGATTTATAAGGCCCGTTCTCCTTTATGTTAGGAAATATTATTTACGGTATATTCATATGGGCTTCATCAGAGAGCCCAATCAAATTGCTCTTTTTACTGGGCCTCGTACCCAGATAATAATAATGCATCGGGTTATTTGCACTTCCGTTTTTGCATCCCCTACAAATTTAACAAAAAAAAAATATATAGAGATTATATATATCACCGCCTAAAATTCTAATTTCTATTAATTTCATCCCTCTCCTAACAAATTGCACAGACGACGTCTCCACTGCCTACATGGTTGTCGTGCCTGCCACCTTCAGGGGCTGCTTTGTTTCTTACAACAAATGAGAATAGGAATTGAAATATGATAGTAGTGAAGATTGAAGAGTCAGTGTGGACATTATTATTGAGGATAAATTGTAAAAACATGATCTTTTGCACTAATTGCACTTCGAGGACTGGACTTTCGACTTTTACGGTGCAAGCAGCGACGGATCTAAGGTCGTCCCCTTGGGATTTAAATTTTTTGTAAAATTATATATAAAAAATTATTTATACCTTAAAATCATAAAATTTTGTCATTTCTCCCTCGTTAGAATATTAAGATTTTGTTGCCCTTACTCAGTGGAAAATAACGCCCCTCTTGGAACGAAATCTTGGATATGTCCACGAGTGCAAATACTAAATTTTCAAGTTATTGTAAAAATATGACCCCGGGTAAATTTGCAAGCATAAATACACCATGCGAATTGGACGAAATACTCTTGTTTTGCCTACAAATTTGTCCGAGGTCATTTTTTTGCAACAATTTGAAAGTTCGGTAAACGTGTATATGGAGAATACGTTTCAATTATGGAAACATTTCCTCTAGGCCCTACATGTTATGAATTTGGAGTATATAACTTCACGAGCTCCCAACGCATTCATTCTGTCTCTGTTGATGTGAAAATTGCATACCCATTATATTTCAAATGTAGAGGCAAATGGACCCTCATGCATGAAGTTGTACTTTGGGTAGCTAAATAGTATGCCTATCATCGATGGCGCTACACAATTATGGCATATCATGCCGAAAAGAACAAATACTGGGATATCTCACCACCAGCACAATGTGATTTTAGACTGGGAGTTAATATAGATGGATGCTTGCTTACAATCCTTAAGAATAAGGATATGTGTGTGTTTGAGGTATTGATAATGAAGAATATTGGACCAAATATGCTCATATCATGTGATTCAACAACTCTGCAACGCTCTCTCCTACGGAATTTTTTTACCTAATGGTGATATCATCTTATATGATGTTCATTCTCGGTTGATAAAATATAGCTTCAAGGATAACAAGTTTAAGGTTTTTATACAATATGGACGCTTTAGATATGATGCAATCACTTGTGGTGTCGACACTAACTTGAGATTGAGATTGATGGATCATGAAAGCTTAATTAATTAATTCTATTGTATCTGATGAGGAGAGGAAGACAATTAGGCATTACATGCTTAAATCGATCATGATTACTGCCATCCAAATCAAGCATGTGATTTTGTGTTATTTCACTTTGGGATTTTTTTATTAATTAAGTGATTTCCAAACCACCGCCACAAAGTGCCCCAACAACATCGACGCGTGGATCAACAAAATCGAATCAAACCAAGCCAACACTGCCGCATTGTCGGCCTCGCGGCAAAGATTGTGCCATGGGAAACAAATGAACCCGACGATCTTGAATCCCGATTGGGATGACGCTGAGCTATCAAACCAGTTAGTGCAGTATGCTTGTACACATACTTCTTGGGAATTTGGATGTCTTCTCTCAAAATCAAAGCCCTATTTCTATGGTGGTGACTAGAAATGTGTTACATGTTGAAGATTGGGTGGCGAGGGACAACTTCCTCATCGTCGCTACGTAGGGTTTGATGTTGAGCTCTTTTTTTTCGAAAACCAACCCCGTATCGATACCATCCAGTTATGTGTGGATGACGAGTGCCTCATTATTCAATTCTAAGAAAAGAACAAGGTGTACGATACCCCCATATCGTTTCTTTTCCAACCTTGAAATGTTCCTCATATCATATAACAATATATTCTGAGGGTTCGAGAATAAGTAGCTCAATCAACCTGATTTGGGATCGATTATTGATAAATGTTGGTGGGTTTTCATGATTTGACAATCCTTGCTTATCTTAATGCTACAACAGAAACTTTGTTTTGAATTTGAGGTGAATGGGGCAATAGGGAAAAAGATGGATGGGGAAATCCTATGAATAGTAATCACATGTTTGTTTTGAGTTTAATGTAGTAGAGATGGATGAAATTTTATGTCAAATCAATACTTTTTAATGATGATAATATATTATTTTATTATAGTTTATTAAAAGGGTAATGATTGAATGATTGTTTTATGGTAATATATAAAAGTTAATATTATTATATATAATTATATGATAAATTATATAATTATTTAATTATAGGATATTGTTTATTTGATAATGAATATTGTTTGATTTGAGACTCAACAGTGTTTTGAAAAAATAAAAAATTAAGTTATGATATTACTGGTGGTAGTGCACATGTGTTGAGCACTTATTTAAAATAATTTTATATCAATTTAGAATAATTTTTATGTATTTAAAATAAATATATTATACTAATTGATGGTGTATTATAAAATAGAAGAGGGAGTGTAAATATAATATATATTTAATATGAAAAGACAAAATCTAGTATAAAAATTTATATACATGAAAAAAACTAATTGAAACTCAATTTTCCTTGACCCAACCCGCTTCTCCCAATCCCTTTTTTTGCCCATGCCCATGTTTACTCAGTCTTGCCTTTTGTTTACTGACTTTCCTTTTTTCCTCCATTTTTTTTTCTTTCCTCTTTCTCTTGTCTCTCATTTCCTTTCTTTTTCTCTCCCTTTCTCTTCTCTCTCTTTCTCCTTCGATGCTAATTTTTTTTCTAGCGAGTTTGCTTCTTCGACAGTTCTTTTTCTTCGATGTCTTGCTTTTTCTTCTACATCGTGTTCTGATGATGGAGTTGATCTAGGGTTCAACTGGTGGCGAAATCAAAGTCACAATCTTCATCACGGAGTCAATCTACCACAGAAATGCGAAATCAGCGAACAATAGTGGCAAATCAGATCTGGATCTGATCAAATGGGAGGATAGGGGCAACGTGAGAAAGACGTTGAACGCGATGATGAAACTATGCCTAAAAAATTGGAAGCCCTAATTGAAAAGATTAATGGTTAATTATGTGTTAGTGTGGCCGTTGGAATTGACCGAAAACTGAAGATCAAGAGCTTGCCATATATGAGAATATCCCCAAATTAATTGACGAATGCATCATTGACTGTGATGGTGAGTGTTTCATTAACTATTGAAGTATGCACTTTCATTTTCGGAAGTTGCAAATTGATGCCTTTATAATTTTAACTTTTTCTTAATGTAATATTGTTATTTTTTTCATGTAATGTTGTTATGATTTTGCATTTACTACTGTTTCGGTGTTGCATTTAAGACCCTTCAAATTATATTTTTATTGCGATATTGTTATGTTTTGATTGTAATATTGTTTCTGTATTGCATTTAATACTCTTTAGAATTGTACTTTTTCTTAGATTTTGAACATAATACTGTTATATTGTTCTTGTAAGACTGCTTTCATTTTGATATATTCCCCTTCAAAATTTACTTATTTTCTCATGTTCTGGAGATAATACTGTTACGTTTTGTCTGTAATATTTTTTAAATTTTTGCATGTAATACCCTTTCTAACAACATATTTGACTATAATTTATATAAGATATAAATAAATTATTAAGAAATTTAATTTGTATATAATTATATGATACCACAGTGGTGAGAACTATGTTTTGTTTTCTTGAGACCTAGGTTTAATTCCTTGTAGAAGCGTTTATTTACTTTTTTTTTTATTTATTGGCAAAATAAAATTATAAAAAATGAAAAGAAAAAGGAGAGCCTAACCTGCCCAAGATTCTCGGTCCCGAGAAGATTTTTCCATCCGCGACTTTTCTTAGACCCGCTAGATTTCAGTGACCCGCAAGGTGACCCACTAATTTATTTACTTGCCTAAATTGTATAATTTTTATATGTGAAAATTTTCACACTAGACCTACTCATATGAAAATATAGAATAAATATGATTGATATTGAGTTATGTGAAAATAGGGGTGTAGAGGTATAATATGAATGAATGTATATTTGGATGAAGTATGAGATATGAAAATCCTAAAAGTGGCCGAGACGGGGGGAGGCTCATCTCCCATCCGGACCTCCCCGGACGGGGGAAGCATATTGCAAAAGTGTTCAAGAGAAATAAGGAGGACCTGGAGAAGAAAATTTTGGAGTTGCTCGAATGTATTATGAATTTTCGGCCCAACAACTTTCCAACTTTTACACATATCAAACATGGGGTTGCCCTGTGATTGTAAAAGGAATGCTTACCGACAAGTTGGAATCCAAATGTGAAAATGGTTACTTTGTGGGATATCCTAAGAAAACTAAAGGATATTACTTCTATCCACCTGAGAAACAATCAGTGATTGTTTCTAGGCAGACCAAGTTCCTAGAAGAAAACTATGTCTTTAAGGAACAAGGTCGTAAGCTGATGGAACTTGAAGAAATTCAAAAACCACAAATTAACAAAGAGACTAATATCTTGTCAAAGCAACATGACAATGAATCAGTGGGATCATTCAACAATTTTCACGGTGGAAGTCTTTCACTAGGTGATCGTCTTTCAGCCAGCGGGAGCGTAATTGGAGTATGTTTGCCAGTGCAAGAACCTCCAAGTGGACTGAATGAGAACAACATAGTTCAAACTCCCGCCCAAGAGGCATCTGAAAGTGTAGCCCTTGAGGACTCTCCGGACATTGATGAAATCGATGCACCACAAAAAATTTCACAATCAGAATGTACAGCCTGCACAACCACAACTCCGTAAGTCAATTAGGAATCGTGATCCACCCATTAGATACGGTTACCTCTTGGAGGAACTCAATAATGTGGACGTACCGGATAAGGACGATCCTAATACTTATTCTGAAGCAATATTAGATATTGGTTCAGGGAAGTGGCATGAAGCCATGAAATCCGAGATGGACTCGATGTACACCAATCAAGTCTGGGACTTGGTTGAGTTGCCTGAAGGGGTTAGACCCATATGTTGCGATTGGGTCTTCAAGCGTAAGACTGATGCAAATGGCAAAGTACAAACCTACAAAGCTAGGTTGGTGGTGAAGGGTTATAGTTAACGCAAAGGCATTGACTATGACGAGACCTTCTCACCAGTTGCAAAGATCAAGTTCATTCGAATTTTACTTGCGATAGCAGCACACTATGATTATGAGATTTGGCAGATGGACATCAAAACAACTTCCCTCAATGGCAACATTGATAAAGAAATGTTTATGACTCAACCGGAAGGTTTTATATCTAAGTCGGATTCTAATCTAGTATGCAAGCTAAAGAGATCCATCTATGGATTGAAGCAAGCTTCTAGGAGTTGGAATATCCGATTTGATGAAGCTATCAAAGCCTTTTGACTTCATCAGAAACTCGAAAGATCCTTACGTTTATTGTAAATGCAACGGGAAGAATATTGTTTTCACAATCGTATATGTCGACGACATATTGATTTTGGGAACCACTATCCTGTTAATGCAGTTCGTTGAAGATTGGTAGTCAAAGACCTTCATGATGAAGGATCTTTGTGAAGCCTGCTACATCTTAGGGATCAAGTTCCACAGGGATAGATCCAAGAGGATGTTGAGGCTATCACAGTCCACCTATGTAGACAAGGTGTTGAAGCGTTTTGAGATGGAGAATTCTAAGAGAGGGTCTCTACTGGCAAATCATGGGATAAAGCTATCAAAGAAGGATTGTCCTTCTGTTGAAGCTGATATCAAGCACATGAAAGATTTCTCATATGCATATGCAGTTGGGTCAATCATGTACGCCACGACTTGCACTAGGCCAAACGTGGCCTACGCTATCAACATCACTGGTAGATACAAACAGAATCCGGGTGAGTCTCACTAGATTGCTGTCAAGACCATTCTGAAGTATCTCATACGAACTAAAGAATGTTTTCTTGTCTATGGTGGACAGTCAGAACTAGTAGTGACTGGTTAAGCTGACACAAGTTTTCAATCCAACTGTGATGATTACAAATCACAGTCAGGTTACGTTTCACTCTCAATGATGGGGCGGTCAGTTGAAATAGTTCCAAGCAAGAGACGACCACAGATTCAACAAGCTGAGTACATTGTTGTATCAGAAGCCTCAAGGGGGTTGTCTGGATTTTATAGTTCTTAAGAGAACTATGGGTAGTTCCGAGTGCCAGTTGTCTAATAAACTTATATTGAGACAACGTTGGTGCGATTGCGCAAGCAAAGGAACTGAGATCGACAAGCAGTACCAGACTTATCATTTGATCCGATAGATCATAACGATAGGAGAAATATAATTAAAATGTATTCCCACATATTTAATTTGGCAGATTCTTTCACCAAAACACTGAGTGTTCATGTACGCACTAGACATTTGATGGGCTAGGGGTTAGACATGTAGGTGATTGACTCTAGTCCAAGTGGGAGATTGTTAGTGTTAGTGTCCTACAGACAATCTATTGTAAGGACATAATACTCTATGATATTCATTTTGATTTAATATTATAGTTAACTTAATATTAATGTATGTCAATACACTTGTTTGAATATTATGTTTGATTGTTTGCAAAAGACACCATCATGCACGATTGCACCCTAGTCAAAATTAATTCAGCAATTTTTTGAAACAAAATATAAAAATAAATTTTTTAAATCTTTAATTTTTTTAATTTTTCGTAATTTCAATTATTGAAAAGATGAAGGAAAAACATGGGGAATTCGTTGCACCCTCTGTTTTAAAAACCCGGTTCGACCGGTCCGACCGGCGAACTGTTCTGAACCGGCCCAATAGCAGTATATAAAACCGCTATTGGGCCGCTATCCCTAAAACCGGAAAAACCGGTTGAAAACCGGTCAAAATCGGAAACCGGTCAACCGTTAAACCGGCGATTTTGACCGGTTTTCATTAAAATAATATTATTATTTTTTTTACTGAAAATTATCTAATAAATATGGTTAAAACCCGTGTAACATACGGTTAATAAGGCACTTCGAATTTCTCACTTCTCTCGAAAAAATAAGGCTGCAAATTCAATAATACAATCACCATAATCTCCACCTTGTCTTTTTTCTCAGAAATCACAGGTTGAAGTTTGAGTTCATTTCCAAATTTTGTTACGAAGAAACTACAAGAGTAAGCTGAAAGAGGGATCTCCCTAACCAAAATAGCTAAAGAAACAGAAAATTCAAAAAGATTTCAAAAGAAAAAGGAAATTGCAGACCTAAATATGATCAAGCACGGAACTTAAACTTGTAGATCTCAGGGAAATCTGCACCGCAGATGAAACCCTAAAAATCGTACCCAATTTCACGCGAGTCTCCCCTGAACCATCTTGGGATTCTACAAAATAGCGGGAACTTGGGGAATCCATCTTGGGAGTCTACAAAATAGCGGGAACTTGGGGAATCAGCGAGGTGGACACACTCTTGGAACACGCCATCGCTCATCGGAGAAGACACTCTCTTGGAAGAATTCTTGAAGTGAATAACGCGTTGGGGTTTTCTTTTCTCTCACGGGCTAAATTATATGAAAACTTTGCCTTTTTAGCCGTTGGGCCTTGAGGACAGCTGTTTTCTCAACAAATCGCGGCAGCAATTTCTGGCTCCAGCCCAAGCCCAACTTTCTTTTTTCTATTTTTGTGATTTTTGGAGTAAGGCCCAAGTTTGTTAATTTCGGTTTTAACAAATTAAATTTTATTCTCTCATTTTTAATGATATTTTTATTTCTGTAAATGTGAGATTTATATAAGGGAATTTTGTGATACTTTATATTCACTTATCATACTCTATATTTTGAATTTTTAAAAAAATTATACATATTATATATATATATATATAATATTTATTCTGACGTCATACCGGCTCAATCCGGTCCGACCGGTCCGACCCCGGTCCAACCTTTTTTTGGGGTCGTCCGGCTCAACTTCCGGTTCCGATTTTTAAAACATAGGTTGCACCTCTCGCCTTTGAACTACATCTCAATTATCTGCAAATCAGTTGAAGAATCCACATTTTTTTATCAAAACGTTCTTGGTTTTGTACCAGTTAGGAGGCTAACGTTTCAGTATTAACTAGTTGCATGTTTCAATGTTTTATAGTTCCACGGTTCAATATTAGCTAGTTGCATGTTTTTATGTTTACTAGTTGCACGATTCAATATTAGCTAGTTGCATGCTTATGTGTTATATAGTTTTATATTTCTGTATTAGCTAGTTGCATGTTTCTTTGTGCTCTAATTGCACGGTTCAATAGTAGCTAGTTGCATGTTTTCGTATTATATAGTTGTATGTTTACGTATTAGCTAGTTGCATGTTTCTATACTAGCTAGTTGCATGTTTTTGTACTAGCTAATTGCATATTTATGTGTTATACAGTTGCATATTTTTGTATTATCTAGTTGCATGCTCTTATGTCTTCTAGTTGCACGATTTAGTATTGACTAGTTGCATATTTCTGTATAAACTTATCCTCATTTTGACCAAATTTTTCATTCTTCATTAACCTAATTTTTTTTCTAGAACCAAATTTGGGTCATTAAAAAAAATGACAAAGTTGGAATTCGAACCATGTATCTTTATCTTTAACCTTAAAAATATGATGTTCAGCCACTAAACTAAAGGCAAATGATTGAACATTTATGACTCTACCGAATTTTAACTAAAAGGGACGATCTATTTTTTAAACTAAAAGAGCATGAGTGCACGGTGCACAGGAGACTCACTCTTTAATATATATCAATCCCTTTTTTATGGAGACTTTTTTTGTCTGTGATAGACTTTCTTACCGAGTCGGTTAATATTGAGTAGAATCATATAAAAATTGGATAAGATACATCATGCAAGTACATAAGTTTGGTCCTATGAATTTTGATTAATTTGGATCGTAAATGAGTATTGAACATATCGGATTTTGATTTTGAAATTAATATATTATGCGATAAGTCAGGAAACAAACTTATCATTATTATCATAAATAAACAATTTATCATTATCATTAGTTTCATGGTGTACAATAAATTATGGAAATTAGATTGTTTTTAAATAAATATAATATGCCTACATAAAGACATTTTATATTACTTAAATAAATCATTAATTAAGATCTTTTTTAAACAAAAGAACTTATAATTTAAAGGGGAAATACTTTTTTTTTATCCTGTAACTTTGACCCATTTTATTCTTGATCCTACTAATTTACGGTTTTTTATCTTGGTTCTGTAACTTTAAAAATCTAAAAGATCACTATCTAGCATTGATATGACAAGTTCAAATCCAAAGAAGAAAATGATGACTAAAATTAAGATTGAGAAAGAATAATTCAATCATGTCTCTTATTTCGTTATGTTATGAACCCATTTTTTTACTTATTTTTTTATCGTTCTTATGTTATCAATTAATTTACAATTGCACCAACTATGTTGAGTGCCGAAATAAACTGAAAGTAGATTTCGCCTTATAAAGTTAATAATTTGTATGATAAGTATTGTTCAAAATATTGCACGAAATAAGTTGAGTGCCGAAATAAACTGAAAGTACTATTCGTCCTATAAAGTTTTGAATTTGTATGATATTGCTCAAATTTTATTATTCATATTATCTAAAAGATAGTATTATTTTTAATTTAGTTTTTTTTTTTGATCGGACAAAGTTAGTTGTTAGCTGTTAGAAGTTAGTACACCAAGAACCCAAACACTCTACAAATCCACCAAGCCACCTTATAACTCCCATACTCCAATCGTTCTCAAAGAGAATCGAACCTGGGTCTCCCACTCAATTGAGGAGCTCAGTGGCCAGGTGGGCTAAGCCACCTGGTTATTTTTAATTTAGCTTATATTGTTAGATAATAAGCACATTCGTAGTGTTGGGATTAACACTACGTTATTTAATGATCCATAGTTGTTATCTGCTTTCACTTATATTTCGGCGTGTTTCGAGATTTTTCAGTACTTAACAAATGAATTTAACTTAAAATTGTGTATTTAAATATGAATTAGTTAAAACGTTGTTATTAAAGAATTTTTTGAAAACCATATTACTCACTATTATAACAATTGTTCAATTACAGTCGTGCATCACACGAGTTTAATTACTAGTAAGATTGAAAAACCCAAACCACCTCGTCCAAATGATTATATTATTATCCATATCCTTATCCTATGGTTTGATGTAATTAATCCATGAAGAAAAAATTTAATAATAAAAAATTATGAACTAAAATTCCACTGGTCACAAAAGTGGTACTACGAAATCCGGAGGGGCAATTACTCTCCACTACATTGGTAAAATGAAAATATCTGCTAGGTACATTTTTACTTTTTGAAGCATGTAATTTGGCAAAAATGCCCTTATTTTCATTTTCCACTTTCTCCTTCATCGGTCACATCACTTTAAAAAAAGTGATGATTTTCTTGTGTCTTGTCACATTTTTTGTATCTTGTCACATTTAATGTATTCACTTTATTTTTAGTTGTAATTATAATATTGTCTTATATGTGTACTTTTTTTTTTCATTTTCCACTTTATCCTCCATCGGTCACATCACTTTAAAAATGGTGATGACTTTTTTGTGTCTTGTCACCTTTTTTGTATCTTGTCACATTCAATGTATTCACTTTATTTTTAATTGTAATTATAATATTGTCTTATATGTTTTTTTTTATTATTTATTTTTAGATTAAAAATATTGCATATACCTATAAAAATAGGTTGTTCAATAATAAATCATTACATATCCTACAAAATGTTACTTTCGTAATTTTTGTGCATTTTTCACAATTTTTATGTTTAATTATAGAAAAAAATTGCAAATATTTTACAATTTTTTAAAAATATAATTATTCTTCTTTTTAATACTGAAAAAAATACATATACCTATATACGCAGTGTCCCCCCAATAAAAAAATGTTGCATATACTTAATTTACATTGTATATGAAAAAAAATATTGCATATAATAAAAAAGCATATACTAAAACACTTTGCGTATACACTTAAGAATTGCATATATTCCAAAAACATTGCATAAACGCGCATTACATTGTATACTTGTAATTTACATTGCACAAGAGTAAAAGAATTGCAGCAAGTGTAAATCACAAAAAAAATCATATCCAGTTTCAAAATTCCCCCATCTTTCACGGCCTCTGCACAAAGCCCACAAATCCATTTTCCACCATACCTATTGTATAAAAACACAAGGTATTATGTACCACTGAAAATAGTATTAGTTCTTACAAGTAAAAGTATTAGTTCTTATAGCAATAGTATTAGTTCTTAGGAACAATAGTATTACAATAACAGTTTTTTGGCTTTTTGCACAATCAAAACCCCCATTATCTACCCATGAAAATTACACAAACTATGATTAAAATCCATCTAAAAATCAAGCTCAAACTGCATAAACCTGTAGATAATCCAATACAAGAATTCAATCAATACCTTTTGCAATAGTTTCAATGTACGAAAGAGTACATTCCTCCAAAAAGACCGCAGCACTCGCATTTCACGAAATCGACCTTGATCCCCGCCTAGATCCACAACTAGAAAACCCTAAAACACCATCACACATATGTCGTCGCCTCAGATCGATCAAATCTGACACCGCCACCACCCACTTCACCTCCTCCGCAAAAAATATGAAACCCTACACCACCGCCACTACCCCCCCTCCCTCCCCATTTTTTCCCGTCGTGTACCTCCTCCATCTATCTCCACCGTCTTCCGCCACAGCCACCCGATTAGATCTATTTCCCCCACCGCAAAAAAAACATGAACCCTCCTCCACCACCTCCGTCGTTTTCCCCACACAACCACACCTCCGTCGCTTTCCTTAGAGAGAGGGAGATAGAAAGAAAAGGATGATGGCATATCATTTGCAGAGAAAATAAAAGGTTTTTTGTGAGAGAAATTTGGAAGACAGAGAGAGAGAGAGAGAGAGAGAGAGAGAGAGAGAGAGAGAGAGAGATGAAATGGGGAGTGTGGGGTGTTTTTGACCATGTACGTGTAAGATGGTGTGTAAGACCATGCTTAGACAATTTTAATTTAATTAATAAACCTAAAACAATATTTTATCAACTCAAGGGCAGTAATGGTTTTTCAACCCACTAAAATTGTACTAGGTTGCTAATTTTTGGGCAAAATGTACTAGATTGCTATCACTCTCCATTTTAGTGTACTACATTGCAATTACCCCAATCCGGGATCCGATTGGTCCATTACAAAGGGATACATTTGGCCAAAAATAAAATATAAAAGTCAAAATATCACAACCCAATAATAAAAGTTACAAAAAAAAAAAACATTTTTCTCTTAATTAAATTATAAATAATTCTCACTATATGCTTCAAAAAACATAACCAGCGACGGATTTAGGGGACAGACTCTTTCTGTTGGGATTTAAAGTTTTCTTATTATATATAGATCGAAAGAGTTTTTGTATATATGTCTTAAATTTGTAATATTTTGTCATTTCACTCGGACATAACGAAATTAATATAGGGATGGGCTATGAAAGAAAAATAATAGGTCAACAAATTTTTACATAATAAAATTAATAATCTCAGTGATTACAGAACTTATGTCTAACTTGATTTTCTAAACATTATAAAGGTTTGATTCTAAAAAAAGAAAACATTATAAAGGTTATACATTTAGGCATAGTCTCAAATTGGGGCTCAGTTGTTTCTTTTTCCCTCTTGAGTTCTAGGTTAGATTTTAAGAAAAAAATTCTCAATACACGGCCCGACAAAAAAATATTACAGTTAAAATCATACAAGACGATTTCTTTTTTAGAGGTGTATGTTATTTTATGTTGTCATCTTGTATGACTTGAATTGAAAAAATTAGAATCTGTCGAGCCTTGAATTAAAGCTAAAAGTAAAACAATCTTTTGAATAAAAACAAAATTTAAATCTTAATATGATTTTCATGGGCTGGGCTAAATCTATAGGGTATGTTTGTTTCGCGATTATCCCGGCCGAACTTTAGACTTTACAATCTTAAATCCCCATTTGTTTTGAAATTTAAAGTAAGGATTTTGAAAACCTATTAATCCTAATCTATTTCATCACCTATAAATACTTACTTTTTATTCTCTCAATACACTCGCATCATCTACTTTTTTATTCTCCCAATACACTCAAAATAATATAATAATATCACATCAATCACCTTTTTCATCATCCTATCCTATAAAATCACACGACAAATATACACTTTAACTATTCATCAAGATTTTGAAATTTCTAGGACTTCAAAGTCTGGAATTTCCCATCATGTCCACTATAATCCCAAAACAAACATACCCTAAAATAAAATTGTAATATATGATATATATGTAACATGTAGATATTGTTAGTGATTAAATGCCCTAAGCGGCAGCCAAATGCAGCTATACCGTAAATCATGTTCATGACATTTGACCCTATTTAGAACATAATACAGGTCAAATTTAATGGTTAAAAAAATGTATTGCAAATAAGTGAAATGAACAAATAATTCAAGTTCATAGCATAGACCTTGTTCATGGAATATCAACATGTAAATCATCGACTATGAACGAGATCCTGAATGCGTCCATGAGCATAACAATACACACACAGCACACCATGGGAGACATAAATAGCAAATGACAGGTTGGTTTTGTCCCATGTTTCTATTGTGTATATATATACACAAATGCATTCACGAGCATTTGCTTCTTTTTGCGTATAAGATCGTTTGTCTGAAATAGTTGGCAATACATTAATATGCCACTTAACTTAGCTTTATATTACAGTTGCGTATCTTTACCGAAACAACCAGTTTAAGACAACTTCTGCAGGCTCCCATCAACCGTTACATGTTAATTTCACGTAACTTCTTAAATATAAAATCCTCATACTGTCATACAGCTCATTCATTCAAATCTTTCATCTTATAATCGTTTAAAATATTGTTATCAACTTATCATGATTGAAAAATGGTTCTGTAATAGAAAATGCATAAAATGATGTATGATGTAACTAAAATTGTAAACTTTATATTAAATTTCTCCCTCTATTCCGCTTTAGATGGCTTAAAATCACAAAATGAATATTTTTTTAATTTTTGTATTTTTTAAATAGTACAAAAATAAATTTATCTTTTTAAACCAACTTCCTCTGTACATCTCTAAAGGTGTGTGTTTGCAAACTCTACTCATAGTTTGAGAACACTTCTTAAAAGTTAAACCTATGAGGACAACTTAAAAAAATAGGTGTGTATGTTCCTTTCAGTAGAGTTTAAAAATACTTTTAAATTACATATCATATCATTAATAGTTTTAAAAAAATTACTCTGTCTTATTTTCAAAAAGAACTAAATCACCCTAAAAAAATGATTTCACACCTTTTAATATTAATAAATAATTTAAACTCATTCATTTCCAACTAATTTTAAATGGTAATTAAGTAGATAAACTCCGAGTGAACAAGTTTCATGTTAAAAATTGGTTTTAATTCATAGACATGTGAAATTATTTTTGGCATGTTGCATGTCAAATTTAATAAATTAAAAAAATATATTAAAATGAATAAAAAAATTCAATTTTATACTTCTATAAAACTTGTTCATGGAAAATCAATTCGAATACAAATACGATTAGCATAGATATGGACCATAAGGTGGTGTTGGGTTTGGCCCATGTTCCCAAGAATCATCCCACTTATTATACAGCTTTTTAAGACTGTCATCTTTTGAGCACCCTTTCTTCACAAAAGTATCTGTTATTATTGGGGGGACACCCCTGCATGTGCTCCAGCTCCTTTCTCAATGCTCTCTCTCTCTAATTCCTTCTCATCACTTGTTTTTTTAACTCATGAAAATCCATCCAATGGTCCTAGCTAATACCCACCAGAAATTAATATTAGTACACCTTTTAATCTCTTCAAACACATTTCCTCTCTCAAAAAAATTCCCAGAAAATATTCTGTTTGATACATCTCCTCTCTCTCCCTAACAAATTTCCCAGAAAAAAGAAAAGAAAAAGCTCTCATTTTTCTTGTTTTCATCGCTTCACATTCCTGTCAATTTCCTCTGAAATGAAGCCCCATTCTGGGCTAAAGATTCAATCTTTTCAACTTCTACTACATGGGTTTCTGCTATTATCTGCATTTCTGTATGCAAACTCACAACCCAGTTCAGGTGATGCAGCGGCCATGTTTGCACTCAAGAAAAGCCTAAATCCGCCTGATGGACTCGCGTGGTCCGACCCGGATCCGTGTAAGTGGAGCAGGGTCTTCTGCTCAGAGAACCGGGTGACCCGGATTCAAATCGGGCGCCAAAATCTTGCAGGTACACTCCCCCCAGAACTCTCTTCTCTGACTCGCCTTGAGCGATTAGAGCTTCAATGGAATAATATATCTGGGCCTTTACCAAATTTAAAGGGTTTGAGTTCATTAGAAGTGTTAATGCTTAGTAACAATCAGTTCACTTTCATTCCTGCTGATTTTTTCTCGGGTATGTCTGCTTTGCAATCTGTTGAAATTGACAATAATCCGTTTTCATCTTGGGAGATCCCTGACAGCCTTAGAAATGCTTCAACTCTTCAGAATTTTTCGGCTAATTCCGCTAATATTAGTGGAAAAATTCCATCATTTTTGGGTCCTGATGAGTTTCCTAGTTTAAGTAACTTGCATTTGGCTCTTAATAACTTCGAGGGTGATCTCCCGTTGTCGTTTTCGAGCTCACAGATCGAGTCTTTGTGGTTGAATGGACAGAAACTTAGTGGAGGAATTGATGTTATACAGAATATGACATCCTTGAAGGAGCTTTGGTTGCATTCTAATGGCTTCTCTGGTCCATTGCCCGATTTCTCAGGTTTAAAGGACTTGGAGACTTTGAGTTTGAGGGATAATTCGTTCGTGGGGCCTGTCCCCGTCTCGTTGGTGAATCTTGAATCCTTAAAATCTGTTAATTTGACTAACAACTTGCTGCAAGGGCCAATTCCAGAGTTTAAGGGATCTGTTAGAGTTGATATGACGAAGGATACTAATAGTTTTTGCTTGCCGCAGGCTGGTGATTGTGATCCTAGGGTTAATATGTTGCTTTCGGTTATAAAATTGATGGGGTACCCGCAAAAGTTTGCTGAGAATTGGAAGGGGAATGATCCATGTAATGATTGGTTTGGGATAACTTGCAACAATGGGAACATAACCATTGTTAACTTTGAGAATATGGGGCTTAATGGCACCATTTCTCCTGATTTTGCTTCGATTAAATCTTTGCAGAGATTGGTTCTTGCTAATAACAATCTTACTGGAACGATTCCTGAATCACTCACCACACTGCCTGTTCTTACACAATTTGATGTGTCGAACAACCACCTTTATGGGAAGAAACCCGATTTTAGAACCAATATGATTGTTAAAACTGATGGGAATCCGGATATTGGGAAAGATAAAGTTGATTCCAGTTCGACAGGTGGGAATTCTACGAGCCCATCTGGTCCTGGTTCAGAAACTAATCAACAAAAGAAAAAAGCGAAAAGTAAAAGTATGGTTGGAGTTATTATGTTCTCTGTAATTGGTGGTCTGTTTGTTCTTTGCTTAATTGGGGTTGCTGCTTTCTGTTTATACAAAAGCAAACAGAAGCGTTTTAGCAGAGTTCAAAGTCCGAATGCTATGGTGGTTCATCCTCGCCACTCTGGATCAGACAACGAAAGTGTTAAGATCACGGTGGCGGGATCGAGTGTCAATGCTGGTGGTATAACTGAAACTCATACTGTTTCCGCTTCTGATACGAACGACAACATTCAAATGGTCGAAGCTGGAAACATGGTGATCTCCATACAGGTCCTTAAAAACGTGACGAATAACTTCAGTGAAAAGAACATTCTAGGGCAAGGAGGATTTGGCACAGTTTACAAAGGTGAACTGCATGATGGGACAAAGATTGCTGTGAAAAGAATGGAATGCGGAATCCTAACGGGGAAAGGAACGACTGAGTTTAAGTCTGAGATTGCTGTTCTGACTAAGGTTAGGCATAGGCATCTGGTTGCACTTCTTGGGTACTGTTTGGATGGGAATGAAAAGCTTCTTGTGTATGAGTACATGCCACAAGGGACATTAAGCAGGTTTATCTTCAACTGGGCTGATGAAGAGTTGAAACCGTTGGAATGGAAGGCGAGGTTGACTATAGCATTGGACGTAGCTAGGGGGGTGGAGTACCTCCATGGATTGGCCCACCAAAGCTTCATACATAGGGATCTAAAGCCTTCCAATATTCTACTTGGGGATGATATGAGGGCCAAGGTCGCAGATTTTGGGCTTGTTCGTCTTGCTCCAGAAGGAAAGGGCTCTATCGAGACGAGGATAGCTGGCACGTTTGGGTATCTCGCACCAGAATATGCAGGTAACAATTTCTTCAACTAATATTTATGCTGATCATTCAATTATTTATGTATCCTTGCAATTTTGTGCTTGGTTTAAATATGCATTCAAAACATAGGACTTAATGGCTAAGATATCAACCTAATACTACTTTGGTTCCATCTTAACTGCGTTTATGGAAAAGAAATTTTCTTACAAATTAATTACATTCGTCTTACTATAAGCGATGTTTCAGTTTCACGAATTAAGAAAGTCATTAAATTACTGTAGACATGTGTAATATGTCATTTTGGGTCAAAAAAAAATATCTACAAAAAGCAGTTAAAATGGGTAGGACGGCGTATCATTTTGCAATTACCTACACGAATTTAATGATCACATTCCAAATTTACCCCTCTATTATTTGTGTGATATACGTTTGTTAAGCAATTTGCTTCACTTTTCAAAATAGTCTGAATGTATAAATAAAAGGGAAATAAGATAATTCTATACACACAGAGGAGTGGCAACGGGGCGGGATGGGGCCAGTTTATGCCTCCCAGTCCGGACGGGGAATTTTTCTTAGTCCCCATTCCCGCCCTTAACGTTTTTGGGTATCTCCTACCCCGACCCAAAAATCGACTAATATATTTAATTTTTATTTTTTTATTATCATAATTATTTTACCTGCCTAAAAATCATGGAGAGCCAATTATGTTATAACATTATTTTTTATAAAATAACTTAAAATAACAAAATATAAATAATCAAACTAATATTTAAATATATATAGTGATATATACATATATAAATATAAAAAATATTAATATAATATGTAACGGGCCGGGTTTGGCGGGGCGCGGGGCGGGATATATAAATACCGTTCATGCCTCGTCCCCGATTAAAATTTTATCGGTTTTCCCCAAAATCGAACCGAAACCGAAAAATAGTCAAAATAACTGTCCCAATCGGGGGTGAGGCTGGCAAATTGTCATACCTATAACACACTCAATTAAAATGAAACGGGAGGAGTACGTCATTTTGTTAATACCAAATTAGCACTAGTGCAATTCTTGATACTTTGATCTAGCCTCTATATAATTCTATTTTGTGTTCAACTATGGCAGTGACGGGACGAGTGACAACCAAAGTCGACGTTTTCAGCTTCGGTGTCATCTTGATGGAACTAATAACGGGACGAAAGGCGCTAGACGAGAGCCAACCGGAAGAGAGCATGCACCTTGTTACATGGTTCCGAAGAATGCACCTTAACAAGGACACATTCCGTATGGCCATTGACCCCACAATTGACCTAGATGAAGAAACCCTAGCCAACATTAGCACCGTTGCTGAGCTGGCGGGCCATTGCTGTGCGAGGGAGCCCTACCAGAGGCCCGATATGGGCCATGCCGTGAACGTCCTCTCGTCTCTAGTCGAGCAATGGAAACCGACGGACCAAACCACGGAGGACATTTACGGTATTGATCTTGAAATGTCGTTGCCTCAAGCGCTTAAAAAGTGGCAAGCGTTTGACGGTAGTAGCAGTCACATGGATTCGTCCTCTTCATCCTATCTTCCGAGCTTAGACAACACGCAGACGAGCATTCCCACGAGACCATACGGGTTTGCCGAGTCATTCACATCAAATGATGGAAGGTGAGCACGGCGATCGAATGCTTGGTGTTGTGGCTGATTTTACATGTTGATTATGTGCAATTGTTTTGCCTTAGTGTAGCCTATTTTGTGTTTGATCGATTTATCTGTCCTTTTGGATTCTTAACTTTGTTAGATGTGATGATCTCTCAACTTCTAGTTTGTTTTCACATTGTAACTTGTTGTTTATGTATATGTATGTAATTTATATTCTTGATCCCCTTCATACTTGAAAATGAGTTTTATTGCGTCTCAATTTCGTGTTTATTAGTCTCAGATTCTAAATTTTGATACTGTAGTAAATGAAGTTGTACATTATATATAAATTAAAATGGAATAAAATGACAAAATAAATGTACAAATTAGGTATATATTTAAAAAAAAAAATTGGAATAAATTGAGATGGGCACCACATAGACAAGGACGTACTTGAAAGAAGTCCGACAAAGATTCATATCTTATCAATCAGCAGTTAAGATTTTTATTTTTTTGGGGGGTGTTTTTTTTTTTTTTTTTGTGAGGAAGATAAGAGAAACTCCCCCATCCGTGCCGCCGGGCGGGTTGTAAATCGAAGGATGTGCCCAAGTGGCAAACACTTGTGGAAGAAAGTCAACATGATTCAAACGAGTTATGCTAAATACACATTTTTTACTACTGATTGAAGTCCGATGAAGAATGTTGTCGCGCTGCATACGCAACCCAGACACTCTCTGTTGCCCTGGACAGGCGACGCAGACTTGGTCTGTCGCGCCGCCCACGCGACAGATTTATGTTTTTTTTTTAATTTTTTCTTTATTTAATCAAATATTAGTAAATAGTTAATTTATTTATCATTTAAACGAACTAATTTATCATTAATCATTTATCATTTGGATAACTATTGTGAAACTAATATTTTTGCCTAATGGAAAATAATTAATCAAAAAATGTGAAACTAAATTAAATAATCTCACACTAATTAAATGTGTTCATTGTTATTATTTGATTAATTTAATAATATTAACTGGAAAGTATTAATGAATTTATTAAGTATCATGAATTAATTTATTAAGTATAATGAATTAGTTTCACAATAATTAAATGAATTTATTTATAATTTAATAATTATAAATCAATACTTTATAATTCTTTGTCTATTATTATAGATTTTTATATTAATAAATTACTAATGCTATAAAAAGAAGATAAAAACGTCAACAATAAAAAATTTAACAAGAGGTAAAAAAATTAAGTATATTAATTCATCAACTTAATCAATTTATTACAAATACCCATCAAACATCAAAATCAATAAAAATGGACTAATTGTTATTGCCGTAGTCGGGGTTATTGGGCAGGTTTGGGAAATATTGGCCCCACCAACCAGGCTGTATCGGTTGGGCGAATTGGTCAGCGTCATATCCTTGTTGTGGTCCTCAATATCCAGGATTAGGGACTTGTTGCATACCAGCATCTTGACCAATTTGGTTAATTCCAGTATGGACAAAATCTGGAACTTGTGGATACTGGTTAACTTGTTGCTGGAAGAACTGCGTGTCTTGCATGACGCGTCCCAACCTATTATCCGCCGAACGAGGGTTAACGTGCACATTGTTTGGGCCGAATTCAGGGTTGTGCACTCTGAGATGTGTAATATTTTGATATCATTCCATATACTCTGGCGTGGTCTGATTCTGAATTACAGCTTCGTGACCAAGGTGCCCGAGTGGATAATAGTGATGCTCAATCTCATACCAGTATGCAACTTGGGGTCCATACACCTTCTTGTATCCCCTTGCATTAGGACCCAACCTTGATAGATTTTTATCGAAGTCGAGCGGTGCTGGTGGGATACCTTGAATTCTCCCGAATTGTCGTGCAACCCTTTTAGGCATATAACCTTCGGCATTATCCATAAAATTGATGCAACTGTAGAATAACGATGCAGGAGGGATACTAGATGGAAGGCCGAACGGAGTCAATTGATCTATAATGTATGTATGAAAAAAAATTATAAGACATTTTGATTATTAAATTATAAATAACATATTTTCTATTAAGATATATTAAGTGAGAATGAGAAACATATATGAGTTGATGGGTAATTATCCAATAATTTTCGATAATGAACAAGATCCCGTGCATAAGTGCTGGTATCAAATCGATGCAATTTGTTCCATTTCAATGCACGGGGGGTTGCTTCATTATAAAAATTAGCTTCGCCGCGTTTGTTCAACTCGTTGAAGTACTCGTATATCCAACACTGAAAAATTGTAATGAGTTGGTATTATATAACAATATATTGATAACAATATATTAATTATCATTGAAAAAAAAATTGAATGGAATTTTGACCTCTAGTAGTGTTAAGCAGCCTGAAATCTGTGTCGTCTCACACCTGGATGCCTGTCCAAGTTGGTGATATAAATACGCCAATGTTGTGGCTCCCCATGCATAATTAGGGACAGTGCCGATCAAATCACCCAACACCTTTAGGTACCTTATGGGGACAACATCACGCGTTCTATCAACGAATAGTGTAGCCCCCATAGTGTACCACAGGTAACCTCGAGCAATTGATTCACCACTCAGGTTAGTGTTAGGATTTGTACACTCCCCTTTATTGTTTCAAAGTAACAGACGGTTGGTTTTTCACCACTGTTCCGGCATGCACTCTTTAGTGCTTGGTCAGTTTGATCTGCTCCTTCCGGAATAATGACAGGGCTGCCATTTATGTTCAAGCCTACATTGAAAGTATAATATTTTTTTTATTAGTACAATTGAATAATAATAATAAAAGAAAATTTATTTATGTTTAATTCAATAAAAAATAGTTTTATATTTAGTTTACCTAGGATAGCTTGAACGTCATGGAGTGTGATTGCCATCTCCCCGAATGGCATATGAAAAGTGTTCGTCTCAGGATGCCACCGTTCGACGAAAGCAGTGATGAGGGCCATGTTATTCGAGTGAAACATCATTCCCCCGATTTCCGTCAATCCAGACATATTCACGAGGTGTAAGGGAACACCGGGAATGAACGAATTCAATGGTCATCTCCTAATACTTTTCGAACGAGTTTGGGGATCGAGGACCCTAACAAAGTTCTGCATATTTTTCGCAAAAAAAATAAACCCGTTAATTTATACTCCCTCCGTCCTGTTGGGGAATGAGTTGCACAGATCTATTCGGGGTGAATATTTAAATACAAATTTAATTCATTAATTATTACTAGCATGAATTAATCCTATATTAATTCAAATAATAATTGCAACAACATATCATGCATATAAAAAGCCACATAAAACCTACGCATGCGGAATCTACGGGTTTACGTGAACGTACCTCTCGGGATGGCAGTGACTTCAGTCGGACGGACTAACCAAAGGACTTCCCAAGTATTCCCTTAGCCCTTGCTCAACTATCCGGTGGAAGGACACTTGTCGAACAATTAACAAAAGGAAAAAAATAAACTTTGTTGCACCACTTTTGTGGATTTGCTAATATTTCCAGCACATGGAATTGTACTTGGGAATGAACTAATCATCCCCTAATTATAGGAGAGGGGGTGTCGAAATTTTTAGTGAAATATGAATGTGGGAAAAGACTTTTCTTGGTCACCAAGAAATCTTGAATATATCTCCTATATTCTTTTTTCCATAATTAAAATATTCCACGAAAATTCCACCTCCTCAAAATATGGATTTTTCGAAAATTTTAATGTGCAAGATACCAAGATTTGGATCTTCTTGAACTTATGAGATATTCTTGTATTTTAAGAAATACATATCTTCCATAATATCTTTTCAAGAAAATCAAGAAAATCTTTCTTGCCCATTATATTTCCTATTTTTCGAAAATTTCAATATAGATAAGCTAGTGGGAGATTTCTTGAATTTAATTAGATAATCTTGTATTCCAAGAATACATATCTTCATTCCATAACAAAATTCAAAGAAAATCTTTCTCCCAACATATCTATGAATTTCGAAATAATGGTTGGAAAATTAAGCAACAATATTTATTTTATTTTAATCACATTTTCAGTTATTGGACTATTTGTTGGGCTACTCAGGGGGCCTTTAGGAGAATTAAGATTGGACCTTCTAATGGATCTTGAATATCTAATATTGAGCCACAATATAATTCAAGCCCATAAATATTAATTAATCCCACTACATAATTAATATTGCACTATCCATCTTAACCCATATTACAATCAATATGGCTCCCGGTCATTATTTTCCGTGTTTAAGATTATCTAGCCCATTAATTAATTCAAGCCACTGAAATAGCTTTCCATTAATTAACATCTTTTATCCTTGGTCGAGGAACGGTTCAACATTATTATCCATACCGGAAACAAATTCCACTTGCAAGATTTGGTATGATAAAGCTTATGAACCTCCCAAGGGGGCAAATCGAACAAGTGTACTTGCACACGATTCTTCGTATTAAATCTTAGCAATCACATGTGACCAATAATATTGCCCAAGATAAAAAGTATTGAATCTCTCTTTGATTCGCTACCCATGATAAGTCAAAGCAATAGTTACCAATCCCACGTGATCCTATTTAAGGAACGAAGATTAAGAAACAACGAACCACTGAGGTCTAATTCTTCCTTGTTCAGTTCTGAAGAACTTATCCTCCTGTAGGTCCTATTCAGCGCATCAGTCATGCACTAGTGTAATCTCTTGGTCAAGACAAACCAATCTGAGCCTTACACCTCAACCTTTCGCGATGGGTTGTTCATTTCCATCTAGGTCGTGAATGGCGTACTTTTAGTTACAAGGGACTGTTAATTTAATCTTCTGTGATCTGGTATCACTAAATTAACTACAATGTAACACGTACGAATTATTGAACAGTTATGCAGTAAATATATGTAACATTCAATCATATTTAAAGCATCAGTGATAAACAATTTATTTCAGTAAATAAGTCTGAAAAATCAGTTTTGATTATACAAAGTAAAAAGCATACTTTTCAGTATAATCCCAACACGTCCCACACTCAATTGAACATTTCATTTTTTGGCTTGTGCTTTATTGATCGAGTTGTTTATAGTATATGAAATGATAAAGTAACTTTTAAGGCATGGTAGGATAGATAAAGGGTAACACACTATCATACCCCACCTTAAAAATTTCTTTATCATTTAAAATATTAATAAACAACTCGATCGCTAAAACACGAGTCAAATAGTAAATGTTCAATTGAGTGTGGGACGGAGGGAGTATATAATAATCATTTGAGATAATTATTAAAATAAATAAAGTTTTTTACTTACAGGATCCTCCCATATTTTTGATGCCTTGTGTGCTTTGAAAGCACACAACACTGATGGATCTTCAGGTCCTCCAGGCATGGACATCGTAGTCAACCATTCCTTAGTTTGTCGGGAACAGTGTGAGGGTTGTGGTGCACCCTGATCATTCGCATCCTCATCCTGAATTTCCTTAGGATCTTCGTGATGACACGTAGACGGGCCCTGGAGATGAGGCAATGTAGACGAGCCCTGGCCCTGATGATGAGACGAAGACGGCCCGATGTTAAGGGAGAATTGAGATGTTTCCATGGTCGGAATATTGTAGGAGGACATGAACGGATGGGTTGATGGTGAAAAAATGGGGAAGGCAATTGGGGTTATGAAATTTTCAATGTTCCCCAAATTGTAATCACCAGAAGAGTTGTAAGAAGAAAAATTCCTAAACTGCTCGTCAATTGGTTGTAGTCCAGGAGCAGGGGTGTTTAGGTCGATGTCGAAGGGGGTTGAGAAATTAAAAAAATCAGCTGGAGGAGGAGGAGGATTGTACGAGAAATTCGATTCTAGTACTTGTGCATCTCGTGTTACGCGGTGTTCCACAAGAACACATCAGTTGCACACTCTGCAAAGCCGGGAGCACTCGGGACACTCGAGTTCTGACATACTAAACATAAAAAAAAAACAAAAATTATAAATCATAACAACCAACCACTTTTACAGTAAATCAAGTAATACTTTACAATATATCAATTAATACCTTACAACAATTGAACAATATAAGAAAAACAAATAATATCTTAGAACATGATAACTAATACCTTACAACATATCAATTAATATTTATATACGAAATTTTTATAAGTGTTTACAACATATATTTTAAAAAATTTATATATATTAAACCTACAATAGTGGGTAAAATGTTAATTAATTAATTCAACGTTTTTTTATATAGAAAATTAAAATTAGGACATTATAAATTTTCAAAATCATGTTTATATATGAAATTTTTATTAGTGTTTACAAGATATATTTTTAAAATTTTATATATATTAAACCTACAATAGTGGGTAAAATGTTAATTAATTAATTCAACGTTTTTTTATATAGGAAATTAAAATTAGGACATTATAAATTTTCAAAATCATTTTTATATATAAAATTTTTATAAGTGTTTACAAGATATATTTTTAAAATTTTATATATATTAAACCTACAATAGTGGGTAAAATGTTAATTAATTAATTCAATGTTTTTTTATATAAGAAATTAAAATTATATACTCCAATCATCCCACTTTAAGTGTCTTCTTAGAAGACAAATTTTATTCCAAAATAATTACTCCTATTTTTTTTCCATTATCAAACATATTAATTCAAGATTTGCGATGAAATATTGTATTCTCACCCAACTATAATTATAAATTTCGAAACAATATAGGCTATTAATTATTAGTTACTATCTAACATGACAAAATTCTATTTACTTCATTATATGTAATACACAATTTAAAGGAGTACAAGTTGTTATATATATATATATATATATATATATATATATATATATGTGGATATGATAATATTTAATAATTTTTAATGCATATCATTTACGTTTACATGTAAATAACTAGCTAACGTTATTTCGTTTACAGCATATGAACTAATATTTAACAGCATATCAACTAATACTTTACAGCATATCAACTAATACTTTACAAATAAAACATACCTTGAAAGTGGCGACGACGGGCACTCAAAAGATGGCGGAGGTAAGATATATATGTAGTGAAGGTGACGAATATGTCCCTAGAAAAACAAAGAATGAGCGAAATACAAAAACCGCCAAAAAATCATGTCCTTTTCGTTTGGTTGCTTGGTTTTCTGATCCCGAGCGTGATATGTGGGAAATTAATGTTTTGGAAGGAACACACAATCATCGATTTCCAAATAACGCAGAGGGTTCCAGAATTGGTCAATTAACACCCGAGGAGTACAAACATGTACAACTACTAGATTCAATGAATGTTACTACAGCCAACATTATGGGATATATAAAGACAATCAATCCCGAGAATCGGACGGACTCAAAGAAAATGTACAATTCACAGCAAAAGATTAGGAGAGACAACCGCGAGGAGCTGACCTCAACGCAAAACTTCATACACCTACTGCGAGAGCGGAATTATAGGTATAAATCCTCAAACAATTTTTTTTATTGTTTTATAAATTATGTCATTTTCTCATAAATTTTATCATAATGCCAACAACCGTTCTACTTTCCAACAACTATGAATACACTGATAATTAATTAATGTATACTACCTCCATTCAAAGTCTTGACATTATTATGTCATAAACTGGCCCCATATGACATTGCTTTTACTTCCAATATATATACACCACTCATATTATAGGAACATATTACTTCATGAGTTTTGATGATGTGTCAATCATATAGAGAGTTTGATAATTTTTTGTATTAATAATGATGATGTGTCGTACGTATTAATAGTTTAAATAAAATACTATAAGAAGAATAATTGACTCAATGAATTTAATATTTCAACATAATATACAAATATTATTACCATATATTTGTATTTATTTAAATTTAGGTACAATTTTAGGACGAATGACAGCAATGAACTTAAAGATATAGTTTTCAGTCATCCATGTTCGGTTGTAATGGTCAACGCGTATCCGGAAGTATTAATCATTGACACAACATACAACACGAATATGTACGGTATGTCTTTGCTTGAGGCAGTTGGGGCAACGGACACTCACAAGACGTTCACCATCGCATGCGCATTTATGATTCGTGAAACGCAGGAACACTTCGAATATATCCTAGGATTTATTCGGGGATTATACGAGATACGAATACCAAATGTCGTTGTCACAGATAGGGCTTTCGCGTTGATGAATGTTGTGGACGTGATTTTTCCAGAATCTCAAGCACATTTATGCAGGCGCCACGTAGAGCAAGTTGTTTATACACGAGCTCTAAAACAACTAGGATTTAAAGAAAAAACATTCTAATAAATTTAAATTTCGGTGGAATTGTGCAGTCCAGTCGGGCACAGATGAAGACTGGAAAATATGGTGGGCTCATATAAAGGAAAAATACAGGAGATTTTCGGATCTAATTGAGTATTGCGAAGATACGTGGCTTAGGCCGCATAAAACAAGAATTTTAGGGGCACATCTAGATTATCGCATGCACTACAGAAACTACACCACGAACAGGTAACTTTAAAAATATTTATACTTTTAATGTTATGTAGCTGTTATATTTAAATTTACCTATGAAACCAAAATTATTGCACTATTACCATATTGAGACAAGTAATATATTTATTGAGACAGACAAGTAATAAATTGAAATTTTGTTCATTTAATTATTGATGTAGGGTTGAACAAGAACACCACAGGGTGAAAAAAAACCTGGATGGCGGCAGGAAGCACTTTGACATCATATTCAAAAAAATTCACCAGGTCATGGAGTTGCAAATATGAGAGATAAAAAAGCAATGCAGGTTACCGGTCACAAGACAAGGACTGATATGCTAGAGAACGAATTCTACAGCCAACTAGTGCACAATATCACATCCAAAGCGTTCGAACTCATTATCGCAGAAAAAGATAGGGATCTGGGTGGAAAAATATGCGGTTGTTATCTCAGGAGAACACATGGTCTTCCGTGTCAATGCGAGCTTACAAGGTACTTTCAAAACAACTATCCAATACCTTTAAATTGTATAGACTAGTTTTGGAGAACATTGGATATATATTTAACTAGTATTTCTACCATCACCGACGAAACATATGATGACGGTGGTGGTAAGACTAGGAGAAAATTATTCGATGATGACACGGAAGACATTCTCCCGCCGAAGGTTGAAAAAAAAAAGTCAAAACAGAAGACTTCAAGCAGTGATCGTCAACCTTCTTTGTTTGAGTGGGCGCAAAAAGCTATGGGATTAAAAAAGTCTACTAAAAAACGGGGTAAGGGGAGAGTGCCGGCAACTAATGCGCACCAGGATATTCCACCAGAAGCTGATTGTAGACATAGCACATCAGAAAGATGTACAATGAGTTTTTCTGAAGATAATCAAAACAGATTTTCCCAAAATCAGGGCTACTCCCCTAATACTCCTATGTCAAAGCCCCAAAGGCCCCCACCTCCTGATACCCCGCATCGCAAAAGTACCGCTAGTTCGAGTAGGCCAACCAAATCTCAAACAAATATTAACCGGCAAATACCGTTTTTAAACTCTCCGGTGGAGAACGACTTCCCTCCATATATCAGAAAGTATATTCATTCCTACAATGATGTTATTGGAGATGGGAACTGCGGATTTAGAGTTGTTGCACTCGCAATCTAAGGATCCAAAGAATATTGGCCAAAGGTACGAATGGATCTTAAGCAGGAACTGCAAATAAGACGCGATTTATACGATAACGTTCTACGTAGTTACATGGACATGTCAGATTTGGAAAAATCACCTGATCATTCCAAAGGTTTTGCAGAACTATCTAAATGGTTTACATTACCTGAACATGGATACCTAGTTGCAACCAAATATAATGTCTTCGTAATTGCATTTAGTGAACATGGCGGATTTTTTTGTCTTCCCGCAATAACAGATTCCCATCGAGGACTTGCGACCGCGACATTGATCTTAGGGAACGTGAACAACAATTCTCATTGGATATTGGTAAGAAAAAACTATATTCAAGTATTTTATAAATTTTGTTATTTATGATATTTTTTTATAATAATTATAATTTTTTTACTGTAATTTCAGTTGCATATGACAACCAACGATCATCCAGTACCGTTTATATCTGCATACTGGAAACGCGCACATGACCCTTCTGTAAATGATTTAGATTTACAATTTGAAAGCAGAATAGAGCTATTCTGTACATTACACGAGTCGGATGCAGCGCGACGTGAGGCTGAGTATAGGTCTAGACAAAACGAGAAAGACAAATACTATACTTTTTTTTAATATTTAATTCAACTTTTTCTAGCAACACGTCGCAGTCCATCCTCAGAATGTAATCTGTATATTTTTTTTTTCATGTAATGTGTATATTTATTTTTTATGTTTAAATTGATAATTGAACTAATATTTTACAATTGAAAAATTAATATTACTCAATTGAAGAACTAATATTGTTGACAACAAATAACTAATATTTTGCAGTTAATGAACTAATATTTTATGATCAAACAACTATAACACTTTTCAATGAAACAACTAATACTTTATAATTAATAAATTATAAATTAATTCATTGAAATTAATGTCTTATAATTAATTAGTTAATATTTTTCAATAAATATTATTAAAAATCTTAGTTAACCTTAAACCTTAAATAAAAAAAAAATGGAAATTCTGTCGCGTTGGCGGCGCGACAGGCTTGATCTCTGTTGCGCTCGCCACGCGACAGAGCCACTCTGACTCGTGTATCGCGACAGGCAAAGAACCTCGGACACCCATCAGTAGTTAAAAATGTGTATTTAGCAATCGTGTTGCCAAACCCACAATTGTATTATTACAAAATAAAGCTTATCCTTCCTCTGTATGATGTAACGTTGCAGCTTAATATGGGTTCAGTTAGATGCTATGTTCATATTGGTGTAACACGTTTGTACACTAAGGTGTTGATTCAGCTTAAATTTGATACACATCCGTATGGTGGATGTGAGGTGTACATGTTTAGGGTAAATTTGCGTTCAATTGAAGACCCATAATATGATCATTAAATTATAATAGGCCCGACATATTGAACTGGCCTATAATTGTTCATTATTATTAAAAAGAATAAAATTATCTTTTAATAGAGTTAAATGATAAAATAGTACTCCCTCCGTCCCAAACTTAATGATAAAGTACCCATTATTTTTGTCTCAAATTTAATGGTAAAGTTACTTACACAATTTATCACTTTATTATATAAAATATTAATAAACAACATTTTCTACCCCTAATTACCCATCACTTTATCATATAAAATATCAATAAACAATTCATCCTACCCCACCACTTTATCACTTTATCAATATTCCACTAAATTCTTATGAACAGTAAGAATATTATAGAGTTTGGGACGAATGGAGTAACATTTGTGGAAATTAAATGAGATAAAATTATTTTTAATGTGAAAAAATAATATTGAGATGTTTGTGGAGCATAAATAAAAAAAAAATTTATTATTATTATTTATAATAATATTCAATAAAATTTGGAACCAACATTTTTAGCAAATTTTTAAATAAAAGAGAATCATTTTAATTCAGTGGAGCATCAAGTGGATCAACCCCAAAATGTCCATATTTTTTTCGTGTAAAATATGATCTAACATCATTAGATTCTTCAAATTTACGAGCTAAATTCATTTGGCAAATATTTGCATCGGAAAATAACTTTACCCGCGGGTTATAGACTATAAAGGTTTCTTACCCACTTTCAACAAAACATAAAATAGACATCATTCTTCCATCAATTCTCAATACTAATTGCAAATTGCAGACTCCCCCAGAAAACAAACAAAGCTTAATTACGTCAATTAGCAAATTCAAATTCAAATAAACCAGAAAATTAACTCATCGAGCAATCGTGCAAATCATAATCAATACAAGCCTTATCATTATTTATAATTAGTATATCACCCGTGCGTTGCACGGTTTGTGAGTATAAAATGAACATAATATAAAATGTATTCATTTTTGTGTTAAATAAATTATAAAAAAATATTTTACTTATAATAATAAGAATTTTTTTTTCTTTTTTTTTTAAATATATATTTTTTTATTTAGATGCAACGCACGATTTATGAACATATTTTGCTTTTGTAAATCAGGCATGGGAAATAGATGGCGCTCCAACTGTTTAAAAAATTTACATTGTTAAATAATGCAAATTTAAAGGTATTTTTTTATTACAATTTTAAATTATATTTTTCTAAACCACTTTGATTGTCACCTATTATCATCTTCCCAATTTCCATTGCATGTCAAAATTTTCAAATTGCCCCTTTAGTTACTCTGAACATGATAACATATAACTACACATGATTAAAATTGATCTCCTTAAGAAAGTCCAAGATTTTTAATAATTGTCTATAATTCTTATTAATGATCTCACCACAAGATATCTTTAGTCAAAATTATCTTTCTAAGATGTTAAAGAGAGTCTACTATCTGATGATGATAGTGTCATTCCCGAAATTAACACTCTTTGTCCTAAGTTAGTCTCGATTAGTATTTTCTTTTAAAAATATGGGTATCAAGCTTCATCACAATCAACTCAGTATCATTTTATAATCCAAGGTCTAATGTCAATTGTACATGCAACTAATTCATAGTAATTGGACTCAATGATGAACCTACATGTCCTATGTTGGGATCACGTGCCCCCACATTTTTTTTAAGTATATGTTATATATATTTTAATTATTATGAGTAATACTTATATTATATGTATATAATGACTTAAATGAGTTTTTAAAAGTGTTATAATTAGTTAATCATGCAAATATTTCATCTAAAAAAATTTATAGAACTGTTATGCATATGCAATATCACTATTTAAAAAATCAAATATTTTTAAGATAGTAATAGTGTATAATTGTATATGCATAATCGTGACACTAAAAGAATAGAATTCACGTGAACTCGGGTTCACCAGGAAAATTTACTTGTTATATTATTTATTTTTGTGCCCCCGTCATGAAAGTTTTCTGGATCCGTCCATGATTGGACTAATCAATTTAAATATTATATCCTATAAAAGAATCATACAAATAAGTAAACAAATCGAGCTTTATCACAACCAACCTAATGTCATTTTACAATTCAACTAATAACGTCAACTAATAATTTAATTAAAAATTATTCAACTAACAATTTAAGTCTAATGTCAATAGATCTTGCAACTAATTTATGGTGATTGGACTAATCAATTTAAATCCAATATCATGCAATATTATCATACAAATAAGTATATAAATTATATATATTCATATATACAATATTTCTCGTCTTTTTTAGATTGCTCAAAATCCAAAAAATCCATCTTTTATCACATACTCAAAATAGCAATAAAGTAACTATACAGTTCATGTTACCCCTTACAAACATCACTAAATTACATTACATGTCACTAATAATTACATACAAAATTAACTTATTTTTTTATCTTATTCACTAAAATTGACAAAATACTCTTATCAAAAAAGTTATTTTATTATCTTCAAAATCAAGTGAGCAATCTAAAAAAAAATATGGAAGGAGTAATTGGTTTTTTAAAAAAATATATAAATTCATATCAACTACAAAATATAATATTTTATATTATTAATCATTAATGTGCCACTTTTAAAATTTTATGATAAATTTATAATAATTTTTTGTTGAATTTTTTTCTTTTTTGGTATAATATTTTGTTATTATATATGTATAAATAGAATTAGTTCAAAAATTTATAATAATTTATTTGTAGAATTTTTCTTTTTCTTTTTTGGTATAATATTTTGTTATTATATATGTATAAATAGATCTAGTTCAAAAATTAAAAATAATATTGATAATTTAAAAAATATTCAAAAAATAATTAATATATATGTGTGGTAGATATAGAAAATTGAACATTGTACTCTTGCATACAAAGAAGGTAAAAAATATTTGTTATACCATTTGAACTACATAAAATATATTATGATGCTTAAAATTTTATTAGAAAATTATAATAATTTTTTGTCCAACTTTTGACCCAACATTTTGTTATTAAATATGTATAGATTCATTGGACCTCGGTATAATAGTTTTAGGTTAACCCATAAGGTCACTATGTCTAATGGGCCATAGTGAATTCTTGAGTAGTGATTTGTGCATCAATTTTGGGCTTATATATAAATTAACAAATGTATATCGATGTTTTTGCTACAATTGAAGGAAGAATGCTTACAAAATTTAGGTAAATAACGTTCACAAACTAGTACAGAGGTTAATTCATCATTTTTAAAGTGTTAAAATATTATTTTTAAATTTTGTTTTCATCTCATCGTGGAATCGCCGTACTTTAGATCTACTCTAAACGTTATACAATTTCAAATTTACATGCCATATCAAATTTGACAAATTTTAGTATGAAATTTTTCATACATGAATTTTTTTTTTAATTTATAATCAAATTTTGTAATTAGTGAAGGTAAGACAAAATTGAGTGGTTCATGGTTCATTCGGCCCAAGTGATTCATGGTTCACCTGGCCCGAATATGTCATAATTTAGGGTTCATTATTTAGTGTTTAGAGTGTAGGTGGTTGATTTAAGACAATTTTATAGATTTTCATACATGAAAATTTCCACACTAGACCTACTCATCAAATTTATATATTTTCTAGCCGTGAGTAGGTGATTAATTAAGCATGTCAATTGAAAATTGCGCAAGTTTAAAATTTCATATCTACACTTTTTTGTTGTTGTTTCGCTTGATTATTGTAAGATGATTGAATTTATCTACTCATCTTTAAATCAACGATTGTTTAATAACAAAGTATAGAGTGAACAAGTTTTACGGTGAAACTGGTTAAGAAGTGTGACTTATATTACTAAATAGTGTCTTTTTACTATAAATGGTGTGACATTTTACTATAAAGGGTATTACTCATAAATGTGAAGAATGTGACTTATATTATAGCAGAGGGTATCGTAGTGATAACTGAAGGGTGTGACTTATATTACTAAAGAGTATGAATGTAAAAAAAAACAAGTGTCACGGTGAACAAGTTTCACAACATACCAACTCTTGTTTAATCCTCGTACTAAAAGAAAAAAGGAAGCTACTGTGAAATATTTCACATTAGATATTTATACATCTTAAAAAAGGGTTAAAATTTTATAAATCTTTTACAGTTCGAACTATATCAAGTGAACTTTCCAAAGTATCATGCAAAGACAAAACAAAAAAATTCGCTTCAAATCCGTGTTACTATAAAAACAAATATGTGTTAACACATACTTGCCCCTTTCAATAATACGTAAATGTCGGAACATAAAGGCACATAAACACGTAATACATGCGCAACGGAATTAAGCAGTTCACTAACAACGAACATATAATTGCATAATTAAATAACGGGTAAACGTAAAGAGAATTTTACAGCAATTCGTACACGGATTCCTCAACTACAGTATCCACGTAACAGTCGTTTATTAACTCGCACAGCTCTGCCAGAGTTGAATCCCCGAGATGAATTTGCTAGGAAAATTCTAAGTTAGAGATTTTATGGAGAAATATGAAGTCTTGTATTATGAATTTCCAAGAGCTCATATATATAGGGGAGACCCAACCTAAATCTTAAGCTAACCTGATTAGGAAATAAAATCCATAATCTTGTAAATTAAATCCCATAGATTTAATTCACATATACAAAAATCTCTACGGATTTGATTTCCATGTATAACAAATCTCTACGGATTCGATTCTATATATATCAAATCCCATAATAATATTCCATATATTATTATTGGGAATTCTATTTAATTAAATCTAATTCAATTAAATAGTAATAATAATTAATTCTAAATATAATTATTATTATATTCTCCATAAAAATATTAATATCCAATATAGTATTTAATCAACCAACTATAATTAGTAAACAACCGTTACTTGTTGTGTGACTCATATGCCCTCATATATCGAGCGATTAGTCAAACTAACGGTCTTAATTGAACCCTAGAAAATAAATTAGACATTCTCAATATATGAGGTACGTTGCGAGGAAATGTGCAACTACCTATAACTGAAACATGGACTATTACGATAACTTCCTTTCATTCGCGAATACTCGATTAAGTATTGAACATGATGAAGTGTCTATTCAAATAACTTAATCATATTATCTCTAATTACTAATTGATCATGTATGTCACACTTAGCCACAAAGTCTAAGTGAGTGTTTGCAAACTCAAATGATAGATTAAAATCACTTATTTTTGGACTACAATCACTTATAGTGTGTTTGCAAACTTAACAAACAAATTAATTGAAGCACTTAAAAATAGTTTTCTTGAAGCACCTCTCCCCATGCTTCTATTGGCTTAAAAGTGCTTCTCATTATTATAATTAAAATTATTATAATTTTATCCTCATGATTTTAATAATACTATAATTTTACCACTATTTATCCCTATTTTTAATTTTAATAAGGGTACTTTTGTAAAGTTGTTAAAGTGATTTATTTTGCAAACACTTTAACTTCTAAAAAACTGATTAGAAGTACTTTGTTTTAAAACACTACCCACTTTCAATTTTACTACTAAAATCAATTTTAATCACTTGAAAAAAAGCACTATTGTTTGCAAACACACCCTAAGTTGACGTGCATCGATCGATGACTTAAATCCAATTACGATGAGAAGATGAGTATTCTCTCTAAATCCACATTGAGGAATGAATCTTATTCTTGGCTCAACTACCATGCACATGCATTTTGTGATGAACTCAATCCAAGCCATATCTACCCATGGAAGGGCGCAAGCGTCGGTCATGGTCAAAGTTCATCACTCCACACATGTCGTGCGTATTGACCTCAAGTCAAAGGAGTATCGCATCACTCCCACTAACTGAGACACTCGTAGACACATATTGTGGAATTACATCAAACGATTTCTCGGATGGGTATACCAATACCCTCTAAGATATCTGTGCATCCATCATGAGATACCTAGTATCTCGTAGTAAGTGAGATTTTACTACACTCTCTAAGAGTATGATGAAGATCGCACATCAATCTCAATTGCATCATCAATATCACATTCTTGATGATCCTTGATCGTGGCTAATTGAGAATCATGCAAATGCAAACAATCTCAATGACAACAATGACTCATGGGAACACTTGCATGAATAAATGCAAACAATCAAACACAATATTCAAACAAGTGTATTGAAATACATTAATATTAAATGAACTATAATATTAAATCAAACTGAATATTATCGAGTATTATGTCCTTACAATAGATTGTCTTTAGGACACAAACACTAACAGTAAAATATTGAAAATTGCGTTATATGAACACAAATGTTTCGAAATATGTTTTACCCTATGAACAAAACGTTACTCATATTTTCTTCCGTTTCTCGCTATGTTGTATGCCGTGACTCTCTTTTACTAGCCTATATTTCACGGATCTTTGATCCGTAATTTTTTTTATACAAGTGTGTATCAAATAAAAAAACAAAATTGCCGAATAGTTAGAACATTATAAACACTTCCATTTATAGACACTTCCATTTAATTGTGATTTTATTAATTATTAAAACTAGTATTTTCATTTTATAATATTCAAATTATATCTGTATATAATGTAATATCCGTCTAGGAAAAATTCTTCATCCAAGCCGAACATGCAGCCGGTGATCCTACCTGGTAAGGAGCCTGTTGTTGCGCCAGATTTGGCCCCTGTTCTCAGAAATGCAAAGCACGGTGCATCTTCGTCGAAGAATGAGAAACGTAAGGGGAAGAACAAGATGGCGGCCGAGGAGACTAATGCACAACCAAAACGACAGAGGGACGAAGGATACACAACTTTCTAAACGACGTGGGGGTTACGCTGTTTGTGGGTGGATGTATATAGGTGTAAATACATGTATGTATTGATGGTAGGGTGTATGTTTTGTTTTGCTGCAGGTGGTGTGGGTTTTGTGCTACGGGTGTATGTACTGGTCGATGTATGTGTGCGGATAGGTCGGCATAGGTGTATATTTTGTTTTTGGAAGACATTTGTTGTTTCGTTGTTTGTTGGGATTGATGGGTGGGTCTCATACTTTCGGCTTTGAAATATAATGAGTGTATATATGTTATACACAACGTAGTAACTCAACTAATTTTAGTTGGGCTCAAGTATATCTTGAATAGTAATTGGACTAATTTAATAGTTGGCCCAATTCTAGATAAATTAAATTGAATGGTTTAATTTATTACCATTAAATATAACATTTCAAGTCCCTTTCCTGTTAATTGCTTAAAATAATAAGAAATTTTAATATGAAATTGCTTGATTGGAATTGAGAATTCACCCCCCCCCCCAAAGATTTGAGCATATTCCACAATATTTCTCCTCTATTGCCATAGATTTATTATGGTTTGATGTGTGATGTCTCTTTGAGATGTATTAATAACCACATACTCTCTAAATTTGTTCATATTATGAGATTTATACCATTACTAAAAACCTGACATGTATTTTTCAATACTCACCTCTCAGGTGTAAGAGAATCCTCGTAGAAGAAAGTAAGTGTCCGGTTAAATTATCGAACCACGGGAAATAGTGAGTACAATGTGGCCCTAATGCTATGTGTCGGCATGATATCGTAGTTACGGAGCGATAAATACGAGAAAATAAAGCAAAGCAATAAAAGAAAACACGAAAACAGTAAAAATGGTACTAACTAGGTGGAGTCAAGGGGAGAGAATCGCGAACTTAGAAGATGATCAACTCACAAAAGTCAAACAAACGAATTAATCAAACTATTCTAGTTCATTTCTTAATCGAGAGATAAGGGTAATCACTTAAAATTACATCAATACGTACTGGATAAACCTAGAATCAATATATCAAATTAAACACCTAGGATTGAAGAAAATGTATTGACCCGTTCCCACCCGGGTAATTACACAATTAGGGGGGTTCTACCTAACTGCACTATTTATCTATCTATTCTAACCCCTAGTCATGCTTTTCCACCAGTATACTAGGGCTCAAGCTCTTATGGTCCCTTCACTAATTACCCGAATTTTTATTCAAATAATCAATGTAAATTGATGGGGTTCTAATGAAATTTACTCAACTCTCATTGCGATAAACCAATATTCATTCAAATTACACAACTTCAACTCACACTCATACAAATTAGCTCAACTATCCAACTCTCGTTGCAACAATCAAACATCAATATATGAGCTAATAGAATAAATCATGCAATCGAACAATAAAAACCCACCAACCTAATCAAACAATTAAGAAATTAAACCAAGACAATTAAATCAAAACATAAGCTCAAGATTCACAAATATCACATCATCTAAGAGCACTAAGAGTTTGGCTCGTGATTTTATAATCCAAAATCAATTGAAAAATAAACACCACAAAACTAATTAATTGAAATTACAAGAAATAAAAGAAGAATAATCCTTAGATGACATCTTGTGGGAGGATCTTCATTTTATTCTTGCACCAAACTCCTTCTCTCTTCCCCAAGTAAACACCCCACCTAGTGGGTGTGGGTGTGTATGAGGAGGACTCTCAAAACCCTAGCCCTAATTTCTCTCCACTGAAATTGTGAAATGTGTCGAATTGTTTCTCCTCCTTTCCAATCGAAACAGCTGCTCTGTTTTATATGCTCAAGTGTGCTGCCCCTTCCTTTGTTTGATTGTAATGGGCCGCAGAAATAATAAAATACCAATGGGCTTTTCTTTCTTAATCAATTTTGGAGTATCAGTGGCATAAGCCATAACCACTTCTTGGTCAATTAATGATGCCATCTTCAATTCATGATCAATGGTGCGGCTGAATTGGAGATGTGAGTCACCAATTAAATTTCTTCATTAGTCATGATGGGCCGCAAATTTGGGGACTGGACTGGAGTTTTGGGCTTCAATTTCTTTTACTCTCTTTTTAATTCTTAAGCCCAATTCATTTTTTTCTTGTAATTTTGCACGATTTATTTCTTCGATTGGCCTCAATAAATAATAGGCACGTGTTTTGCTCCAATTATTCTCAATTTCCTACAAAATAACAAAACACTACCTTTCTCGATAATTAAGCACAATTAGTCAATTTTAGTAAAAAAAATGCATGAAATCCTACTGAATTAATCAACTTAAACACAATAATTTCAAGCTCACACTAATCAAGTTTGATGTGTGATGTCTCTTTGAGATGTATTAATAACCACAGACTCTCTAAATATGTTCATATTATGAGATTTATACTATTACACTTATAAAAATAATAATATTAATTTATAAAAGTAAGGGTTTAAATTTTTTGTAGTCTTGTAACTTTACTTCGTTTTGAAATTGGTCCCGATTGTTTTGACTTTTTGATTTTGGTCCTGAATTATCAAAAATTTTGAAATTGGTCATTTAACCTGTTGTAGCAGGTCACTAAATAGGTAACAACCACCTATGTAATTATTTTGTTTTTTCTGTTAATTTCGAAATGTCATCTAAATTTTTTAAATTCAAATAATTTGTGTTGGGATTTTTTTTCGTACTTTTTTTGGAAGGGAGAATGTTTTTCTGCGTTTATTGATTTAATTTTTTTATTTTTGGGTCAGTTTAGACCCAGTAAATCGATCTGGTTCGCTTTGTCATTTTATATACAAATTGTTTTAAACCCGACCTAAACCCCGCCCAAAATTACTAGAATAAAAAAAGTTCAAGTGGTGCTTCGAAATTAAAGAGAAAAATAAAATAATTACATATGTGATGTTTACCTGCTTGGTAACATTTTGCAGCAGGTGAAAATGATCAATTTCAAAATTTTAAAAAACTTACAGGACCAAAATCAAAAAGTCAAAACAATCGGGACTAATTTCAAAACGATACAAAGTTACAGGACTACAAAAAATTTAATTCCTAAAAGTAATGATATTAATTTATAAATGTAATGGTATAAATTTCATACCATGAACATTTTTAACAGAACATACTTATATATTTTGAGATATTTAACTAAAAATATTGATATATATTAGGGTATATATAATATTAATATATTTAAAATTTATTATTAAATACATATTAATGTTGAATTGACTCCCCGGACTAGGGATCCTAGCTCCGCCCATGGTTTCATCCATATGCTTCCTTAGCGTGGGGATTGCAGACGAACTATGAGCTTTGTTTCTTATCCTCACGATTGGATAAATACAGGGATAAGAATGGTAGAATTGTTTCATGTACTGCTACAATGTTTGATGTTATTAATGGATACTTTCTCTTTTTTTTTAAAAAAAAAACTACTCTCTCTTGACAGCACGAAAGAGTTTCCTTGGTTTTGGTTGGCTACACTCTGTAACTTAACAGAACCTAATAAAAATCTAATTTAGGTACACACAAACGCGGAATATCAATATTAACAGATACGAAAATCAGAAACCAAACGCGGAATATCAATATACATGGCAGCATCTCAGTCGTTCATTCTTTCAACTCTTGATCGGCAGCGTAATATAATAACCGTCATCACCGACTGCCCACGCTGACCCGAAACCCGGTCAATATGTCAAACCTCCGCCTAATCACCTGTTTTTCTTTAGCACAACAAATGGACTTCCTCCCTATTCAAATATTCAACCGTCAAACATTCAATTCAATTCCGATTCCCATCATTTTGAACCTTTCATTTTAGTCCAATACATAACAATACTATATATACTCCAACATTTCATTCATCATTCATCAATACACAACATAACTTCTCTTTCTAACAAGAACCAAAACCTCATCAAACTCACGCCATATTCTTAGTTTTTTCCCTCATCAATCTTTTTCAAAGATCACTATTTACATCTTGTTTAAAATGACTTTCTCATGGAGGCGGAGGTGCGGCCGCGGCGTCGCCAGAATAATTAGCAAAACTTCTAAAGATGGCTTCAATCAAGAAATGGAGCTAACAATTCCTAACCATTTCAAGTGCCCAATTTCACTTGACTTGATGAAAGATCCCATCACGTTATCGACGGGGATCACGTACGATCGAGAGAGCATCGAGAAGTGGATGGAGGCCGGAAAGATGACGTGTCCGGTCACCAACCAAGTCTTGAGAAACTTTGACCAGATTCCAAACCACTCCATCAGAAAAATGATCCAAGATTGGTGCGTTGAGAACAAGTCTTATGGAGTTGAGAGAATCCCAACTCCAAGAATTCCAATCACGCCGTATGAAGTTTCACAGATTTGTTTAAAGATGGAAGCTTTCACACAAAGTGGGGATTCAAGAAAGTGCCTTGAATTGGTGGTAAAGGTCAAGAATTTGGCTAAGGAAAGTGAAAGAAACAAGAGGTGCATTGTCACAAATGGGTTTGGATCATCATTGGCGGGTTCATTCGACTCGTTTGCACGTGCCTCAGTCGATAAACATGCAGAATTGCTCAAGGAAATCTTGTCTGCATTGACATGGACGTTTCCATTAGGCCAAGAGGGAGTCTCCAAGCTGAAATCCTCTGTTTCTTTACGTTGCATAGCGCTTTTCTTGAAGAGCGAGGACGACCTTTCATCAAGGCAAAACGCGATTTGTGTGTTGAGAGATGTTGTTTCCGTGAACGACCTAATGACAATTGAGGGCATAGAGGAAACACTCTTTCAGATGGTTAAAGTACCGATTTGCCCCAAAGCAACCAAGGCGAGCCTAGTGGTTATTCATCATATGATATGTTGCACGAAGAAGAGTGGCCTAGTCTTTGTACAAATGGGGCTTATCCCGTTGGTTCTTGAGATTCTTGTGGATGGCGACAAAAGTGTCTGTGAGAAGGCGTTAGGCGTTATGGACAGCATTTGCAGTTGGAAAGAAGGGAGGGAGAGCGCGTATGAGAACGCGCTAACTGTCCCGTTACTTGTGAAGAAGATTCTACGTGTGTCGAATGCTGCGACGGAGTTTTCTATTTCGAGCCTTTGGAAGCTAAGTTTAGGAGAAAATAAGAATGTCTTGGGTGAGGCTGTGCAGCTTGGGGCTTTTCAGAAGCTTTTGGTGGTGCTACAAATTGGGAGTGGTGAAAGAACAAAGGAGAAGGTGACTGAGTTGTTGAGATTAATGAGTTTGTATAGAGATAAGTTAGATTGCTTTGATTCATCCATGCGATTCAAGCATGTAAAAGGGCCCAATTGACTTGTGTATAATTCTGCTAATTTAGGACTAGAGTTCAAGTTTTGTCAGTACAGAAAATACAGAAACCAATACACAGATTCATAAGATTTTTGTAGCTATTCTTTGTAAGCAATATACTTTTGCCCAGCTCCGATTCAAAGGACAAAAACATGAAATGCTCATTAGAATTCGACAGAAAATCAGCTACACATTTTGTAATAAAAATTTGATACTAAAATTGCATACATACACCCACCTAAAACCCCTGATGACATATGCTATCAAAACACAACATCTGCTTAGTAGTCCTATTCACAAAATAGTATCCCATTCTCCACAAAATATATGATACCTGATGAAACAAAGATTATGAAACATGCAGCTTCGTTTAACAACATAAAATGCTCATATACAGTAGGTTTTCCTTCAAAAGGATATGAACAAATTCTACATGAAAGAAATTAGCTTCTGCACATTTTGTAGTCAAATTCAAAATTCTACACAGAAAAGAATTCTAAAATTGCATATGTACCCAAAAACAGCCCTGATATGCTATCAGAATACATCATCTGCTGCTGATTACTATTTACAGAAAATAGTATTCCATACTCCGCAAAATCTCCCACTCCACAACTATTCATAGCATAGCGGGGCCATATCAACCTCTGGCAGATGAATCTGCATGTAAGGATCCTCATACAAGTCATACTTGTACTCCAGCCCGTACTGTTTATCCACCGGTACAAGTGTACTACAGCACGTATCACAGACGAACAACCTAGGCACATCCTCAACATCTTCAATACCAAAGCATCGAGTATGCTTCCATGTCCCACAAATATCACAAGCCACCATTCTCTCTCCATCATCATCTCTGGCCCCACATTTGCATCTCACGGTCCAGCTTTCTGTCCCCCCTTCGTATCTCAAATCATTCTCCAAATCCCATCCACAACCCCTCACCAAAACCTCCCTACCCGACTCAATTATCCCAAAAAGAACTTCATCATCTTCATATTTTTCCAGTCCCAAAATCCCGATCACCCTCACATTCTCCATCACACAGTAAGTTTCCCTCATTGCATTCTGCACAGCTATCTTTAGATCACCAATTGTGGCATAGAGTGGGACCGTAATGTATTCACTAAGTGGAAAGTTGTAAGGGGTATTTGTGTTAGGATCAATCGAGGTTGTTGTTAATCTGCAAATGAACTTCAATGAGTCATCATCTTCGTCTTTAAAAGGCCATTCCTTCACAAAATGCTTGCTATGGAGAATCACTTGAGCAGCCAATTCAATTGAATCAGAACCTGGATAGCTAAGAAGTACATGCTCATACATAAAGGCAACATCGTTGTAAAAACTTCGTTTAGGACCAGTACCGAGTGTCTCAATTGGCTCTTGCTGAAGTTTTGAGAAATGAACCTCTTTCCAACCTTTGAAGTCTTGAATAGTATATTCAAGTACTTTAGTTGATCTGTTTACAGCTCTACGAATGATGTAGTTTCCAACAATCACATTGTTCATCACTTTTAGCACATGGTCGATCAAGCCCGTATCACCAATATGGAGACGGGCTGCATCACGGGCCTCTTGTCTGGTCATTCCACAGCTGCTCACATTCTTTGCTGCTCGTTTTTCCTTTAAGGCTTCAACAATGACTTCTGCAACCTGCTCGAGTCTTCTCACTGGCCACCTGCTGTCCAAATTAGCAGCAAGATTGGAAAACTTTCTGCACTTTGTGGGTCTTTCCTTTCTAAAGGGGCTGGGCATCAGAAGAGGCCCCGTTCTTGAAAGCTTTAAAGAACATCTTTGAATAGGAGTACTAAAGACTAATTTCTCCTCAGACGGCCAGGACTGAGTGGCAGAAAATCTTGCTGATGGGGGAGTGTATCTTAGATTCAGCATAAATTTGAATAAGTCTCTGATTGTAAGTAAATTTGTATCACTCATATCTCTGTAATGGTGGATTATCTGCTTGATATCCGAGCTTTCATTGGTGAGACTGAAATCATCAATCACTTGATCAAGATCGAGGGAGCTGAGCATATCCATTGCCCTTTCATAGTTATGCTCCTTGACTCCAAAACTCCCATGGCAGAATCGATATCCCCATTTACCAAACCAGGAGTGGCCATAAGCAATTCCGTAAAGCAATCGGAGGTCCATCATATGCTTCTTTGATGAATCTTCGACTGTAATCTGCCTGCACAAGGGACAAATAATCATTTTCTGTTTCCCTATAAACAGAGATTCAAAATTATATCTCCTGACCTAATATTCTTTTGTAGGAGAAATGTTATACTAATCTCAACCCATTTAGGCAAGAAACAGCCAATATCATTAATGATAACCTATACTCCGTCATATAATAAATAAATCAATCAGATATTCATACAACTCATATAGCTATTGTGATCAATAATGTGATTCCTATATCGCAGTGCCTTCATCCTAATATGTATCATGTGAAGTAAACATACCTATTATACACTAAAGATTCATCTAATCACAATAAATCTCCATTCAAGATCTCCAAGAATGCTAATATAATTTCAAGAACCAAATAATTTCTGCTAACTTACTGGTTGAAACATCATATATAAAATCTATTAAAACTTATCACTCTCCAACATTAGAATTCTTTAGTTTCGGTACTTGCTTCTCTTATATTATATACTTCAACTCACCTCACAGAAAGAGCCGTGCAGATTCGATCCCACAGATCCATTATCTCTCTACCACAGATGAACGCACTACCCCCTTCAATTCCATTGAGACAAATCAAATGCCCGAACCCGTTTCCATGGATCAATCCATGTAAGAGGTGCGTGTGATCGTCCAACGCACCTTCATCAAGATTACACTCATGATTCGGAAGTATCAAATGATACTTCCTTTTCGACACTAAATGATGACTCCAACCTGCACCCAATTCAAAAAACCCCAAAATAATTCCAATAAACCCCAAAATTAATAACAATAAGCAAAATCTCGAAACTCAATTCAAAAACTCCAACTAACCAGCTGATCGGCAGTACTCGCAGAACGGCTGATCGGAATCCCGCACACTCTCTTTAACTGTGTAAAGCGGAATCGCCGTCCCTCTGTTTTCGTACACCAAAAATGTGCGCCAAATTGGCATTCCATCGATACTGTAATCCTCTGGCTCAGCACACTGCTGAAGAAATTGGCCGACATTGTCACGAAATACGCCGCTGGTGAGAGTGGTGGGGACGCCGGGCTCGGCAAATGTGTGGAAGCCGTAGAATTTGGGTGGCGCCATTTCTTTGCTTCTCAAAATGAAACGAAATCGTTTTCGCTAATTCTTTGTTACTCTCATTGAAGTGAAATCTTCGTTGCTTGAAAGATTTATGGTTATGGGTTTTACAGTTATTGAGCTTTGGGTTTTAGATTTCAAAATTCAAGCTTCGGTTTGATTATTAACTGCATCGCGCCTGTTTTGAGAGGGTTAGCCTAAACCGTTCGTGTGGTTTGTTTCGTTTTGATGGGTTTTCGTAATGATCGTTATTAATTAAATAAATAATAGTAATTAATCGATTAAATAAATCTTAAGATTAGCTATAGGTACAATTAAAAGAGGAGTATGTATACTTGTAAGTTTTGAGCATCACTATTTGAATATGTGTTTTGATGTGATCTAAGTACCTATTAGGAAACTCTAATTTATATGTAGACGTATTTTTTTTTTTTAAAATTGTATTTAATGACTTTTAAAATAAGGGTTTCTCACCAATATTTTAGAATTTGCAAGCCCAAATCACCTTGATATGTATTGAGATTAACAAAAGGAGTATAGAGTATATAGTTAATAATTTAAGGGATTAAATTTTTTGTAGCCCAATAACTTTCGCCCGTTTTGAAATTAGTCCTCCAGATACCACATTATGATATACCCCCTGTACGTTTTAACTTTTTTTTTTTATTTTAGTCATCAAAATCGATCAAATCGATTAGTCAATCGATAATTGTACACGTGACAATTAATTTTGTATTCTCTTTTATTTTTTGATCGCCACGTGTGTATTTCATTTTTAATTTATATTTAATCCCTAAATTGAAATGGGTTTCCGGTTGGGTCAATTTCAGGTCGGGTTCGGTTCGGTTTTACCGGGTCGGGTTCAGGGTTAATTTTTTTTTATTAATATATCTGGGTTGGGTTTAGAATCGACCCGCGATTTTTAACCCTAATCCAAATACGATTTAATTATACTCATTTGTAAAATCTTAATTCAAAAAACCATTTGCCCTTGAAAATCTGCCTCCGCCGCTGCAATCACCGGAGGCCGCCGAGCTCGCCGCCGCCGCACCTCTGCACTCAGTCGGAAACCGACGCATCGCCGCCGCACAAGCCCCCACTAGCCAATCGTCGTAGCTGCCGCACGCGAACCGCCGCCGTCCGCTAGGATCTGAACCAGAGTCGCCGCATCAAGCACCTCTCTCTCACGGCCACAAATCGCGACGCCTTGCATCTAGAGTCGCGCCGTCACCACCAAATCTGCTCTCATCCGAAATCGAAGCCCACCTCAATCGCATGAACCCAGAGCCAGCGCCTCCGCGTTCAGCCTCTCGAATTCGCCATTGAAGCCTCGCCCTCAACCACCCATCCCCGCCGCCCATCTCCGCCCACCACCAAACCTGCGAACACGGCGTCGCGATTCTAAATTGAGATGAGATTTTAATTTTGATATGAAATCTGGTTTGCTTCTGGGTGTTCTTCAGGTTTTAATTTGGTGGTTAATTTTGAGATGAGATTATGGATGTATGATCGCCAATTTTATTTGTATAATTCAGATTTGTTTTTTAGATTATGGTGTTATTCAGATTTTTTTTTTTTTTTTTTAATTTGGTATGAAATTTGGTGTTCTTCGTCAGGGTGTAATTGTTGGAGGGGATGTAATTATACCAGATCTGGTATTATTCACGAGGAGTTATTCACGATTTTGGACAGCCTGCGATCTGGTGTTATTCATAAGGGAATTATTAGGGATTAGGGTTAAAAATTGTGGGTCGGTTCTAAACCCGACCCAGATATATTAATTTAAAATAAAAAATTTAACCCTGAACCCGACTCGTGTAAAACCGAACCGAACCCAACCCGGAATCGACCCAATCGGAAACCCATTTCAATTTAGGGATTAAATATAAATGAAAAATGAAAAAATGAAATATACACGTGGCGGTCCAAAAAATAAAAGAGAATACAAAATTAATTGTCACGTGTATAATTACCGATTGACTAACCGGTTTGACCAGTTTTGAGGACTAAAATAAAAAAAAAGTTGAAACATACAGATAATATGATATATGGAGGACTAATTTCAAAACGGACGAAAGTTATTGGACTACAAAAAATTTTAATCTCATAATATAATATCTCCTTCAAACGAAATCTCATAAGACAAAACTAGCATCTAATGTGATTTAATTTACATGCACCATAGTTTCTCGGAGATTATATCTTGTTAATGGCTCGATTTTGATGATTACATAGTTTCTCTTTCTCACCGTAAGTTTGGATAGTACTATCTTTAAAAAAAAATGTATTCAACAAGTGTATTAGACCATTCAAGTGTATTTTAAAATATGAAATTTATTTTACTAATACATGCAATCTGTTTACGCTGAAACTTATACTATCAATGTGTAAATAAATTATATGTTTTAAAAATACATTTGAATTACAAAGTACACTTGATGCACATGAAACTTACGTTTTGTGCAACACTTTAATGTACCAAACACACAATGCAATCAGTGCAAGTTAAACCTACTAATTTTCAACTATTTTTTTTTTTTTTTTTGCAAAAACAATTTATGAGCACGTTTTGAAACACTACTTGCACTTAAGAATCACTTATTTTTTTGAAAAAATTGAGTTTTTCCAATTTAAAAAATAAGTGTTTCTCACTATTCTAGTTGCGTTTCAAAATATGTCTTATATATTGTAAAGTATTAATACCACTCGACATACTAGTAATATTTTTATTTATAAATTTCTTTATTGGAACTAGTACTATTTTCCCCTTATTATGAACTATAACTATATTTCTTTATTTGAATTAATACTATTTTTCTGGTGGCTTAAAAAAATACAATTTTCTGTTATTTTATGCACAATTAAAATGAGATTAAAAAAAAAGCACATTGCTTATACGGTGAAATTAGTGTTTTTTTTAATCATTCACCGAGCACTGAAATTTTCAATTTGAAAAACCTAAATAGAGTAATTGCAATTTACTTAAATCTTAAAAGCTTAAAACAAACCTAAACGGTATAATTTTATACAGCATATACTGTTCATGTAAATACTTAAAATGCATTTATTAATTTATTTATTATTTATTAGATGGATTTGTTATTCATTAAAGAGTGACTCTCATGTGCACCCGGATGCACCGTGCACTCATAGTGCATTTTAGAAATATGCAACTATACAAAATAGAAACGTACAACTATTCCAAACAGAAGCATGCAACTATGTTCTCATATTAACAGTTGTATTTTTCTGTGTAAATAAGTCTCACTTTTTAACATAACAAGTTGCACGCTTCTAAAATATACTATGAGTGCACGGTGCACCCAGGTGCATACAAGACCTAGCCTTCGTTAAAACATCAAATTAGTTTGCAAAATATGGAAAAACATCATATGATTCATATCTATTACTCTTTTTGAATTTTATATCTACGCCTTTCTTTTTCCCTCTGCCCTTTCGCCTCTCTTGGTCCCAAACCTACCCAAATTTTAGTGTTGCATTGAAGATCATCAGAATTCGCTGAAGCACCTGGAGCTCGGCGTCCGGCGTGGGCATCTCTAGCTACGCTATCTTTGTGTAGGTTTGTGTATTCTTCAATTCATTGATTTTTTGTCGGTTTTTTGAATGATTAATTGATCAGTAGATTCAGTACTAATTGCACAATTGATAGGGTTTCAGAAAAATCCCCTTGTTGAAGTTGCTCCTTTCTACTTATCAAGTGACGCTGTCCATTTCCTCTCCGCATTGCTCTGACCTCAGGCTTCACACCTGTTCTCTACTGGCTTCTCTGGTCTTTGGTGCAATCGTGTTCACCGCCACATGTATGTAAGTTTTGATCATACCCTACCACTCTCATCACGTTTAATTGAACGAATTCTTCAATGATTCCGTTTTTTTTATTTTTTATGTTAAAATTCATATGTGCCCTGAAGATAGAAGATTAGGGCCACATATTTTGTGTTTTACTGGATTTTCTCTTGTCCAATGATTTGCTATTCAGAATCTACAGAGTATCAGCCTTTAGTAATAAATGCCTTCAGTATAATACTGTGTCCATATGATACGTCTTTCTGTGTTTTCAGGAAGGAGAAGTCTAAGCTGTTTGCAAACATGCTGTAATTCATTCGTATGAAGCTGACTGCTCTTAATATATGTGAGTCGAAATTGGTATTGCAATGGTATCCAGTGAGATGCAATGTTGCTTCATTTGGTAATTATGCTTATTGAATAACATATCGACTTTTTTTCCTGTAAAATCGCAATGCTGTCTGTAGTCTTTATAGACCAGGCTTGTAATGCTACTAGGCATTTTGAGAATTTTAGCTGAATGCTATATGAGGTGGTGCTCATTGAGTTCTGACTTCTAACACATGCATCAGACCCTATGATGGGATCTGAAGCTGCTATTTGTTTAAGTTGATTAAAGTAGTTAAGTCGTATTCAAGGGTAGTTTATGAAGGTTCCCCGAGTAGATTAACTTCATAACTTGGAAATATCCTTATGCTATTCCTTATGAGACACTAACACAATACATTTTATTACTTCTTGATGTGGAAACAGGTTCCTCCTATGGGTGCATTCTGCCCAATGCTTTTGACTCCAGATGTGTACCCTTCACCACCATGGACTTGGTTAGTATAGTTTGTCAGTTTTTCATATTTAGTTTTTCTGAATTATTTCTTCTAATTCTCTAGAGTTGGGAGCTACTATTTTCTTTCTGGAAATGATTCATCGATCATATCCTGTTTTGTGTATTTAATGGAAATCCTGAGCTTATTATATTGTTCTTAAATGTGAAGGGATTTTGTATTAAGGATTGTTTCCACATGACATATATTGGAGATGTTAATGAAAATTTCTCTCATGAATCATTTTTAATACATGTTTTGGTTTTACAGGGAAGAAGATAAAGATCAGAAAGAAGCGATGATGGGGTCTATGATCACGACGAAAGAAGATGGAACTCTGGAATTGACTGATTTAGTGTTTGGCTGGTCCATGGAGGATGTAATGAACAAAGATCTTTACAAGGATAAGGTGTGCTTATGAGTTTTCTTCGTAAAAGTTTAATGTTTACAAACTTGCCCCAATATTAATACATGCTACACTTTGTGATTTGCACATATAAATGCAGTAATTTCTTATGAGCATTGTTTTATATCCTTCTTGGTAGAAATTTAAAAGACAAGTTAATTTGTTACTCTTCTGGGGATGTTATCAGGTTACTCGAATTCCAGAGGCTTTCTCATCCGTTGACCATTACATGAGGTCATTTATCTTCCCTCTTATTGAAGAAACACATGCTGATCTCCAATCTAACATGATGAGTTTGCACACCGCGCCTGCTCGTGAAATTATTGGTGTTGAAATGGATGAAGATTTTGATCCTCATGACAATTTATTATATTCGATAGAGCTAAAACATTGGATAGATTACGACAACACTACAGGGATATATGAACCCGAGGTTGGGGATTTGATTTCATTAACAGGGGTGAGACCAAAGTGCATCGATGATTTGAATGATCCTAAGAGGTCATATGTTGTTGCCTTAGTTCAACGTATGTACTATCCGGATGATGAAACCGACAAGATTTCGATCAAACCTGACATGATTTCGATCCAATCTTCAAGGCCTATCTTTTCTGAAGAAGAAGATTACACAGCAGGGGATGAACTCTTTGTGGTGTATCTTACAAACTTGACAACTAACATGAGAATATGGAAGGCGTTGCACCCTTGTGAAGGAGCACAGTTATCGATCATCAATTCCGTTCTTAAGATAAATCCCTTGGTAAGATTCGATACACTTTTATGCTTCTTGACATTGAGATTTTACATATAACATACATTATGGTTTTTGTGCAGATAGAATATAATTGCAACCTTTGCTCTGAAAAAATTGAGAGTAGCTATAATCTGGTGAAGGCAGAGGAACATATAATGTCATTCGGGCTTGATGGCTCCCAAAGGGATGCTATTATGAATAGTTTGACATTAACAGAATGTAATCATAAAAATAGCATGAAGTTAATATGGGGTCCACCTGGGACTGGAAAGACAAAAACAATAGCTTCGCTATTATTCTCGTTGCTAAAAGTGAAGCACAGGACACTTACTTGTGCTCCTACTAACGTTGCTGCGGTGGGAGTTGCTAAGCGCTTAAAGAGTTGTTTGGAAGGCACATTAGAGCACAATACATATGGGTTAGGGGATATAGTTTTGTTTGGAAATGAGAAAAGAATGAAGATTGATGAACATGATGATCTTTATGATGTTTTTCTTGATCATCGTGTTAAAATATTAGGTGCATGCTTTGCCCCTTTATCTGGGTGGAGAGGTAGTCTAGATAAGATGATTTGCTTGCTTCAAGACCCCAAAGCCCAGTATCGACGTTTTTTTGGAAAACCAAAAACTGAAAAAAGAAGATGTAGATACTGAAAGTGCTGACGAGGATGAGGATGAAGAGTATGTTGATGAGAAAGAAAATCGCAAGGAAATATCAAAAAGGAGATTCTTCAAGAAGTTGGTCATTCAAAATGAAAAGGAGAACAGAAAGAAAAACAAAAAGAAAAAAAGTAAGGAGAAAGTGAAATTACATGAGAGCTGCAAATCTGAATGTGATGGGGATAAGGACTGTAATATGGCGGACAAGGAAAGTGATGTTCCATTTACATTTGAAGAGTTTTTCGCTAAAGAACTCGTTGCGATTGGAGAGCAACTAAATGTATGTACGATTGGATTGTACACTAATATGCCTACTTCATGGCTTCCTTTGGAAGTAGTAACGAGCATGATTAGAGTTCTTGAGTTTCTCCAGATTCTGCATGAACATGTCATCAATGAAAGGGGATCAACACAAGATTTATTTGGACCTACTGGCTTACCCGATACCAGATTGCAGTTCTTGCTGCAAGCACTAAAACTCCTCCGTAAATCTTTCTCAGTCCCAAAGTTTATTGAACCTTATGAAATCAAGAACTTTTGTCTTGAAAATGCATGCTTAGTTTTTTGCACTGTTTCAAGCTCGGCAAAGTTGCATACTCAAGGATTGTCTCCATTTGAATTGGTGATAATTGATGAAGCTGCACAAGTTAAGGAATGTGAATCGTCGATCCCATTGCAGCTTCCGGGGATTCAGCATGCCGTACTTCGTTGGTGATGAGCGACAACTCCCTGCAATGGTTATAAGCAAGGTTCTTATCAACTTAACTTCTAAATTAAATAAATGATAGTGGTTCTTTCATTTAAAGCATTTTCTTTGGTATTGACAGATTTGCGAGGAAGCTGATTTTGGGAGGAGTTTATTTGAAAGGCTTGTGAAATTAGGACACAAAAAGCACCTTCTCAATGTTCAGTACAGAATGCATCCATCAATAAGTTTATTTCCGAATAAGATGTTCTACGGAAACCTAATTAAGAATGGTCCAAATGTGTCTGAAAGTGCTTATGAGAAGCGCTTTCTCAAAGAGCAATTATTTGGCCCCTACTCTTTCATAAATTTATCCAATGGACAAGAGGAGTTTGATAGTAGACATAGTCGGAAAAACATGATGGAAGTTTCGATTATTGCTGAGATACTTTCTAAACTCTATAAAGGTGTTGTTATTAATTTCTACCTTTCCCTTGAAGCTAGCTTCAGTTATACTTTTGGTTTCTTATTGTATTTTCTTTCATAGAATGTAATAAGTCGAAGCAAAAGTTCCGGATTGGTTGCATATCACCGTACAAAGCTCAAGCCTTTGTGATTCAGGATGTGCTTGGAAAGACTTATAGTAGTGATGCAAATGATACATTTTCGGTGAATGTACGCTCTGTTGATGGTTTTCAAGGTGGAGAAGAAGATATAATTATAATATCCACTGTACGGTGCAATGGGAATGGTTCTATCGGTTTTCTTGACAATTACCACAGGATGAACGTAGCTTTGACTCGGGCAAGGTACATTGCATGCAAATATATTTGTAAGATTTTATTTGATCAATTATGACTGATTTAGTTTCTGACTATTTGATAGGTACTGTCTGTGGATTTTAGGAAATGGTATGACATTGTTAAACAGTAGGTCTGTTTGGCTAAGGTTAGTAAAAGATGCCAAAGAGAGGGGTTGTTATTACAATGCTTATGAGGATAAGGACTTGTCCGTGGTAATTAGGACCTCTTTAATTGAGCTTGGCCATTTGAATTCCTTGCTTTCAGTGGACTCTGTACTTTTCAGAACGGCTAGGTGGAAGGTATGCATGCTTGTAGGGTTTAATTCTTTCTGTTATAGGATTGCTTTGACATGTGTAATTCTTACAATTAACTAATGTTGTGCAGGTTAGTTTCAGTCCCAAATTTCGCGATTACATTGCTCGATTAGACGACATGCAGCTCAAGAAAGAAGTGGTTTCTGTTCTGGAGACGCTTTCAAATGGGTTTCATGACCACCAGAAAGACGAAACTGCATACTTGGTAGGGGCCTCTTCTCAGCTCTTGAAATTTAGTATTGTGAAAGGGCCTCTGAGACTTGTTTGGACAATCGAGATTTTAAGCGAAGACAATACAGACATTCAAGCTATCAATTTCTTGGATGTCCTGCCACGATCCCAGATTTCGGAACTAGCCAGTGAATTCGACCTTCTTTTTGGGAACTACACGCTGAATCATATGAACCGTTGCCTGGACAAACGAATTGAAGGGTAATGCAAACTCTTGCTTAACTCTCTTGCACAGTACCCTTAAACTTGATGTTTCCCCATTTTTCAAGATTTTGTAAACATCATTAAATCTAGGACAAATTGTTGTAGAGAGCTGATGATTCCAATGACATGGCCGGCAGTTGGCAACATTAGAAGCTCGCTTTCTTGTAATGATGTTAATGCCAATTTAGCCTCCTAATTAGATGCAGCAAGTTTGAGGGGTGTGGCTGAATCACTTTAAAGCAGGTAAGAACGAGTGCTTTAGTTGTTCCAAAATTTGGCTTGTCAGTATTGCTATTACATGCGCTTTATTTCAATAATACATTACTTGTATATTAATTATTTATCAGCACTATACGGGGTTCAAAACATGGAATTGAGATTTAAGTTCTCCTAAAATGTCGCGCATGTATATGTTGTATATTTTTTCGAAATTCACAATTTTATTTTTTCTTGGCTGATGAAATAACAGGAACTTTGTGGGGAGAGATTATAGTGGGAGGAGACGCAACATGTAGCTGGGGACAGCAGAATTGGAAATTATTCATATACATTTTCCTAGTGAACCATCCGAATCTTGTATAGAATTCTGTACAAACATATTATGATATGTGATATATATAATTTTGACATGTATTTAGTGATCAATTTGTTACGGCAAAAAACCTGTTTGAGAGTTGAGACTGTACCATACGAGACCCATTCAACCATTATTGAAGGGGAATGGACCTTTTTCTTTATTTAATTGAAGTTCAATTTTTTGGTGGAGCATTGAATCTTGAGTGTTACTAGACGTACATGAATATCAAAACTTCAATGTCAATTTTAATATGAAACACAAAATTGGTGTAATTGGGAGTGTATAATTTTTTTGTTATTTGCCCAACCACGTTATTGTAACTGCAATTTACTCAATCATGAAGTTCATATAATAATTTGGCCTAATCTTGAGGGATAATTGTGATTTATCATATCCAAATGAAGAAGAAAACTCTAATACATGATATACCCCACTAAAAAAAATTCCACTTATTTTTCTCCAGTCAATTTCTGAAGGCTGATTGGGACTCGTAGAAAAAATGGAACAAAACTTGGAAATCAAGTAGTATAAAATTGGAAAAATTACCCCTGATCCTATTTATATAATTTAGGAAAGCCTGTAACTTTTCATATCCTCGTGCCAAATGAAGAAGAAAACTCTAATACATGATATACCCCACTAAAAAAAATTCCACTTATTTTTCTCCGGTCAATTTCTGAAGGCTGATTGGACTCGTAGAAAAAATGGAACAAAACTTGGAAATCAAGTAGTATAAAATTGGAAAAATTACCCCTGATCCCTGACCCACATTCACTACTATAAATTGAGCTTCTTTAGTCTTTCCTTCCATGTAATTATAATCTTGCACCAAAAATGAACGAGAAACAATCTGCATTATCCAGTATTGTATCTTCCATCCCCCTTTTAGGGTGCGTTTGGGAGAGTTTATTATGCTTATTCTCCGGTGGTAGTGAGTGTGGTGATTATCAGAAAGATGATGCAACTTCTGCTAATTTAGCGGCTCAAAAGCAGTTTCGACAACTTCAACATCTTAAGGGAAGTTAGTTTGAGATTGAGTTCTTCCACCTTCGTTAATTTCTACCAACTTTTAAATTGTTGCACAAGTTACCAGTTGATTGATTTTGAAGGTAAAGCAAATTTATGTCACGCATGTCGCCTCGAATACGCATAATTTCAGTTACTATTGTTCTTGTTGTCTATGAGATTTTTGTGAATCTTGTATGAGTTTTGACAGTGATTATATATATATATATATATATATCCGTCCTTTAATTTATATGTTTCTGTTCTCCTGGCTTCGGATCATCTATATTTCAGTCATCTTTATGTTATGATAAAAATTAACCACACGTAAATGTGTATATAAATTATAAATATAAAACTAGTGAGAACTGAGACCATCTCAATCATGAAATGTAATACTTTGATTGTGTGGTTTTGTGATTTTTTAATTTTTTTTATAAAATATTGTAAAAAACTATAAAAACATCACGTATATAAGATAGACAAAAACTTGTATACACCTGATTCATGCTATAAACTCGGGTCAAACCTAACCCATACACTATAAATGGGTCAAATATATATAATTCTTTCAAATTGCCTCTCTTTTTCCCCTACGCCTTCAACTAACAGTATCATGTACTCCCTCCGTCCCGCAATGACTTGAACACTAGAATTGGACCGCAAACCAAGGAAAGTGGGTTAAAGTGGGTTTGAGTGGAATAAAATAAGGGTGTTGTGAGTATATTAATATTATATTTATTTTCATTTTGGGAGTGTTCAAGTAATATTGGGATGTCCAAATAAGACAAGTGTTCAAGTAATGTTGGGATGTAGGGAGTACATCCATTTCCAAGAAAGTAAATGATTGAAATTCTAAATTTGCAATCAAATGGAGCTGAATGCCCTCGTCTCTGGTCAAAGCTCCAAGCAGAGAAGCAAATGCCTGCTCGTTTAGTTTCAAGCCACGAGAAAGCATCTCTTGGAAAAGATCAACATCCAACATCATCAACAGCCCATCGTCGTCAGAATCGATCAGCCTCACCACCGCCTCCTCCTCCTCCATCATCTCCCTTGAAATAGCGCCGGCACCGCCGGACATATCTTTCCGTCCCCGTTTGCATCAAATCGGTTGAAAATTTGCTCGTATTGCTCGTATTTCTCCATAGAAATTGGAAAGCGTCTTTAATTATTCGAAATCCACCAAACAAAAATTGAGATCTAGAAAGAGAAGGTGAAGAACAATGATAGTTTTATTGAATAACAGTAATAGTTTAATAACATGACAGTGAGAGTTTTATATAGTGAGAGTTTTATATCGTAACAGTGAGAGTTTTATAGAATAATAGTGAAAGTTTTTCTGAATACTAGTGATAGTTTTATAGAATAACAATAATAGTTTAATAACATGATAGTGAGAGTTTAATAGAGTTATAGTTTTATAGCGTAACAGTGATAGTTTTATAGCATAACTATGAAAGTTTTATAGTGTAATAGTGAGAGTTTTTCTGAATAATAGTGAGAGTTTTATAGAATAACAGCGATAGTTTATTTACATGATAGTGAGAGTTTTATAGAGTAATAGTTTTATAGCGTAATAGTGAGAGTTTTATAGAATGATAGTTATAGTTTTATAGTGTAGCAGTGAGAGTTTTATAGCATAACAATGATAGTTTTATATCGTAACAGTGATAGTTTTATAGAATAATAGTGACGACGCGAGAAAAATTGAAATGCGATAGCGACAGCAGCAAGCGAGTGGGGCAAAAATTTGGGTCAACTCATCCTCAAAATGGGTCATATTAAATTAGAGTTCATAGAGTGAACGTAGTTAATAGGAGTGTTATTTTATAAGATAACAATTATTAACACGAGCATTATCTTTAATAAAGCATATGAGTCATATGACTGAATAGTTGTCTATTTTTTTTTTCTTCTAATAATATAATTACAATAAATGACAAACAAGAAAACAGCCCTGCAAAAAAGGACATGGCAGAAAAAAGAACATGAGCAAGAAGGCACTAGCTGATCTAAAAGTACTTTGGAATAAAATCACACGGATAATATAATGTATTATTATGGGGTCACTTTTATATTTATGTATAGAATGAAACAACAGAATAAGCAACTTGTTAATCATGACCTAGGGAATAATTTGATTGAGTCAAGTAATGTCAAGCTTGAACACGAATCGATTAGAAAATGAGAAGCTCAAAACTTGATCGAGCCCGATCAATTATATTGAATTTGAGCTCGATTCTAGGAAAACTCGAAATACACTAGTTCGACTTGATAATTTATATAATAATTCATTTTTTTTATCTATAATTAGAATTAATATCTATTTATATAACAAGCATATAAGGGGTATAATATTGTAAAATTAAGTAAACTTAATTAAACTCAACTAGGCTTGCAAGCCTAACGAACCTATTATTGTTGAGCTTGAACTCGAGCTCGTACTCGACTCAATCAAATTCGAGTTGATTTCAAACTTCATCCAAATCGAGCATGAGTAGCTTGTAAATTGATCGACTGACTGAGAGTGATACCTTTAGTATAAATGGTGATCCAATTAATAAAATCAAGATCATATTGTTTTTAAGATTAAAAAAACAGACATTATGTAGTGACTAGAAGACGTCATGAGGATTAGTTCTCCCACTTTGTGGAAAGCATTTCTCATCCAATATTAATATTCTTTCATATATATACTCCATTTATTTCATCTTGTTCTTTTTCGGGATTTTTAGTTTCTCCTGGGCTTAGGCATTTTCGGCCCAATGATTTCTTATGGCCGATGGCCCATCTTTTTATAGGCTTAGACAGTGCGCTTCCTTTGTTTCTCTCAATTAATAAATACACCCACTTATGTTCTTAGGCATTAATAGATACACATCCCACCAACTATTAATATTGCCCTTATTCAATATAATTTTCCTCTTCTCATTTTATTTCAAACCTACGCAAAACATTATACTCTTTATCCTCATCTATCCAGACGACAAAAAAAATTGAGCAAAGTGATTTTCGAAGCTGGTGTTTTGAATTCCACCATTTTTTCGACAAAAAATAGAGATTTTCAAAAGTTTTTTTTCGAAAATTGTTATTTTTCACAGAATCCTATATATTTCGACATGTAATTTTTTAAAATAGAGATATATTTCGACATATTATTTACGAAAATGGGGACATATATATTTCAATAAACCTGGTCCGAAATATGCCTAATGGAAAAAATTAAAATCCAACATTCTAAACTTCATAGATTTTTAAATTTTATATGTATTTCGAGAACGCCCTCCCCCCAACCATAGTCGCTACACAAAACACACACTAAATTATAGTAATAGTACAGTGGTGGGATAACGTTGTATGGTAAAAACAATGGACCAATCATGTGGAATGGAGAAGTGTGATTTTTGAGTTTCTATTAAAGTGAAAAGTGAGTGTATTCAATATTAATTGTTTAAATTTTTTAGCTATTCAATGGTTTGTAAGTCATTTCTAAATTATAATAAAATAATAGAAAACTGATGGTGGTGTATCTTCTAATTACGAGGGTGTGAATAACCAGACCACACCATTTTAATAATAATACTCTTTCGTCTATTTATTTCATTTTGTATTTTTATATATATATATATATATATATATATATATATATATATATTATAAAAGTTACTATAACACTAACAATACATACGAAATATGTAGTAACATAAGCACTATTTATCATATATATAAGTCTCTTGTTTTGATTTTTTTTATCAGCCTCTTGTTTTGATATACTCCCTCCATCCCAATATAATTGTCTCCCTTTCTATAAATAGACGTCCATTATAATTATCTCATTCCTCCATTATTTAATATTTTAATATTATTTCTTAAACAACTCCCACCAACTATCTTAAATACTCCTCACTTTTCATCCATAAAATAACATAAAATCCCAATATCTAATATTTTAATTGTATTCCTTAAACAATTCACCCTAAAGAAAGGAGACAATTACATTGGGACAAATGGAGTATAATTTGGTTTGCCCAAAATATTAGGAATTTGAGAATGACAGTATTAAGAAATGATAATGAATGCATATTAATAGTTACTTAGTCGTTTGATTAGTTAAATGAAGTACTCTCTCCGTCCCAATCTTAACTACACTATTTCCATTTTGGGCATCCCAATCTTGACTACACATTTTCTTAAATGAAAATACTCACTTTAACTCACACACTTCAAACACTCACTTATTTACCATATGTCACTCTCTCATACACTCAACACTTTATCACTTTATCACCTTTAATAAATACTAATTGTTTGCACTACCACGTGTGTTGCACGTTGTATGCAAGTAGACAATAAGATGAATAAAACTGACAGCATCCAATGACAAGCTTATGAATAGATTGACAAAGAAGAATTTTTATAAAAGAAATTTAAAAGATAGTTTGCAAGTACCCTCGTAGAAATTCACTTCATCACAGAAGCTATACATCAATTCGCCTCCATCATTTCAATTCACCAGTATGGTGATAGATGTGATATCCTCGGAAGGAATTACCAAGGCGCCAGATTCATGAAATTATGTCAATAACCAAATGCTCAATAGCTTTGCATAACAATCAAATTTGAAAACTTCAATAAAAAATTTTGGAAAGGAATTTGAATTGATATTCCCTAACAAAAGTAGAACATCATCAAAAATGTTAAGGTGAAAAACTAATCACTTACGCAGAGTACAGTGCGGCTTGCAACCATGATTGATCGACACCAATAATAAATCCCACATTTAACATCACCTGATGCAATAAAAATAAATGCTAAAATTCACGGATTGACTCATGGGTTGCTTATGCTGAATAGTAGTGATACCAAATTTTATGAAAAAGTACTCCACATAGTTTTCTGAAAGCAAAAAATTCCCAACAAAATCAATTTCTACAAAATCTCAAAGCAAAAATCATTGCCCTTAAGAATTCCTATCAGGACAAGACAACCTCAAGATTCTTTGACAAAATTCTATATCAATTACCTGAACAACTAAGTTGGCGCTTGCGAAGAACAGGCAATAGCAAGTCTAAAAATCTGATCTTGTGCCTTCTCGCCAGCGCCAACAACAGGGTAGCAAGTCTAAAAAATTGATCTTTTGCCTTCTCACCAGAGTCAGCAACAGGGTATGCTTTTATGTTAATGTGTGAATTTTGAGAAAAAAGAAAAGAAAAGCTGAATGATCATAAACAATCCAAAATGCATGTGGGTTTATATCAAAATATCTATTAATAAATTAAAGGTGCACACATAATATAATGACAATCAATCCACAGAAACACATTTGCTGAAACTGAATTGAACATTTCTGAAAGCTAAAACGCTAGTTCAAAAAAGGAAAAAGAAAAAGTATCGAAAAAATTAAATCCAGAAATTCCAGCACCCAAACCCATTTTCATCAAACTGGAACAGACACCATTATCGTTGGAATAGCCACCGACTCTGAAATGGAAATTTTATGTAGGCGACCAAACTCATATGTCACAACTCAAATACCTGATAAAGGGAAAGTAAAAATTCGTAAGAAATCAATAAGTGGTAGTAGTCATGAATGAGGATATATATACATATATATATGTGTGTGTGAGCCTGCACGTGAGTAGCCGTAAGACATATACACATATTCATTAGGTAGAATTTATTTGTTGAATTATGAATTAAGCAGTCCTTTTATTGTAAAGAAAAGTGAGGTCCTTTCTAAGTTTTGGTATTACAAAATTAACTTGTTTCCTCAAGATATTTTTTGTAGAATTTCCCTCACTACATCTGCTCGAACCTTCTTCAGAGGTTTGATTTCTCAAATGTTGTTAAGATCATTTCGGACCATTTGAACAACACAAATTATCATCTGCTGTCATGATAGTTATGATCCAGAGAGAGCTTAAACAACTTGCGATTTATACCTGAACATGGAATTTTTTTCTTAATGAACCCAAGAGCACAAAACCAACATTAAGAACAGATGTATAAATTAGGATAATCTCTGGAACTATTCTATTCACGGAGTTCCCGTTACAATTTTAAGCAATATTAGACTTTACTCTAACAAACTTCCTATGTCTACAATATTTTATCTTAGCATCAAATCAAATGAAACAATAATTCTAAATTAAAATGTGTTCCAATATTCTAACTAAAATTTTGTTCGAATTTGGTGAGACCTACCCAAATCCAAGAGATTCTAGTTGATAGTTGCATACACCAAAAAAACCAATGAGAGCGAGGTCACATGAAAATTGGCCTTAAAAAAGGGGATTCCACAAGTTTTCAAACAATAAATAAAAGAGCTAAGAGCCTGGCAGAAAATAGAAAATTCACAGCAAAAGTAAACAGCCATATTCCAGCAATTGACCAACTTATCACTTGGTGTAGTTCAAGGAACTCTATGAGCAAAGGCACCATAAGTGATGAAAAAACAACCAGTGAAACCTAAGCATCAAAAGCTTATATATTTAGCAGAAACAAATTAGTTTAGGCAAAGTGACAAGAAGAACCTGGTATGTGAAAAAGAAAAAGGATATTAAATTTAAACTTCAAATGTTCATAAATTAGAGCGAACCTAAATTTACTCTCTAGAATACATATCCAGATATGTAAATACTGCTCCAAATGTAACAATAATATGGCAAGGTGGGATAGCTCAGGTAGTCAGAATATCACTACCTAGACCATGAGGCATGAGGTCATGGTTCAAGTGAAAAAATCCCCACTATCAGTTTTGCAAGATGAGATAAGTTAGAGAACTTCTATATTTACTCTAATTCATGCATGCTTATACAGTCAAAATGAAAAAGGGAACAATGCAAATTGCAAACATACCAGGAGTCCTCCTTTAATTGAAAGTCATATATAGCTTCAAGTATTCTCTACTCATGCTTGAGAGTTGATGTTTTCTACAAAAAAGAACCAATAAAGTTTAGATAGGTAGATTAAGTTTAGAAACTTACACATTGTTTGAATAAATTTGAATAGTACGCAGATTAGTCTCAGACAGATTATTTAAAATTGTATAAGATCAATGTTTGAAGAAGTCAAATAAGATAAATGCATGATATTTATTTCGTTACAGTTTTTCACTGCATAACATGATGATAAATATGAAATAAATCTTCATAAATCAGGAACACCAAGCACGCCCATGAAGCAAAAAAGAAAGAAAAAATTGATTTAGCAAAGAGTAGTTCCCATAACTTTTTTATTTTCTCTGAGCTCAATATATCACATCCCCTAAATTCGGGGCTTCCATTATAATCATTCCATATTTTTTGCATCAGAACATATCTTATCATTCCTCATAATAAGTTTAACACGATGGTGTGTGCAAGCTTGGTAATGGGGTCCGAAGATTTTGCATTCATTCATTCTATGGACATGATTTTTGCCTACCTATTTGTGGAAGATGGAGAGAAAAAAGGATAACAGAATAGAAGAAATAAAAGCTAAAAAGTAAATCAGAGAAAACATAGGATGATGGTTACCGACTTAAACAAACAATCCTGGAAGGTCATTTTCCATACTGTCAATAGCTTGAATGACCAAATCATAGTTATGCCCATACAAGGAAATGCTTTACTCCAATAATAGTGACTGCAATCATGCAAATAATCTGTAAGAAAACATATCCATGGTAGGTTTATTCTCTATGGGAACTATTTATTTGAAGAGCCCACTGGATGATTGAATAGAGCATAATTACTTCAGAAAGGCAGGTTTCCCTTCTGAACTTAATAGTTGTCTGAGAACAGAAGTCACTACCGCAACGATCTAATTTCTTGCAACATTATTCTCTGGCAAAACATATATTGTAAGCACACCTACTCTTCTCAAAAATATAAACGGGAAACAGAAACACTCAATGAAGGAATGAAAATTCAAAGTTCTACCAAATCACAAAATCCAAGCAGTAGAACAGTGCCTACGAATTTTGGAAAGCCTCAAGTAAATATATAAAACTCAAGCTTAAATCCTTATTAAGAGACGGGAAGAATTTCATATCGGCATCATCTCCAATAGCCACTAAAAATACTGACATCATTATATTTATCAATTAAGGTTCATCAAAAGTTCAGCTACTGCGTGTTGCATTTTTTTTTTATCACGACTCCAAATATTTAAGAGAAACAGAAGCAGATTAGAGCGATCATGGATATTCCACTAACATAAAAGCAATTCAATTTAATAAGGAAGAAAATACCCTGGCTAGACAACTTCTTACTGTGGGTGAACTATCTAGCTAGCATAAGATTCAAACTATTGGAAGTCGTAGTCAGGACATTTTGTTTCCAAGATAAACAATAGCAAAAATGTTATACCTCAAGAACACTTATACTAAAATACTCCAGAAGAAATGGTCTAACTTGTTTTAATTTCCTATTTCAAGAAATTTAGCCAAATACTTGTTATTTATATAATTCATTGCTACTTACAGCAGCTCCTTTTACATCCCACACACTTCAGCAACGCTGGATGTTTTGAACTCCTGAGTTGCTATTCTTGGTGTATACAAAACTCCTTTTAACTTCCTATGCATCTGCAATAAGGGACTATGTTTAGTAGACAATTCTTAGATGTAAGATTTATTTAAACAAATTCCGGAATGAGGCATGGTATCTCCTCGTGTGATATCAAATATTTGAATCTTCAAGCTTTTATACGTAATGGAGAGGCTTTTATTGTTATTGAACTTGCAACTCATTAGAAGATTCATGTTTATAAAAATTATCCACTATTCAGAAATATTGAACACTGGACAATTATAGATTATTCACCTTTTTTTGCTCTCGATTAGAAAGACCCAATTCGAATATCCTCTTGTTCTTCTGACGTGCTCCTCTATCTCCTGCACATATTGCTCCCCAGAATTGAGAATCATCAGCAAAAGACTTTACTTTTATACCAGCAATCTCAAATTCTGCATCCTTGATGATCAACTATTCAAGATTAAACACTTTTGAAACACTACAACTTACATCCATCATTCCAACCTACTTAATATGTGATAAGAAAAATAAAAATGCAAAGATGCAGAATTAAGGTTACCTGATTTGATGAGCACGTCAGGGATTTGAGCTGCTAAAATGCGAAATTGGATCAACTTCATTGAAAAAATAATTAAATTAACAGGATCACATCACCATAAATTCAAATAAATCAGAGATTAATTCTATCCATGATTGATGGATCTTTGATTTCAAAGTAACATAATAATGAAATTATTTTATTTCCAGATTACCAAAGTTGGAGATATAAGGTTACGTAAATTAGATGAGCACGTCAGGGATTTGAGCTGCTAAAATGCGAAATTGCATCAACTTCATTGAAAAATTAATTAAATTAACAGAATCACAGCACCATAAATTCAAATACATAAGAGATTAATTCAGTCCATGATTGATGGATCTTTGATTTCCAGATTACCAAAGTTGGCAGATAATGCATATATATACACCCAAAATAACGAAAACAATCCAGTAATATTAGCTAATTGTGAGGAGTAATTTATTACATGCATGTGTGACGGCATGGTTTAAATCCATTACCAAATATAACTGAAAATAGTCGTGTAATTATGCAATCAAATCCCAAAAGGAAGATAGATTAAAAATGATACCTTCTGGACCAGCCATGTTTTTCCTTGCCGCCGTCGTGCCTCTACTGTACTCGTCTCACCGATCTGTCGTCGTCCGCCGCGCCTTACACTCCATCAAGCACTCTCGCCGTCGTTCGTGCCTCTGTTGTGATTGTCTCAGCGATCTGCTGCAGCAGCTTGAGTTGAGTTCCGTCATCGTCCACCGCACCATCCCCTCTCTCAAGCGATCTCATCGGTGTGCCTCTCCACCTGTTGCTCGACCCTTCCTTTTCCTTCCATTGACAACCTTTTAATTTTAATGTTTCACAAAGGACACTTGTATGCTGGCGCTTAGAATATTAGTGGGACTTAAATTGCAACATTTAAATTTTTAGAGTGGCCAAGTGGTCCAAAAATGTTTTTAAAATGGAAGTCACTTTTTAATATAGTATTAATTATTATATTTTTTAATAAAATTGAATTCTTCTTTCTACCCCACACTTTATCACATACTCTCTCTGCCCTTAGCAATTTACACCCTAAAAATGACACACATATTAAGAAAAATTAATCTTTTGGTGTTTTGTTGACTTTTCAAAAGGAATGAAGGGTGGAGATTGTAAGATTATTTACCATTATAAGGGGTGCAAATTGGTAAGTGACGGACCAAAAAGGAAAATGTGCAAATTGTTAAGGAACAAGGGGAGTAAAATACTAATAAATAATTTTCTTAAACTCCGAGCACACAGTAATATAATAATCAAGATTGGGACGGAGAGAGTACTACATATCGGAATTGAACTTTTTTTTTTTTGACAGGGTATCTGAATTGCACGTTGGTTGGGATTAGATTAGGGCAAATTACAAGAAAAAAAATATTACATTTGAACCATTTTTGTAGAAAAAAAATCCATGATTTGAAAGTACAAATATCGTTGAGGTATTAAGTGTCTGTTTGCAAACTCTATTAAATTGAGTAGAAACACATTTTTTTAAAGTTGTTAGACTCAATTTTTTTTAAAAAAATAAGTGATTCCACCCTTCTAATAGAGTTTGCAAACAAGCTCTAAGAATTTACAATACATGCACCATTCTTGAGGCTTGTAATGTTCTTACAAGTTCGGAATTCCCCTTAACAGGTTCAATTTATTAAAAAAGTGAATTATTAAGATATGAGTATAAATTTTGTTATATTTTAAATTTTTAACCAATGTAAAAGAGTTGCTTCAACTCCACATTTTTCCGTCCAAATATGAATGCATGTTAGTAAACGAAGAGTCGCTGGCAACAAAAATAAGTGTGCCCATCGCTTCACTTTTCCTCACATCATTTCCCAAAAAAAGAAAAAATGAAACATCTATCCGCAATAAGTTTGCAAAAGTATTGAAATTTAACTATTTGTACCCTGCTGTTGAAGTTATGTTTGCAATAGATTTCATTCTGGGAGAGTTTAAAAAGCTTTATCTCGGTGAAAGGTTTGGCCTTTCTCAACGCATTTCGTTTCCAACTCTTTTTTATTTTTCAGGAAATTTCTGTTGGTAAGTTCATACAAAAGTCTGTTGCTACCTTTTTTTGTTTTGTTTATATAAGTTTTTAATTTTACAGTGAAGAGGATAAAGAGCAGACAGAAGATATGACGACAACTGAAGAAGTCAAAACTCCCAAATTGAGTGATTTCGTGTTTGGTTGGTCCATACAGGATGTAATGAACACAAATCTTTACAAGAATAAGGTGTGTTTATACTTAATATTTGCATCCAATTAGCCCAACTTCTCTACAATATGTGATTATGATTTTATGCACGATGTGCGCGTACACCTTTTTGGTAGGTGTATGATGAAGTATACAACAATAAATTAAGGTGATCATTAAAAGACAGGGTAATTAACTAATTTGATACTCCTTTTGGTATATTGTATTGTCAGGTTAATCGAATTCCAGAAACTTTCACATCTGTAGATCATTACTTGAGCTCATTTACCACCCCTCTCATCGAAGAAACACATGCCGATCTCCGATCCAATATGATGAGCGTGCACACATCACCTGCTACTGAAATTTCTCATGTTGAAATGAGTAAAGGTTTTGAGCTTCCTAACAACTTATTGTATTCAATAGAGTTGAAAAAATCAGCAAAATCGGGTAACGGATATGAACCTGAGGTTGGGGATTTAATTGCGTTAACGGAGGTGAGGCCCAAGTGTATCGATGATTTGAATGGACCTAAAAGATCATATGTTGTTGCCTTAGTTCTAGTTACGAAAGATGATGACACAAACATGATTCTAATCAAATCTTCGAGGCCTATCTTTATCGAAGAAGAGGAAGTCGAAGAAGGGGATAAACTCTTTGTTGTTTATCTTACGAACTTGACAACTAACACGAGGATATGGAGCGCATTGCATCCTTGTGAAGTAGAATTTTCGCCCATTGTCAAAACCGTGCTTAGGATAAATCCATCTGTAAGATTCAATACTTTTTTTTAACTTTCTAATTTTACGCTTCTTGAAATTGAGAGTATATGTATGTGCATTATTGTGCAGAGAGAAGATAATTGTGGTCTTTGCTGCCTGAAGAATGAGAGTAGTGATCTGGTGAAGTCGAGGGAAGTTATAGGCTCATTTGGGCTTGATGGTTCTCAAGAGGATGCTGTTATGAATTGTGTTGCATTAACAGAATGTGGTCATCGAAATAGTGTGAAGCTGATTTGGGGTCCACCCGGGACTGGAAAGACGAAAACAATCGCGTCGCTTGCATTCTCATTGTTAAATATGAAGAAGAGGACTTTGATTTGTGCTCCGACTAACGTTGCTGTGGTGGGAGTTGCTAAGCGCTTGATGAGTTGCCTTGTCGGGAGATTAGAGCATGATACGTATGGATTAGGGGATGTAGTTTTGTTTGGAAATGGGAAGAGAATGAAGATTGACGAACATGATGATCTTTATGATGTGTTTCTTGATCATCGTATTAAGATATTAGCCGAATGTTTTGTCCCTTGTACTGGATGGAGAGGTAGTATAGATAAGATGATTCACTTGCTTCAAGACCCCAAAGAACAGTATCAACTTTACTTAGAACGACGAAAGATGAAATTTTTTAATGTTGATACTGAAAGTGATGAGAAGGACGAGGATGAAGGCGGGACTAATGTTCCGTGGACATTTGAGGAGTTTTTTGTTAAAGAAGTCGTGGCAATCGGAGAGCACCTGAACTTTTGTACTATAGGATTGTACACTAATATGCCTGCTGCATATCTCTCTTTACACGTAGTAAAGAACATGATTAGAGTTCTTGATTCTCTCAAGATTCTGCATAAACATGTCATCGATGACAAATCAGGGAGGACAAATCAGAAAGCTGATATCAGATTGCAGTGCCTGCAAGCACTGAAACTCCTCCGTGAATCTTTCTCACTCCCAAATTATTCTGAACATTATGAAATCAAGAATTTTTGTTTGGAAAATGCATGTTTAGTTTTCTGCACCGTTTCAAGCTCGGCAAAATTGCATACAGAAGGAATGTCGGCATTCAAGTTGGTGATAATTGATGAAGCTGCACAACTTAAGGAATGTGAATCGTTGGTCCCGTTGCAGCTTTCGGGGATTCAGCATGCTGTACTCGTCGGTGATGAGAAACAACTCTCTGCAATGGTCATAAGCAAGGTTCATTTCATATAAATCTTTCTAAATTAAAATAAACGATCTTTATTAATTTTCTTTTATTTTAGTATTTTTTTCGGTATTGACAGATTTGCGAGGAAGCTAATTTTGGGAGGAGTTTGTTTGAAAGGCTTGTGAGATTAGGACAAAGAAAGCAGCTTCTCAATGTCCAGTACAGAATGCACCCCTCTATAAGTTTATTTCCGAATAAGATGTTCTATGGAAATCTTATCAAGAATGGTCCCAATGTGACAGCAACTGGTTTTGAAAAGCGTTTTCTCAAAGAACAATTATTTGGACCCTACTCTTTTATAAATGTAACCAACGCTAAAGAAGAGTTTGATAATAAACACAGTCGAAAAAACATTATGGAAGTTTCGATTATTGCTGAGATAGTTTCCAAACTCTATAAAGGTACCTTTCTTGCTTTCAACCTTTTTATTGAAGCTTCAGTTTGTACTTCTGGATGATTTCTTATTGTATTTTCTTTTATAGAATGTAATAAATCGAAGCAAAAGGTCCGGATTGGCTGCATATCACCGTACAAAGCTCAAGCCTTTGCGATTCAGGATTCGCTTGGAAAGACTTATAGCAGCGATGCGAATGATGCATTTTCAGTAAATGTTCGTTCTGTTGATGGCTTTCAAGGTGGTGAGGAAGATATAATAATCATGTCCACCGTACGGTGCAATGGAAATGGCTCGGTTGGTTTTCTCGACAATTATCAGAGAACAAACGTGGCTTTAACTCGTGCAAGGTACGTTAATGCGAATACATTTTCCCAAGATTTTATTTGATCAAAGCATGATCTAATTAGCGGCTATTTTGATAGGTACTGTCTGTGGATATTAGGCAATGGTGCAACATTGTTAAATAGCGGCTCTGTTTGGCAAAAGTTAGTAAAAGATGCAAAAGAGAGGGGTTGTTATTACAATGCTTATGAAGATAAGGACTTGTCTGTTGCAATTACGAACTCCATTGTTAAACTTGGGAATTTGAATTCCTTGCTTTCAATAGACTCTATACTGTTCAAAGTGGCTAAATGGAAGGTATGCTTCTATGGTTTAACTAATTCTGTTAAGAGATTTTGCTTCAACATAAATCTTATTGCTAATGTTTTATACAGGTTAATTTCAGTCCCAAATTCCGCGAGTCCATAGCCCGATTAGAGGACATGGAAATCATGAAAGAAGTGGTTTCGGTATTGGAGAAGCTTTCGAACGGGTTTCATGACCACCAGAAAGACGAAACTGCATACTTGGTAGGGCCGTCTTCTCAGCTCTTGAAATGTAGCGTTGTGAAAGGGCCTGTGAAACTCGTGTGGACTATCAACATTTTAAGAGAAGAAAGAACAGAGATTCAAGCTATCAATGTCTTGGATGTCCTGCCACAATCCAAGATATCGGAGCTAGCCAGTGAATTTGATCTTCTGTTTGGTAACTACACGATGAATCAGATGAGTCGTTGTCTGGAAAAACGAACTGAAGGGTAATGCTATGTCCTGCTTCTTTTTATGATCACACCCTTAAAGAATTGTATTTTTGACATCGGATTTCTTTTCTTGTGCGTTGTTATAGAGGGGTGATGATTCCGGTGACATGGCCAGTAGTTGGAAACGCTAGAAGTGCGTTTTCGTGTAATGTTGTTGATGCCAATCTGGCCACCCGGTTGGATGCAGTAAGTTTGAGGGAAACACACCCAACCAGGTAACGGAAGAGTGCCTTAATTCTTCCAAATTTTGGCTTCTCATGTTTTAGTATTGCATGGGGTTTATTTCATTAATATAACTTGTACGTTAATTATTTATCATGCAAACTATGGAAAAAACATGAAACTGAGAATTAATTGATCCCAAAATGCGATGTACTTGTTTATTTCTTCCCTTTTTTTTTAAATGAAATAACAGGAACTTTGTGGGGAGAAATTATCGTGGGAGGAGACGCAATTGACATCTAGATGGGGGCTCTCTCTTTATGCCAGGGTTTTTGGGACAAGTCAATTGGAAATAGTTTATATATATTTGCTACTTCTGTAATGGGGGATTGATGATGTTTTGGAACTAATGCCGTACGTAAATATCTATAATTTTGATATTCGAAGACCGAATAAATTTCAGTTACTTATTGCTTGCTTGTTCTTGTTATCTCGTGAAATTTTGTGAATTTTGTACGAGTTAAGTTTGAGGTTTAGGGTTTATATATATATATATATTCATGTGTTTCTCTTTTTCCTGATTTTGGATCATTTATATATTTCAGTTACCGTTTATTTTGTGATATAAGATCCACACGTAGAAGTCGTGCATATATATAAAGTATAAACACAACAATTGTGAGGTGGCTCAATCGTAAAATGTAATATATTTATCGATTTTGTAATATTAACTGTGTTTTAGAAACTGTTGCAAAGATCTACAAGAACATCATGTATAACAAATGCATGATATGAGCTCATACAAACCCTTCTCGTTAAATGACAATTATTAACGAGTATCAAAATAAAATCTTAAACCCATTCTACTCGAAGTTTAAAATCAAGATAATTTTATTTTTAATCATGTATCAAGCGTTAGATTAGGCCCGATAAAACCATCTATCATGGTTTGTCCAGCAATCCAAATGAGGTCTTAGTATATAAATTGATCACATAGATTGAAATAAAAATAAGTAAATTAAAATGCTCCCTATAGGTTCATTACAAGAACAACATGTTTAGCAGTAAATAGTACGATTAGACGTACATCATTTCAAATGGCAGGTTCCCCGTTTGATAAGGTATAATTGCTAGAAAACATTTATATTGAATGTTTAAATAAATTTGGATGGGTTAAATGTAAATTATCTAAGCTTACAAGAATCGTTTGATTTTTTTTTTTTTTTTTTGGGAAAACAAGCTTAGGCTTAAGAGACGCACTTATCGAGTAGGCCGACCACAAAATTCGATGGCTTGCCTCTACCCAACAATAAAGACTAATAAAATTACGACAAGTCTTAGCAATAGTATGTGCCATCAAATTGGCACTTCTGACGGGTCAATTATTTATTCCATGATTTGCTCTAATTTATTGTAAATGGTCAAATATAATTAGAGGAAATCATTTGTATAGAATTCACTTCCAAAATTTTGATTGTGCAAACTTAAAATAAATAAATATATATATATATATATATTGTACTCCCTCCGTCCAATAGTTTATGTAACTCTTTTAATTCTTTTGTCCCATAGTTTATATAACATTTCCTAAAATGGAAATATTAATTTTAATTCACACCATTCAAACATCCACTTATTTATCATATGTCACTCTCTCGTACCCTCAACACTTTATTATTTTATCACTTTTAATAAATATTATTCTACTCTTCAATAAAATTGATTTCTCATTTCTAACCCCCAACACTTTATCACTTTATTACAAAATTCTCATGAACAATAAGAGTTATTACAAAAACTATGGGACGGAGGAAGTACTTGCTTACTTCGATTCACCATAACATGCAATTTGTAGTAAAAAGGTAGCCGAACAATTTGCAAAACAGAGTTCCTGTTTCAAACAGGTCAACAAATAAAGAGAGTAGCATCCACCATTAAATATGCAGTCTGTGTATTAATAAAGCTGGAAAAAAAAGGATTTAGAACCGAAGGAACCCTATTACCATCGCCTAGGTTTTGGGATCAAATCATTCCTCAAACTAATAGATGCTAGTTGGGTAGCAAGCTTATCACCAAGCTCAGTTATGCTCTCATTATCCAAACGAGCATTGTAAAAGCAGCCTCGATTTTCGGCATCCATTATTAACTTCTTCCAAACGGAGCCACTATTCATCAAAGTTGCACCATGGCCTAATATCCATAGGCAGTACCTGAACAAAATCAGAGATTGTATCAATGAAAATATTATTTTGCTCAAAACAAAAAAATTCAAGAAACATAGATAACAACCTTGCTCGAGTCAAAGCAACATTAGCCCTTTGAAGATTGTCTAGAAAACCAACTGAGCCATTCCAGTTGCTCCGAACTGTAGAGATGATTATAATGTCCTCTTCGCCACCTTGAAAACCATCAACCCAACGAACGTCCACCGAAAAATCCCTTTTGCATTCGAGCTATAAGTCTTTCCGACCTCTTGCTGAATTGCAAACACTTGAGCCTTGTACGGTGATATGCAACCAACCCGAACCTTTTCCTTGAAGTTAACAGATTCTACCAAACAAAATAGAATCAGAAAATCAAAGTATTTTTAGAGTAACATACATGTGAACTAATAGTAATAAACTAATAATAATACCTTAGTAGAGTTTAGACAATATTTGAGCAATCTTAGAAACTTCCAGAGTTTTTCAGACTACGTCTGTTATCAAGTTCCTCTACTCCATTGGTTACATTTATGAAAGAATACGAACCCAACATTTCGCCCTTGAGGAAGCGTCTATCGTAACCACTTCCTATCACATTCCGACCATCCATAATTTGATTTCCATAAAACTCCTTATTTGGAAACAAACTTATGGATGGATGCATTCTGTACTGAATATTGAGGAGCTGCTTTCCGTGTCCCAACATTGCAAGCCGCTCGAATGAACTCCTGCCAAACCCCGCTTCTTCACATATCTGTTAACACCAATTATTTAACATAAACTTATATATTTCTCAGATATTTATAAGGAATTAAAATATTAAGTTGCTTTTGAACCTTGCTGATGAGTGATGGCCATTGCTGGGAGTTGCTTCTCGTCGCCAACAAGTACAGCGTGGCAGACCCCAGGAAGCTGTAACGGAATAGAGGATTCACATTCCTTAACCTGTGCAGCTTCATCGGTTATAACAAGTTCAAACGGCGTCATTTGCTCATGAAATTCTGCTGATCCCGTAACTGTGCTGAAAACTAAGCATGCATTTTTCAGACAAAAATTTCTGATGATTTCACGTCCCTTAATTTCTGGGACTACAACAAGTTTCCTTAGATCTTTCAGTAAGCCAATGCAGTTTAAACCATGTCCAAGATTTCCACATCCTTTTACTCTCTTTAGAATCAAAGCATTACGAACCGAAGTTTCTAACATTTCGATCGCTCTAATCATGCTCACCCTTACATTCAAAGAAAACCATGAAGTAGGCAAATGAGTGTGCAGCCCTTTTATGCAACGGATTAGTTTCTTTCCAATAACAGAGAATTTTTCTGCATAGAACTCCTCGAATGTCAACACAATGTCGTCGGAGCCCTTATCCACATCACACGTGGATTCGCTTCTTGTTATAAATCTAAAAAGCCCCACCAAAAGTTTCTTTATATCTTGAAAGCTCGACTCTGTTTGTGTTGGGTTGGGTTGTGGAGACTGGATGATGGGTTGAGGAGACGGGAGACAGACCTAGGGAGGCGCTCGACCAAGACGAGTGGTCGAGCACCTATGCACGATCGAGCGCCATTCTTTCCAGCGCCATCGGGGCGCTCGAGCTGCCTGTTTGATTGAGCAGAACCGCTCGACCAAAGCCCCAGGTCGAGCGGTTCCGCAGCTCTGCGCGTGAATTAGGGCTTCTGCCCATATCTTGGTTTAAATACCTTGACTCATTGTATTTGCCTCTTTGTACGAAAAACACACGAAAATAGTGAATCACCTGGCTTGGTAGTGCCCCCAGACGTAGTCATTCCTGACGAACTGGGTAACCAAATTGTTTGTTCCTTAATTCGTTGTTCCATTATTTTCTCCATAATTGCTTGCTTAAAATTCCTAACAACTGGTATCAAGAGCATCGGGTTAGAGGGATCTGTTGAGAGCAACTATGATGGCTGAAGGGAAATCGCCTATTGAGAAGTTTGATGGAACGGATTTTGGAGATTGCAGATCGAAGATTACTTGTACGGTAAAGATCTGTATCAACCGTTGGGTTCACAGCCCGAAGATATGAAGGACGACGAGTGGAAGTTGCTGGACAGGAAGGCGATGAGTGTGGTTCGTTTGTTGCTATCCAGGAACGTCGCCCTACATACTGTGAAAGCAAAAACCACAAAGGAGATGCTGGAGATATTGACTGAGATGTATGAAAAACCGTCTGCAGCGAACAAGGTTCATCTGATGCGGAGGTTATTCAACCTGAGGATGGTGGAGGATACTGTGCTAGCCAACCATCTCAACGAATTCAATATGATTATAGCCCAATTGAGTTCAGTTGAGATTGATTTTGATGATGAAGTTCAAGCCCTAATTTTGTTGTCTTCTTTACCAGAAAGTTGGAGTAGGACGGTGACGGCTGTTAGTGCTTCAGCGGGTAAGGTGAAACTAAAATTTGATGAGGTTAGAGATTTGATCATGAGCGAAGAAATTCGCAGGTTGGAGTTGGGTGTGGCCACATAATCTGCTTTGAGTACAGGAAACAGAGGCAGATCTGAATCCAAGGGGAAGCCAAATCGGGGTAGATCGAAGTCAAGGGGCTAAGATAAGCCCAAGAAAGATAAGAGTCTGGTTGAGTGTTACAAATGTCATGAACTTGGTCATTACAAAATGGAGTGCAAGGCACAAGGGAATGAACCAAAGAAGAATGACAACTCAGCCAACGTTGCCACTGTTGAGGGCTCAGATGCATTGATTCTGAGTGTAAGCAGTCCATTGGAGTCGTGGGTGTTAGATTCTGGAGCATCGTTTCATTCGTGCAGCAGTGCTGACGTAATGAAGAAGTACACTTCCGGGAACTTTGGGAATGTTTATCTAGCTGATGATGAGCCTTTGGAAATCAAAGGGAAGGGGGATGCTCAGATTAAAACACCAAATGAGACTGTGTTACAGTTGAAAGATGTGAGACATATTCCTGGTTTGAAGAGGAATTTGATTTCAGTTGGGCAGCTTGATGATGAGGGCTACAAGGTGAATTTTGGGTGTAACTCGTGGAAAATATCCAAAGGTGTCATGGTAGTGGCTCGAGGAAATAAAGAGGGAACGTTGTATATGACAGACAACACCCTGGATAACATTGCTCTTGCAAGTGAAAAAGGGAATGCAAATTTGTGGCATTGTCGCCTTGGCCACATGAGTGAAAAGGGGATGAAAGTTATGTGCTAGAAGGGTAAACTGCCAGACCTCAAGACAGTTGACATCGGTTTGTGTGAGGATGTGTGTATTGGGAAAAGCGAGAAAAGGGTGAGTTTTTTGAAGGGAGGCGGAGAGCTTTGAAGAAGCAGAAGCTGGAGTTAGTTCACAGTAATTTGTGGGGTCCAGCACCAGTGACATCCCTTGGTGGAGCATCATATTACATGACTTTCATCGACGACTCTACGAGGAAGGTATGAGTTTATTTCTTGAAAAATAAGTCTGATGCCTTTGATGCTTTCAGGAAATGGAAGGCTCTTGTAGAAACTGAAACAGGTCTCAAGGTGAAGTGTTTGAGATCTGATAATGGTGGAGAGTACGAGCTCCGTGAGTTAAAGGAATTCTTTGAGGTGAACGTAATTCGGATGGAGAAAACCGTGAGAGGAACCCCCCAGCAGAATGGTGTGGCAGAACGTATGAACAGGACCCTATGTGAACGTGCTAGAAGCATGAGATTGAAGTGTGGGCTGCCGAAGATGTTTTGTGCAGAGGCAGTTAACACAGCGGCTTACTTGATAAACATAGGACCCTCAACTCCTTTGGAAAATGGCATACCAGAGGAGGCCTGGTCGGGAAAGGAGGTAAATCTGTCTTTTCTTCGAGTATTTGGGTGTGTTGCATATGTTCATGTTGATGCTATGAGTAGAAGTAAGCTAGATGCTAAATCTGTTAAGTGTACATTTGTTGGATATGGCGGTGATGAATTTGGCTATCGATTTTGGGATGAGGAAAACCGAAAGGTAATTCGTAGTCGAGATGTCATATTTAATGAACAGGTTATGTACAAAGACAGGTTGAGGATATCCAAAGAAGGTGGTTCTGAGTCTCAGGTTGTGGAGTTAGACATTTCGAACTCGGGTGGGAGCAAAGGGGTTCTAGATGATCAGGTGATTGTTGAGGAAGAACCAAGTACACCACCACCAACAATTCCGCTGCGGAGATCCACAAGAGAACGGAGATCTCCTGATAGGTATTCACCCTCCCTCCATTATTTATTGTTAACTGATGGTGGTGAACCTGAATGTTATGCAGAGGCCACACATAGTGCACAGGTGGACAAGTGGAAACTTGCAATGGATGATGAGATGAATTCATTGATGACCAACAGAACTTGGGAACTTGTTGAGCTTCCTAAGGGCAAAAAGGCACTGCATAACAAGTGGGTTTACAGAATAAAAGAGGAGGCTGATGGAAGCAAGCGCTAAAAGACAAGATTGGTTGTGAAGGGGTTTCAACAGAAACATGGTATTGACTATACCGATATTTTTACTCCAGTGGTGAAGCTAACTACCATTCGATTGGTTCTGAGTCTGGTGGCTGCAGAGAATTTGGTGTTAGAACAGATGGACGTGAAACCGCCTTTCTTCATGGAGATTTAGATGAGGACATCTACATGAAGCAACCGGAGGGATACTTGTCTAAGGGGAGTAGTGAGCTAGTTTGCAAGTTGAAGAAGAGCTTGTATGGTCTGAAACAAGCTCCATTACAGTGGTACAAGAAGTTTGATGGGTTCATGCACGAGATTGAGATCAAGAGGTGTGAGGCTGACCATTGCTGTTACTTCAAGAGGTATGATGATGGTTATATCATTTTGCTATTATATGTTGATGACATGTTGATAGCAGGCTCTAGTGCTCGGGAGGTGAGCAAGTTGAAGGAAAAATTATCTGAAAGGTTTGCTATGAAGGACCTTGGAGAGGCCAAGCAAATCTTGGGTATGCGAATCGATCGTGACAAGGTGGCAGGAAAGTTGTATCTTTCACAGACTGAATACATAAAGAAAGTCTTGGAGAGATTTAGTATGAAAGATGCAAAGCCAGTTCGGGTCCCGTTGGGAAGTCAGTTCAAGCTATCTAACAAGGACTCACCTAGTAGCGAAGAGGAGCGGACCTACATGCAAAACACTCCGTATGCTTCAGCAATTGGAAGTTTGATGTATGCTATGGTGTGTACAAGACCTGATATTGCACAAGCGGTGGGAGTTGTTAGCCGGTTTATGGGCAATCCGGGTAAGCAACATTGGGAGCGTGGTAAAATGGATCCTAAGGTACTTGAGAGGTACTACTGAACAAACTTTGTGCTTTTAAGGTAAAAGTGTTGGGTTGGCAGGATATGTTGATGCAGACTTGGCATCAAATGATCTCGACAAAAGGAGGAGTACTACAGGGTATGTGTTTAATTTTGGTGGTACTGCAATATCTAGGGCTTCTAAGTTGCAAAAGATTGTAGCTCAGTCCACTGCAGAAGCAGAGTACGTTGCAGTTACTGAGGCTAGTAAAGAAATGGTTTGGTTGCAGAATCTGTCATGTGAGTTGGGGAAGGAGCAAAAGGATAGTATTTTGTATAGTGACAGTCAGAGTGATATTCACTTGGCGAAGAATTCGGCCTTTCACTCGAGGACGAAGCACATTGAGTTGAGGTATCATTACATTCGTTACCTCATTGAGAACAAGATCTTACAGCTGATGAAGATCCGGAGAAGTGAGAATCCTGATGACATGTTGACTAAGGTTGTGACCTTAGAGAAGTTGAAGTTATGCATGACTTCAACTGGCCTTGGAAACTGAGCATAAGGCCCGGCACTACTACCAGTGAGAGAGACCATTGAAATGGAGGAGACAAGTTACAGTTGGAGTCAGTCTCCAGGTGGGAGATTGTTGGGTTGTGGAGACTGGATGTTGGGTTGAGGAGATGGGAGACAGACCTACGGAGGCGCTCGACCAAGACGAGTGGTCGAGCACCTATGCACGATCGAGCGCCATTCTTTCCAGTGCCATCGGGGCGCTCGAGCTGCCTGTTTGATCGAGCAGAACCGCTCAACCAAAGCCCCAGGTCGAGCGGTTCCGCAGCTCTGCGCGTGAATTAGGGCTTCGGCCCATATCTTGGTACCTTGACTCATTGTATTTGCCTCTTTGTACGAAAAACACACGAAAATAGTGAATCTCCTGGCTTGGTAGTGCCCCCAGACGTAGTCATTCCTGACGAACTGGGTAACCAAATTGTTTGTTCCTTAATTCGTTGTTCCATTATTTTCTCCATAATTGCTTGCTTAAAATTCCTAACAGTTTGTTTGCTCTGTTTCAAGTGGCGCTGATACTGGGCCTCGGGATCTTGAATTAAGCAGATCATCTCATCTAGAGTACTTTTCCAGTCACCGCAACAAACAACAAGTTCATTGACATGGTGATCAAGAAACACATCACAAAGATCCTCATTAATCTTCATTCTCTCTTTATTTCCACACAAAACCACATCCCCTAATCCACAAATCTCGTCGCCGTCGTGCCTCTACTGTACTCGTCTCACCGATCTGCCGCTACAGCCGTTTGAGCTCCGTCGTCGTCCGCCGCGCCTTACACTCCATCAAGCACTCTCACCGTCGTTCGTGCCTCTGTTGTGATTGTCTCAGCGATCTGCTGCAGCAGCTTGAGTTGAGTTCCGTCATCGTCCACCGCACCATCCCCTCTCTCAAGCGATCTCATCGGTGTGCCTCTCCACCTGTTGCTCGACCCTTCCTTTTCCTTCCATTGACAACCTTTTAATTTTAATGTTTCTCAAAGGACACTTGTATGCTGGCGCTTAGAATATTAGTGGGACTTAAATTACAACATTTAAATTTTTAGAGTGGCCAAGTGGTCCAAAAATATTTCTAAAATGGAAGCATTTTTTAATATAGTATTGATTATTATGCTTTTCAATAAAGTTAGAATTCTTCTTTCTATGCCTAACACTTTATCACATACTTCCTCTGTCCTTTAGCAATTTACACCCTAAAAATGACACACATATTAAGAAAACTTAACCTTTTGGTGTTTTATTGACTTTTCAAAAGGAATGGAGGGTGGAGATTGTGAGATTATTTACCATTTTAAGGGGTGCAAATTGGTAAGAGACGGACAAAAAAGGAAAATGTGCAAATTGTTAAGGAACAGAGGGAGTAAAATACTAATAAATAATTTTCTTAAACTCCGAGCACACAGTAATATAATAATCAAGATTGGGAAGGAGAGAGTACTACATATCGGAATTGAACCTTTTTTTTTTTTGACAGGATATCTGATTTGCACGTTGGTTGGGATTAGATTAGGGCAAATTACAAGAAAAAAAAATATTACATTTGAACTATTTTTGTAGAAAAAAAATCCATGATTTGAAAGTACAAATATCGTTCAGGTATTAAGTGTCTGTTTGCAAACTCTATTAAATTGAGTAGAATCATATTTTTTTAAAGCTGTTAGACTCAACTTTTTAAAAAAAATAAGTGATTCCACCCTTCTAATAGAGTTTGCAAATAAGCTCTAAGAATTTACAATACATGCACCATTCTTGAGGCTTGTAATGTTCTTACAAGTTCGGAATTCCCCTTAACAGGTTCAATTTATTAAAAAGTGAATTATTAAGATATGAGTATAAATTTTGTTATATTTTAAATTTTTAACCAATGTAAAAGAGTTGCTTCAACTCCACATTTTTCCGTCCAAAGATGAATGCATGTTAGTAAACGAAGAGTCGCTGGCAACAAAAATAAGTGTGCCCATCGCTTCACTTTTCCTCACATCATTTCCCAAAAAAAGAAAAAATGAAACATCTATCCGCAATAAGTTTGCAAAAGTATTGAAATTTAACTATTTGTACCCTGCTGTTGAAGTTATGTTTGCAATAGATTTCATTCTGGGAGAGTTTAAAAAGCTTTATCTCGGTGAAAGGTTTGGCCTTTCTCAACGCATTTCGTTTCCAACTCTTTTTTATTTTTCAGGAAATTTCTGTTCGTAAGTTCATACAAAAGTCTGTTGCTACCTTTTTTGTTTTGTTTATATAAGTTTTTAATTTTACAGTGAAGAGGATAAAGAGCAGACAGAAGATATGACGACAACTGAAGAAGTCAAAACTCCCAAATTGAGTGATTTCGTGTTTGGTTGGTCCATACAGGATGTAATGAACACAAATCTTTACAAGAATAAGGTGTGTTTATACTTAATATTTGCATCCAATTAGCCCAACTTCTCTACAATATGTGATTATGATTTTATGCACGATGTGCGCGTACACCTTTTTGGTAGGTGTATGATGAAGCATACAACAATAAATTAAGGTGATCATTAAAAGACAGGGTAATTAACTAATTTGATACTCCTTTTGGTATATTGTATTGTCAGGTTAATCGAATTCCAGAAACTTTCACATCTGTAGATCATTACTTGAGCTCATTTACCACCCCTCTCATCGAAGAAACACATGCCGATCTCCGATCCAATATGATGAGCGTGCACACATCACCTGCTACTGAAATTTCTCATGTTGAAATGAGTAAAGGTTTTGAGCTTCCTAACAACTTATTGTATTCAATAGAGTTGAAAAATCAGCAAAATCGGGTAACGGATATGAACCTGAGGTTGGGGATTTAATTGCGTTAACGGAGGTGAGGCCAAGTGTATCGATGATTTGAATGGACCTAAAATATCATATGTTGTTGCCTTAGTTCTAGTTACGAAAGATGATGACACAAACATGATTCCGATCCAATCTTCGAGGCCTATCTTTATCGAAGAAGAGGAAGTCGAAGAAGGGGATAAACTCTTTGTTGTTTATCTTACGAACTTGACAACTAACACGAGGATATGGAGCGCATTGCATCCTTGTGAAGGAGGATTTTCGCCCATTGTCAAAACCGTGCTTAGGATAAATCCATCTGTAAGATTCAATACTTTTTTTTTAACTTTCTAATTTTACGCTTCTTGAAATTGAGAGTATATGTATGTGCATTATTGTGCAGAGAGAAGATAATTGTGGTCTTTGCTGCCTAAAGAATGAGAGTAGTGATCTGGTGAAGTCGAGGGAAGTTATAGGCTCATTTGGGCTTGATGGTTCTCAAGAGGATGCTGTTATGAATTGTGTTGCATTAACAGAATGTGGTCATCGAAATAGTGTGAAGCTGATTTGGGGTCCACCCGGGACTGGAAAGACGAAAACAATCGCGTCGCTTGCATTCTCATTGTTAAATATGAAGAAGAGGACTTTGATTTGTGCTCCGACTAACGTTGCTGTGGTGGGAGTTGCTAAGCGCTTGATGAGTTGCCTTGTCGGGAGATTAGAGCATGATACGTATGGATTAGGGGATGTAGTTTTGTTTGGAAATGGGAAGAGAATGAAGATTGACGAACATGATGATCTTTATGATGTGTTTCTTGACCATCGTATTAAGATATTAGCCGAATGTTTTGCCCCTTGTACTGGATGGAGAGGTAGTATAGATAAGATGATTCACTTGCTTCAAGACCCCAAAGAACAGTATCAACTTTACTTGGAACGACGAAAGATGAAATTTTTTAATGTTGATACTGAAAGTGATGAGAAGGACGAGGATGAAGGCGGGACTAATGTTCCGTGGACATTTGAGGAGTTTTTTGTTAAAGAAGTCGTGGCAATCGGAGAGCACCTGAACTTTTGTACTATAGGATTGTACACTAATATGCCTACTGCATATCTCTCTTTACACGTAGTAAAGAACATGATTAGAGTTCTTGATTCTCTCAAGATTCTGCATAAACATGTCATCGATGACAAATCAGGGAGGACAAATCAGAAAGCTGATATCAGATTGCAGTGCCTGCAGGCACTGAAACTCCTCCGTGAATCTTTCTCACTCCCAAATTATTCTGAACATTATGAAATCAAGAATTTTTGTTTGGAAAATGCATGTTTAGTTTTCTGCACCGTTTCAAGCTCGGCAAAATTGCATACAGAAGGAATGTCGGCATTCAAGTTGGTGATAATTGATGAAGCTGCACAACTTAAGGAATGTGAATCGTTGGTCCCGTTGCAGCTTTCGGGGATTCAGCATGCTGTACTCGTCTGTGATGAGAAACAACTCTCTGCAATGGTCATAAGCAAGGTTCATTTCATATAAATCTTTCTAAATTAAAATAAACGATCTTTATTAATTTTCTTTTATTTTAGTATTTTTTTCGGTATTGACAGATTTGCGAGGAAGCTAATTTTGGGAGGAGTTTGTTTGAAAGGCTTGTGAGATTAGGACAAAGAAAGCAGCTTCTCAATGTCAAGTACAGAATGCACCCCTCTATATGTTTATTTCCGAATAAGATGTTCTATGGAAATCTTATCAAGAATGGTCCCAATGTGACAGCAACTGGTTTTGAAAAGCGTTTTCTCAAAGAACAATTATTTGGACCCTACTCTTTTATAAATGTAACCAACGCTAAAGAAGAGTTTGATAATAAACACAGTCGAAAAAACATGATGGAAGTTTCTATTATTGCTGAGATAGTTTCCAAACTCTATAAAGGTACCTTTCTTGCTTTCAACCTTTTTATTGAAGCTTCAGTTTGTACTTCTGGATGATTTCTTATTGTATTTTCTTTTATAGAATGTAATAAATCGAAGCAAAAGGTCCGGATTGGCTGCATATCACCGTACAAAGCTCAAGCCTTTGCGATTCAGGATTCGCTTGGAAAGACTTATAGCAGCGATGCGAATGATGCATTTTCAGTAAATGTTCGTTCTGTTGATGGCTTTCAAGGTGGTGAGGAAGATATAATAATCATGTCCACCGTACGGTGCAATGGAAATGGCTCGGTTGGTTTTCTCGACAATTATCAGAGAACAAACGTGGCTTTAACTTCGTGCAAAATACGTTAATGCGAATACATTTTCCCAAGATTTTATTTGATCAAAGCATGATCTAATTAGCGGCTATTTTGATAGGTACTGTCTGTGGATATTAGGCAATGGTGCAACATTGTTAAATAGCGGCTCTGTTTGGCAAAAGTTAGTAAAAGATGCAAAAGAGAGGGGTTGTTATTACAATGCTTATGAAGATAAGGACTTGTCTGTTGCAATTACGAACTCCATTGTTAAACTTGGGAATTTGAATTCCTTGCTTTCAATAGACTCTATACTGTTCAAAGTGGCTAAATGGAAGGTATGCTTCTATGGTTTAACTAATTCTGTTAAGAGATTTTGCTTCAACATAAATCTTATTGCTAATGTTTTATACAGGTTAATTTCAGTCCCAAATTCCCGCGAGTCCATAGCCCGATTAGAGGACATGGAAATCATGAAAGAAGTGGTTTCGGTATTGGAGAAGCTTTCGAACGGGTTTCATGACCACCAGAAAGACGAAACTGCATACTTGGTAGGGCCGTCTTCTCAGCTCTTGAAATGTAGCGTTGTGAAAGGGCCTGTGAAACTCGTGTGGACTATCAACATTTTAAGAGAAGAAAGAACAGAGATTCAAGCTATCAATGTCTTGGATGTCCTGCCACAATCCAAGATATCGGAGCTAGCCAGTGAATTTGATCTTCTGTTTGGTAACTACACGATGAATCAGATGAGTCGTTGTCTGGAAAAACGAACTGAAGGGTAATGCTATGTCCTGCTTCTTTTTATGATCACACCCTTAAAGAATTGTATTTTTGACATCGGATTTCTTTTCTTGTGCGTTGTTATAGAGGGGTGATGATTCCGGTGACATGGCCAGTAGTTGGAAACGCTAGAAGTGCGTTTTCGTGTAATGTTGTTGATGCCAATCTGGCCACCCGGTTGGATGCAGTAAGTTTGAGGGAAACACACCCAACCAGGTAACGGAAGAGTGCCTTAATTCTTCCAAATTTTGGCTTCTCATGTTTTAGTATTGCATGGGGTTTATTTCATTAATATAACTTGTACGTTAATTATTTATCATGCAAACTATGGAAAAAACATGAAACTGAGAATTAATTGATCCCAAAATGCGATGTACTTGTTTATTTCTTCCCTTTTTTTTTAAATGAAATAACAGGAACTTTGTGGGGAGAAATTATCGTGGGAGGAGACGCAATTGACATCTAGATGGGGGGCTCTCTCTTTATGCCAGGGTTTTTGGGACAAGTCAATTGGAAATAGTTTATATATATTTGCTACTTCTGTAATGGGGGATTGATGATGTTTTGGAACTAATGCCGTACGTAAATATCTATAATTTTGATATTCGAAGACCGAATAAATTTCAGTTACTTATTGCTTGCTTGTTCTTGTTATCTCGTGAAATTTTGTGAATTTTGTACGAGTTAAGTTTGAGGTTTAGGGTTTATATATATATATATATTCATGTGTTTCTCTTTTTCCTGATTTTGGATCATTTATATATTTCAGTTACCGTTTATTTTGTGATATAAGATCCACACGTAGAAGTCGTGCATATATATAAAGTATAAACACAACAATTGTGAGGTGGCTCAATCGTAAAATGTAATATATTTATCGATTTTGTAATATTAACTGTGTTTTAGAAACTGTTGCAAAGATCTACAAGAACATCATGTATAACAAATGCATGATATGAGCTCATACAAACCCTTCTCGTTAAATGACAATTATTAACGAGTATCAAAATAAAATCTTAAACCCATTCTACTCGAAGTTTAAAATCAAGATAATTTTATTTTTAATCATGTATCAAGCGTTAGATTAGGCCCGATAAAACCATCTATCATGGTTTGTCCAGCAATCCAAATGAGGTCTTAGTATATAAATTGATCACATAGATTGAAATAAAAATAAGTAAATTAAAATGCTCCCTATAGGTTCATTACAAGAACAACATGTTTAGCAGTAAATAGTACGATTAGACGTACATCATTTCAAATGGCAGGTTCCCCGTTTGATAAGGTATAATTGCTAGAAAACATTTATATTGAATGTTTAAATAAATTTGGATGGGTTAAATGTAAATTATCTAAGCTTACAAGAATCGTTTGATTTTTTTTTTTTTTTTTTGGGAAAACAAGCTTAGGCTTAAGAGACGCACTTATCGAGTAGGCCGACCACAGAATTCGATGGCTCGCCTCTACCCAACAATAAAGACTAATAAAATTACGACAAGTCTTAGCAATAGTATGTGCCATCAAATTGGCACTTCGATGGGTCAATTATTTATTCCATGATTTGCTCTAATTTATTGTAAATGGTCAAATATAATTAGAGGAAATCATTTGTATAGAATTCACTTTCAAAATTTTTTTGCAAACTTAAAATTAAATGCAAATATTAAATATAATATAATATATATATATATATATATTGTACTCCCTCCGTCCAATAGTTTATGTAACTCTTTTAATTCTTTTTGTCCCATAGTTTATATAACATTTCCTAAAATGGAAATATTAATTTTAATTCACACCCTTCAAACATCCACTTATTTATCATATGTCACTCTCTCGTACTCTCAACACTTTATTATTTTATCACTTTTAATAAATATTATTCTACTCTTCAATAAAATTGATTTCTCATTTCTAACCCCCAACACTTTATCACTTTATTACAAAATTCTCATGAACAATAAGAGTTATTACATAAACTATGGGACGGAGGAAGTACTTGCTTACTTCGATTCACCATAACATCACCATAACATGCAATTTGTAGTAAAAAGGTAGCCGAACAATTTGCAAAACAGAGTTCCTGTTTCAAACAGGTCAACAAATAAAGAGAGTAGCATCCACCATTAAATATGTAGTCTGTGTATTAATAGAGCTGGAAAAAAAAGGATTTAGAACCGAAGGAACCCTATTACCATCGCCTAGGTTTTGGGATCAAATCATTCCTCAAACTAATAGATGCTAGTTGGGTAGCAAGCTTATCACCAAGCTCAGTTATGCTCTCATTATCCAAACGAGCATTGTAAAAGCAGCCTCGATTTTCGGCATCCATTATTAACTTCTTCCAAACGGAGCCACTATTCATCAAAGTTGCACCATGGCCTAATATCCATAGGCAGTACCTGAACAAAATCAGAGATTGTATCAATGAAAATATTATTTTGCTCAAAACAAAAAATTTCAAGAAACATAGATAACAACCTTGCTCGAGTCAAAGCAACATTAGCCCGTTGAAGATTGTCTAGAAACCCGACTGAGACATTCCCGTTGCTCGAACTGTAGAGATGATTATAATGTCCTCTTCCCCACCTTGAAAACCATCAACCGTACGAACATCCACCGAAAACTTCTCTTTTGCATTTGAGCTATAAGTCTTTCCAAGTAGTTTCTCAATTGCAGAAACTTGACCTTTGTACGGTGATATGCAACCAATCCGAACCTTTTCCTCGAAGTTAACAGATTCTACCAAACAAAATAGAATCAGAAAATCAAAGTATTTTAAAGAAACATACATATAATTTATGAACTAAATAGTAATAATATTACCTTTGTAGAGTTTAGACAATATTTGAGCAATCATAGAGACTTCCACAGAGTTTGTCAGACTATGTCTTTTATCAAATTCCTCTACTCCATTGGTTACATTTATGAAAGAATACGAACCAAACATTTCGTCCTTGAGGAAGCGTCTATTGTAATCACTTCCACTCACATTCAGACCATCCATAATTTGATTTCCGTAAAACTCCTTATTTGGAAACAAACTTATGGATGGATGCATTCTGTACTGAACATTGAGGAGCTGCTTTCCGTGTCCCAACATTGCAAGCCCGCTCGAATGAACTCCTGCCAAACCCCTTCTTCACATATCTGTTAACACCAATTATTTAACATAAACTTATATATTTCTCAGATATTTATAAGGAATTAAAACATTAAGTTACTTTTGAACCTTGCTGATGAGTGATGACCATTGCTGGGAGTTGCTTCTCGTCGCCAACAAGTACAGCGTGGCAGACCCCAGGAAGCTGTAACGGAATAGAGGATCATTCCTTAACCTGTGCAGCTTCATCGGTTATAACAAGTTCAAACGGCGTCATTTGCTCATGAAATTCTGCTGATCCCGAAACTGTGCTGAAAACTAAGCATGCATTTTTCAGACAAAATTTCTGATGATTTCACGTCCCTTAATTTCTGGGACTACAACAAGTTTCCTTAGATCTTTCAGTAAGCCAATGCAGTTTAAACCATGTCCAAGATTTCCACATCCTTTTACTCTCTTTAGAATCAAAGCATTACGAACCAAAGTTTCTAACATTTCGATCGCTCTAATCATGCTCACCCTTACATTCAAAAAAACCATGAAGTAGGCAAATGAGTGTGCAGCCTTTTTATGCAACGGATTAGTTTCTTTCCAATAACAGAGAATTTTTTTCTGCATAGAACTCCAAGACGAGTGGTCGAACACCTATGCACGATAGAGCGCCATTCTTTCCAGCGCCATCGGGGCGCTCGAGCTGCCTGTTTGATCGAGCAGAACCGCTCGACCAAAGCCCCAGGTCGAGCGGTTCCGCAGCTCTGCGAGTGAATTAGGGCTTTGGCCCATATCTTGGTTTAAATACCTTGACTCATTGTATTTGCCTCTTTGTACGAAAAACACACGAAAATAGTGAATCTCCTGGCTTGGTAGTGCCCCGAAGTAGTCATTCTGATTTAATTGGGTAACCAAATTGTTTGTTCCTTAATTCGTTGTTCCATTATTTTCTCCATAATTGCTTGCTTAAAATTCCTAACAACTGGTATCAAGAGCATCGGGTTAGAGGGATCTGTTGAGAGCAACTATAATGGTTGTAGGGAAATCGCCTGTTGAGAAGTTTGATGGAACGGATTTTGGATTTTGGAGATTGCAGATCGAAGATTACTTGTACGGTAAAGATCTGTATCAACCGTTGGGTTCACAGCCTGGAGATATGAATGACGACGAGTGGAACTTGCTGGACAGGAAGGCGATGAGTGTGGTTCGTCTGTCGCTATCCAGGAACGTCGCCCTACATACTGTAAAAGCAAAAACCACAAAGGAGATGCTGGAGATATTGACTGAGATGTATGAAAAACCGTCTGCAGCGAACAAGGTTCATCTGATGTGGAGGTTATTCAACCTGAGGATGCCGTAGGATACTGTGGTAGCCAACCATCTCAACGAATTCAATATGATTATAGCCCAATTGAGTTCGGTTGAGATTGATTTTGATGATGAAGTTCAAGCCCTAATTTTGTTGTCTTCTTTACCAGAAAGTTGGAGTGGGACGGTAACGGTTCTTAGTGCTTCAGCGGGTAAGGTTAAACTAAAATTTGATGAGGTTAGAGATTTGATCATGAGCGAAGAAATTCGCAGGAAGGTGTTGGGTGTGGCCACAAGATCTGCTTTGAGTACGGGAAACAGAGGCAGATCTGAATCCAAGGGGAAGCTAAATCGGGGTAGATCGAAGTCAAGGGGCAAAGATAAGCCCAAGAAAGATAAGAGTCAGGTTGAGTGTTAAAAATGTCATGAACTTGGTCATTACAAAAGGGAGTACAAGGCACAAGGGAATGAACCAAAGAAGAATGACAACTCAGCCAACGTTGTCACTGATGAGGGCTCAGATACATTGATTCTGAGTGTAAGCAGTCCATTGGAGTCGTGGGTGTTAGATTCTGGATCATCGTTTCATTCGTGCAGCAGTGCTGACGTAATGAAGAAGTTGTTGGGATTATACTGAAAAGTATGCTTTTTACTTTGTATAATCGAAACTGAATTTTCAGACTTATTTACTGAAATAAATTGTTTATCACTGATGCTTTAAATATGATTGAATGTTATAGATATTTCTTTGATAAACGTTCAATAATTAAATGTCGTGTTAATTGTAGTTAATTTAGTGATACCGGATCACGAAGATTAAATTAACGGTCCTTGTAACTAAAAAGTACGCCCATTCACGACCTAGATGGAAATGAACAACCGTCGCGAAAGGTTGAGGTGTAAGACTCAGATTGGTTTGTCTTGACCAAGAGATTACACTAGTGCATGACCGATGATAATTGAATAGGACCTCTGAGGAGGATAAATTCTTGAATCGAACAAGGAAGAATTAGACCTCGGTGGTTCGTTATTTCTTAACCTTCGTCCCTTAAATAGGATCATGTGGGATTGGTAATTATTGCTTTGACTTATCATGGGTAGCGAATCGGAGAGATTCAATACTTTTTATCTTGGGCAATATTATTGGTCACATGTGATTGCTAAGATTTAATCTGAAGAATCGTGTGCAAGCACGCTTGCTTGATTTGCCCTTGGGAGGTTCATAAGTTTTATCATACCAAATCTTGCAAGTGGAATTAGTTTTAGGTATGGATAATAATGTTGAACCGTTCCTCGACCAAGGACAAAAGATATTAATTAACGGAAAGCTATTTCAGGTGGCTTGAATTAATTAATGGGCTAGATAATCTTAAACACGAAATAATGACAGGGAGCCATATTATTTGTAATATGGGTTAAGATGGATGGTGCAATATTAATTATGTAGTGGGATTAATTAATATTTATGGGCTTGAATTATATTGTGGCTCAATATTAGATATTCAAGATCCATTAGAAGGTTCAATCTTAATTCTCCTAAAGGCCTGAGTAGCCCAACATATAGTCCAATAAGCGAAAATGTGATTAAAATAAAATAAATATTGTTGCTTATATTTCCTCTAAATTTTGAAATTTATGGATAAAAGAGGAGAAAAGATTTTCTTTGAATTTTGTCATGGAATGAAGATATGTATTCTTGGAATACAAGGTTATCTCATTAAATTCAAGAAATCTCCCACTTGGTTATTCATAAAGGGATATTTGAAATTTTGAAAATAGAGGGCAATAAAGATTTTCTTGATTTTCTTGAAAATATATTATGGAAGATATGTATTTCTTGAAATACAAGAATATCTCATAAATTCAAGAAGATCCAAATCTTGAAATCTTGCACTCAAATTTTCGAAAATTCCATATATTGAGGAGGTGGGATTTTTTGTGGAATATTTTAATTATGGGAAAAAGAATATAAGGGATATATTCAAGATTTCTTGGTGACCAAGAAAAGTCTTTTCCACATTGAAATATCACTAAAATTTCGACCACTCCATCTCCTATAAATAGGGGATGATTAGTTCATTCTCAAGTACTGATTCCATGTCTTTGGAAATATTAGCAAATCCACATAAGTGGTGCAACAAAGTTTATTTTTTCCTTTTGTTAATTGTTCGCGAGTATCATTCCACGGATTGTCGAAGCAAGGGCTAAGGAATACTTGGGAAGTCCTTTTGGTTAGTCCGTCCGGCCGGAAGTCATTTTGCCATCCAGGAGAATGCGTTCACGTAAACCCGTAGATTCGCGTGCGTAGGTTTTACGTGGTTTTTTATATGCATGATATGTTGTTGCAATTATTATTTGAATTAATATAGGATTAATTCATGCTAGTAATAATTAATGAATTAAATTTGTATTTAAATATTCACCCGAATAGATCATGCAACTCGTTCCCCAACAAAGCGGTATCGAGCATTTTTTTGACTCTGAAATTTTTTAAATTGTAATTTAATTCGTGGACATTAAATTTGAAATTGGATAGTAGAAATTATTAGATCTGTTTTTGCGGTATCCAATTGTCATGGATTTTGATGTTTTATTTTGCATGCATATAACCGTGGTTTTTTAATTCGATTCGATTCGAATTTGTTTTTGCCTCGTGAAAAATCACGAGTAGACTAGATTTGTTTGATTTGATCAATGTAATAGACTAGTCTAAATCTAGGTTTATTTATTTTTTAAATAAATTGTAACTTAGGATCGAGAACGAAAAGATGAAGAATTAAAGGATAAAATTGAACCGGAGGTAAGCGGGCTACCGCACGCTGGGCGCTTAAGGTGAGGCCGGCGGCGAAGGCAGCCATGAGGATAGGGGCTACAAGACGAAATACAAGGCTGGCCCAGCCGAGCCGGGCTGTATGACGATGTGGCGCTACAGATGTCGCGCGGCGGAGACGCTGGCTATGCCGAGGACGCGGGCGGCGCGTAGCGGGCGACGCGTACGCCGAGAAACCGCCGATCCCTGCCGAGGCGTACCGAGGCGTGCTTGCAGCTTTGTCGGCGGGCATGACCGGCAGGTCAGGGTTGCTGGTATCCCGAGCCAGTGGCCGCGGGATGGCGTGCATCTCATTGCCAAGGAAATGGCGTGGCGGTTCGAGACAAGTATTTTTTAGGCGAGCAGTGGGAGAAATTGAGGCGTGTTTCTTCAAGATCAAGTCAAGAAAAATCAAACCATGACAGATTGGATAATTTGTGCCCAATATGTTTATTTTTTCGTTTTTGCTTGATTTATTTGTCTTTATCTTATGCTTTATTTAATTTGTTTAAATGTGTTTGCATGAGGGTTGCCAAATGGAAAAATCTCACCTTCAAAATTACTAAGTATGTTTAAATAATTAATTGACAATTTTATTAGGATAATAAAATTGAATTAATTTTGACCTCCATGATTTATTTATTTGTGAATTCTTTTGGAGAAATTCCCCAACGGGGACGGTCAAAAGATAGGTTTCACATGAATGAATTCCAAACGGATGATTGTGGGTTATTACTAGTGGCGGCGATGACCCTCCCAACGAGGCTCGATCAAAGCGAAATAATAATCTGTATTTAATCATGGTTATTACTTAGGTATAAAATTGATATGCATATCTTCTCAAAGTCCCTGTCAATTTTATATTGGTCAAGTGGGAGCCAACTATTAATCTGGATATTAAAGGTTTATAATTGTTCTTGTTTGTAACACCTTGAATGTGTTTAAATAATGACCCACCCAACGTGGCTTATTTAAACTGTTTTTTTTGATGTTGGGCGATGCATGTTCATATTTTTTTTGAGATTTTAATATGATGCATGTGATCGAACCTTGTGATATACTTGTGTTATTGCATATAGTTGTTTATTTGATTCAAAGATGTCGTTACCTTTTAATCCTTTGTTATTATACTTAAAGTCAATACTATATGGAAACTATATTGATTGGAAAAATTATAATTGTCTAAGCGCACAAAAAGCACAAGTGGATTTTGACACACAAAAATCGGGATGAGCCAACAAGACAAGTCAAAACATGCGGGGACTCGTCGGATCACCTTCGAGAAATGTAAATCATTTGAAAATGGTGGAGGGAAAACCCGTAAGGGATTCGTCCTCAAAATAGATGGCCCATCCGAACAAACTTGAGATTCTCGAGTCGCAGTTATGATCGGAGACTCGGATGAATTTGGTACTTCACTCTCGCCCAAAATTTTTTGAGCATTTTGGCCTCATTAGCTAATTTGTTGCAAGCTTTTGGTCTCGGCGAAATGATGATAAGGCACCAAACTCAAGCTTTGACGGCAAGTGGTCCGTCTTCATCTTCTAGGCCAAGGGTAGGCAAGATAAAGAAGAGGACCAAAGGCCATAAGCAATAAAACTCAATCTGTTGCCAAGGGCGGCGGTAAGATGAGGAATGCTTGTTGTGTCAAGGAAAATCCAAAGAGGAAGCTTTAAGTCATGCGGTGAGAAAGGACAATGGAGGTTTTACTTGCTCCAACCCAAAAGGGGCCGGAAAGAAAGGTAATTCTCATGCACTAGTTGTTGAAACTTGTTTAGCGGCGATACTTCTCATTCGTGGGTGGTTGATACGAGATCCACTAATCATGTTGGGTTTACGCGGGTTCTAAATTATCCGGCAACTTAGTGGGAGTGAGATCCTCATCACACCGGGCAACGCATTGAAGTAGAAGACATTGCAATGCTACGTAAGTGGCGAGATATTGCAATGCTACAATAGTAACGATTATTGCAATACTACGCAAGTAGCAGACATTGCAATGCTACATGAGTGACGATTAAGCGATGGGAGAAGTGCACCTATCTTTTGAAGATAAAGTTTTTTTTTTGAGATTATCTTTATATTTCCCGGTTTTAGAAAGAATTCACTTTTCGGTTTCTAAAATTGATTAAAGGACACTAAGTTTCTTCTAATAAGAATGACATCATTTTTGAAATGATGAGTGTACTGATACGGGACATTGATAGAAAATCTCTATACAATTAAGCATGTAGGCACACCACTACGAAATGCATCATATAACACATCAACTATTTCCGATAAAAAAGAGCGTGAGCGAAATACTTCTTTGGCATCTAAGATTAGGTCATATAAATCCAAAAGAGGATCCAAAGGTTGGTGAAAGATGGTTCATTTTGGGCGTCTCCAAGTTGAATCGATTCCAACTGCGAATCATGTTTGGAGGGTGATATGACCAAGATGGCATTTGGAGCCAAGGGAATGGGGCTAAAGAAGTGTTAGAGATCGTTCACATAGATGTATGTAGTCCAATGTCAACCAAAGCAAAGAGGAGGTTATGAGTAATTTTATTGATGATTACTCAAGAATGCGGTTACATTTCCCTTATGAAGCATGAATCGAGACCTTTGAGAAATTCTAAGAATTTAAGGCTCAAGCAGAGAATCATAGGAAAAACGTATCAAGTCTCTACGATCGATCGTGGAGGCGAATACCTCGGCGATGAGTTTTTGAACTACTTATCGATGAAGGATTGTATCGACTCATCGCACCGGAACCCCTCAACAAAACGGGGTTGTAGAGCGAAGAAACATAATTCTTTTGGAAATGGTTAGGTCAATGATGAGTTATGCGGATCTTCTCGAGTCGTTCTGGGGTCATACCTTGGAAAACATCGACTTACATTCTGAACTTGGTGATATCCAAATCGGTTCCCAAAACTGCCAAAGAATTGTGGACCGGGCACAAGCCTAGTATGAGACACATGAGAACTTTGGGGTGTCCAGCCTACATGTTGGACAAGGAAGCCGGTAAGTAGGATCCTCGATCAGAATTAAGGTTGTTTGTAGGATACCGCGAGGGAACAAAATGGTGTATGTTCTATAGTCCCAAAGATCAAAAGGTGGTCATCAGCACCCACTTTAGATTTTGGAAGAAGACTATATGAACAAAAGAAAACCCAGAAGTGAGATTACCTTAAATGAGCTTAGAGGGCAAACCTCAGTGCCAACTGTACTAGATGATATACCAAACGATACGCTTTCACAACCGGAGCCTCGTCATAGTGGGAGGGTTGTTAGACAGCCCGAGAGATTCAAGGGAATAGGAGAGTCCTTGGACTTGATTCCCGGACAAGACGAATCAGACCCATGGATATCTGACGAGGCACTCCAAGATAAGGATGCAGATTCTTGGCAAACAACAATGAAAGCCGAAATGGGTTCTATGTTTCATAATAGAGTGTGGGAGCTAGTCGAACCACTTAATGGGGTCAAACCCATTGGATGCAAGTGGGTATATAAGAGGAAAAGAGGACCGGGCGGGAAGGTTGAAACCTTTAAAGCAAGACTAGTGGCGAAAGGTTATACTCAGAAAGAAGGGATCGATTATGAGGAAACTTTTCGCCCCGTAGCCATGCTTAAGTCCATCCGTATTCTCTTATCGATTGCTGCGCATTTCGACTTTGAAATCTGGCAAATGGATGTCAAGACAGCTTTCCTTAACGGAAGTCTTGATAAAGAGATCTATATGCAACAACCCCAAGGTTTCATTGAAACAGGCCAAGAACACCAAGTTTGTAAGCTCAAGAGGTCCATTTACGGACTCAAAGCGGGGCATCGAGCTTGGAACCAAAGTTTTGATCATGTAATAAAGTCTTATGGGTTTGATCAAAACGAGTTTTAAAGTTGTGTGTATAAGAAGCGTATCGGAACTGCATTGGTATTCTTAGCACTATACGTAGATAACATTGTGATCATCGGGAACGATGTGAAGGTGTTATCAGACGTAAGGGCATGGTTTTCAAAACATTTTGATATGAAAGACTTAGGGAAACCGGACACATCCTTGGGATCAAGATCACTCGAGATCGCAAGAAAAGGATGATCGGGTTATCGCAAGTTTCATACATAGACACTGTCTTGAAACGCGGCCCGGATGCATGATTCAAGAAAGGATTCGCACCTTTCGGACTTTTGAATCCATCTATCCAAGAAAATGTCCCCTAACGCAAAGAGGAGATAGATGACATGGAAGGTATTCCTTGTGCTCATTTTGTCGGAAACCTTATGTATGCAATGGTGTGTACGAGACCAGATATCTACTTTGCCGTAGGCATGGTAGCAAGATATCAAAGTAACCCAAGGGGAAAGCGCATTGACTGACGATTAAGAACATTAAAAGTGTCCGAAAAGAACCGGGATAGAATGTTGATTTATCGGTCGAATCTCCAATCCCCATAGGCTACACGGACTCGGATTTCCAATCGATTTAGATTCCACAAATTATCCGCCTCGATTAGTGTGTTTCCATTTTGGGAAGTGTAGCCATCAAATGGACGAGTGTGAAGCGTAAAATGCATCACCGACTCAACCATGGAAGTCGGGTAAGTAGTCGTGCACGTGAAAGTGAAAGAACCGACGGGCTCTAGATCTTCTTAGTGGACTTGAATGGTGTTCAATTTATCTAGCAATATCCGCTGGGGCAGTTGCAAATTCAAGAGAACCAAGAGTCCTGAGTCAAACAAACACATTAAAGGAAAGACATCTTATACGAGAAATCGTTATGAGAGGAGATATAGATGTGACAAAGATAGCGTCGAGGGACGACTAGCGAGATCCATTCACAAAGTGTGCGCCTCTGAATACATTCGAGAGACATGTGAGTGGAATGGGTGTCAAGACCATTGCCAATCTGCTTTAAGTGGGAGAAATTATTAGGTTCGTGTAGGTGACATTAGATGTCACGGACTACTCGAGCGTGTTGTAGTATACTTAAAAGCAGACTTTGAGTATAAGTGGGAGATTGTTGGGATTATCTTTGAAAAGTATGCTTTTTACTTTGTATAATCGAAACTAAATTTTCGGACTTATTTTCTTTGAAATAAATTGTTTATCATCGATGCTTTAAATATGATTGAATGTTATAGATATTTCTTTGCATAAGCTGTTCAATAATTAAAACGTGTTACATCAGTAGTTAATTTAGTGATACCGGATCACGTAAGATTAAATTAACAAAATCCTTGTAACTAAAAGTACGCCATTCACGACCTAGATGGAAATGAACAACCATCGCGAAAGGTTGAGGTGTAAGGCTCAGATTGGTTTGTCTTGACCAAGAGATTACACTAGTGCATGACTGATGCACTGAATAGGACCTACAGGAGGATAAATTCTTGGAGGCGAACAAGGAAGAATTAGACCTCGATGGTTCGTTATTTCTTAACCTTCGTCCCTTAAATAGGATCATGTGGGATTGGTAACTATTGCTTTGACTTATCATGGGTAAATAAATCGGAGAGATTCAATACTTTTTATCTTGGGCAATATTATTGGTCACATGTGATTGCTAAGATTTAATACGAAGAATCATGTGCAAGTACGATTGCTTGATTTGCCCCCCTTGGGAGATTCATAAGTTTTATCATACCAAATCTTGCAAGTGGAATTAGTTTCCGGTATGGATAATAATGTTGAACCGTTCCTCGACCAAGGACAAAAGATATTAATTAATGTAAAGCTATTTAGGTGGCTTGAATTAATTAATGGGCTAGATAATCTTAAACACGGGAAATAATGACCGGGAGCCATATTGACTGTAATATGGGTTAAGATGGATGGTGCAATATTAATTATGTAGTGGGATTAGTTAATATTTATGGGCTTGAATTATATTGTGGCTCAATATTAGATATTCAAGATCCATTAGAAGGTCCAATCTTAATTCTTCTAAAGGACCCTGAGTAGCCCAAACATATAGTCCAATAACCGAAAAGGTGATTAAAATAAAATAAATATTGTTGCTTATATTTCCTCTAAATTTTCGAAATATATGGATAAATGAGGGAGAAAGATTTTCTTTGAATTTTGTTATGGAATGAAGATATGTATTCTTGGAATACAAGGTTATCTCATTAAATTCAAGAAATCTCCCACAGTTATTCATAAGGATATTTGAAATTTTGAAAATAGAGGGCAAGAAAGATTTTCTTGATTTTCTTGAAAAGATATTATGGAAGATATGTATTTCTTGAAATACAAGAATATCTCATAAATTCAAGAAGATCCAAATCTTGAAATCTTGCACTCCAAATTTTCGAAAATTCCATATATTGAGGAGGTGGGATTTTTTGTGGAATATTTTAATTATGGGAAAAAGAATATAAGGGATATATTCAAGATTTCTTGGTGACCAAGAAAAGTCTTTTCCCACATTGAAATATCACTAAAATTTCGACCACTCCTCTCCTATAAATAGGGGATGATTAGTTCATTCCCAAGTACAATTCCATGTCTTTGGAAATATTAGCAAATCCACATGTAAGTGGTGCAACAAAGTTTATTTTTTCCTTTTTGTTAATTGTTGAGTATCCTTCCAACCGGATTGTCGAGCAAGGGCTAAGGGAATACTTGGGAAGTCTTTTTGGTTAGTCCATCAGGCCGAAGTCCTTTGCCATCCCGGAGAATGCGTTAACGTAAACCCGTAGATTCCGCATGCGTAGGTTTTTCGTGGCTTTTTATATGCATGATATGTTGTTGCAATTATTATTTGAATTAATATATGATTAATTCATGCTAGTAATAATTAATGAATTAAATTTGTATTTAAATATTCACTCCGAATAGATTCGTACAACTCATTCCCCAATGTAAGTACACTTAGGGAACTTTGGGAAGGTTTATCTTCTTTGGTGATGAGCCTCTACGGAAATCAAAGGGAAGGGGATGCTTTCATTAAAACACCAAATGGGATTGTGTTACGGTTGAAAGATGTGAGACATATTCTGGTTTGAAGAGAATTTGATTTAGGTTAGGCAAACTTGATGATGAGGGCTACTCTGGTGACTTTTGGGTGTAACTTCGTGGAAAATATCCAAAGGTGTCATGGTAGTGGCTCGAGGAAATAAAGAGTGAACTTTGTATATGACAGGCAACACCCGGGATAACATTGCTCTTGTAAATGAAAAGGGGAATGTGAATTTGTGGCATTGTCGCCTTGGCCACATGAGTGAAAAGGGGATGAAAGTTATGTGCTCGAAGGGTAAACTGACAGACCTCAAGACAGTTGACATCGGTTTGTGTGAGGACTGTGTATTCGGAAAATAGAAAATGATGAGTTTTTCGAAGGGAGGCAGAGCTTTGAAGAAGCAGAAGCTAGAGTTAGTTCATAGTAATTTGTGGGGTCCAGCACCAGTGACATCCCTTGGTGGAGCATCATATTACATGACTTTCATCGACGACTCTACGAGGAATGTATGAGTTTATTTCTTGAAAAATAAGTCTGATGCCTTTGATGCTTTCAGGAAATGGAAGGCTCTTGTAGAAACTGAAACAAGTCTCAAGGTAAAGTGTTTGAGATCTGATAATGGTGAAGAGTACGAGCTCCGTGAGTTCAAGGAATGTCAGGAGGAGCGTAATTCGGATGGAGAAAACCGTGAGAGGAACCTCCGCGCAGAATGGTGTGGCGTAACATATGAGCAGGACCCTATGTGAGCGTCTTTAGAAGCATGAGATTGAAGTGTGGGGCTGCGAGAAGATGTTTTGGGAGATTAAGCTTAACAATGCTTACTTGATAAGCGAGAGGACCCTCAACTCCTTTGGAAAATGGCATACCAAAGAGGAGGCTGGTCGGAAATGAGGTAAATCTGTCTTTTCTTCGAGTATTTGGGTGTATTTGCATATGTTCATGTTGATGCTTATGAGTAGAAGTAAGCTAGATGCTAAATCTATTAAGTGTACGTTTGTTGGATATGGCGGTGATGAATTTGGCTATCAATTTTGGGATGAGGAAAACCGAAAGGTAATTCGTAGTCGAGATGTCATATTTAATGAACAGGTTATGTACAAAGACAGGTTGGGGATATCCAAAGAAGGTGGTTCTCGAGTCTCGTGTTGTGGAGTTAGACATTTCGAACTCGGGTGGGAGCAAAGGGGTTCTAGATGATCAGGTGATTGTTGAGGAAGAACCAAGTACACCACCACCAACAATGCCGCTGCGGAGATCCACGAGAGAACTGAGATCTCTTGATAGGTATTCATCCTCCCTCCATTATTTATTGTTAACTGATGGTGGTGAACCTGAATGTTATGCAGAGGCCACACATAGTGCACAGGTGGACAAGTGGAAACTTGCAATGGATGATGAGATGAATTCATTGATGACCAACAGAACTTGGGAACTTGTTGAGCTTCCTAAGGGCAAAAAGGCACTGCATAACAAGTGGGTTTACAGAATAAAAGAGGAGGCTGATGGAAGCAAGCGCTACAAGGCAAGATTGGTTGTGAAGGGGTTTCAACAGAAACATGGTATTGACTATACCTATGTTTTTTACTCGATGGTGAAGTTTAACTACCATTTGATTGGTTATGAGTCTGGTGGCTGCAGAAAATTTGGTGTTAGAACAGATGGACGTGAAAACCGCCTTTCTTCATAGTGATTTAGATGAGGACATCTACATGAAGCAACCGGAGGGATACTTGTCTAAGGGGAGTAGTGAGCTAGTTTGCAAGTTGAAGAAGAGCTTGTATGGTCTGAAACAAGCTCCATTACAGTGGTACAAGAAGTTTGATGGGTTCATGCACGAGATTGAGATCAAGAGGTGTGAGGTCGACCATTCTTTGTTACTTCAAGAGGTATGATGATGGTTATATCATTTTGCTATTATATGTTGATGACATGTTGATAAAGAAGGCTTTAGTCTTTCGGGAGGTGAGCAAGTTGAAGGAAAAATTATGCGAAAGGTTTGCTATGAAGGACCTTGGAGAGGCCAAGCAAATCTTGGGTATCTTGAATTGATCGTGACAAGGTGGCGGGGAAAGTTGTATCTTTCATGAGACTAAATACATAAAGAAAGTCTTGGAGATTTAGTATGGAAGATCTGAAAGCAGTTCGGGGGTCCCGATTGGGAAGTCGATCAAAGCTATCCAACAAGGACTCACCAAGTAGCGAAGAGGAGGCGGACCTACATGCAAAAACACTCTGTATGCTTGACAATTGGAAGTTTGATGTATCTTATGGTGTGTACAAGACACGATATTGCACAAGCGGTGGGAGTTGTTAGCGGTTTATGGGCAATCCGATTATGACATTGGGAGGCGGTAAAATGGATCCTAAGGTACTTGAGAGGTACAAGCGAACAAGCTTTGTGCTTTGAAGGCAAAAGCGTTGAGTTGGCGGGGATATGTTGACGCAGACTTGGCATCAAATGATCTCGACAAAAGGAGGAGTTCTGAGGTATGTGTTTAATTTTTGGTGATACCGCAATATCTTGGGCTTCTAAGTTGCAAAAGATCGTAGCTCGATCCATTTCAAGAAGTAGATCGTGCGATTCTGCGATTCGAAATTTAAAAGAAATTATTTGGTTGCGAGAATGGCCGTGTGAGTTGGGAAAGGAGCAAAAGGATAGTATTTTGTATAGTGACAAATCAGTCTTTATTCAACGGCGAAGAATTGACCTTTCACTCGAGGGCGAAGCACATTGAGTTGAGGTATCATTACATTCAATTACCTTATTTGAGAACAAGATCTTACAATGATGAAGATCAGGAAGTGAGAATCTCGGCGACATGTTGGTAAGGTTGTGACCTAGAGAAGTTGAAGTTATGCATATGACTTCAACTAGCCTTGAAACTGAGCATAAGGCGAAACTACTACTACCGATTGAGAGAGACCATTGAAATGGAGAGACAAATTCTGATTAGGAGGTCTCGGTGGGAGATTGTTGGGTTGTGGAGATCGGATGTTGGGTTGAGGAGACGGGAGACAGACTAAGGAGGCTCTCGACCACGGCGAGTGGTCGAGCACCTATGCACGATCGAGCACCATTCTTTCCAGTGCCATCGGGGCGCTCGAGCTGCCTGTTTGATCGAGTAGAACCGCTCGACCAAAGCCCTGTGTCGGCGGTTCAAGACTTCTATACAGCGAATTAGGGCTTCGCCCATATCTTGGTTTAAATACCTTGACTCATTGTATTTGCCTCTTTGTAACGAAAAACACACGAAAATAGTGAATCTCCTGGCTTTGTAGTGCCCCCAGACGTAGTCATTCCTGTCGAACTGGGTAACCAAATTGTTTGTTCCTTAATTCGTTGTTCCATTATTTTCTCCATAATTGCTTGCTTAAAATTCCTAACAGTTTGTTTGCTCTGTTTTTCAAGTATACTGCATTGGGCCTGATCTTGAATTCGCCGAGATCATCTCATCTAGAGTACTTTTCCAATCCACCGCAACAAACAACAAGTTCATTGACATGGTGATCAAGAAACACATCACAAAGATCCTTATGCTCATTAATCTTCATTCTCTTTATTTCCACACAAAACCACATCCCCTAATCCACAAATCTCGTCCTCCAGTTTGCCACTTAAACAACACATCAACCGTTTCGCGACTCCTAAAACAACAACATTCGTCCGAGCACAAATCAACGTCCTGCAATTCAATTCCATAAGGCATAAGAGTAAATACGATTGATTTTCGTCTTTTCCGGTCAGGGAGGACCCCTATATCGACTTGTGAAATAAGAATGCGGTATTAATCTGTTTTATTCACAATACTACAAGAATGTAATATATATACTTGGGGCATATGGGTTTTGAACCCTATTACTAAAGAGACTCATAATAATAATTAATAAAGCCTAAAACATACGAATATATTATACTAATATAATCCCAATACCTCCCTCAAGTTGGAGCATGCAAATCACAAATGCCCAACTTGTGAAGAAAAAATCAAACCGACGTTTCCCCAAGGCCTTAGTAAATATGTCCGCTTAACCGGCCATGTGTAGGAACATGAGAAAGACTAATCGTGTCATCCTGAATAAGCATCTCGTATAAAATGACAATCCACCTCAATATGCTTAGTGCGCCATGAAAAACTAGATTTCGAGCAAGGTACAAAGCAGATTGACTATCACAAAAATAAACTCATAGCATGAGGATGATGAACTCCAAGACTTTTCAACAAACCTTTTAAGTCATTTGAGTTCACAAGTCATCTTGCGACCATTGATCTATACCGCATCGGTCGATGAGCGAGAGACTATATCTTGTTTCTTAGTCTTCCAAGATATGGGAGAATTACCAAGAAACACCAACCATCCCGATAGAGATCTCCGAGAAAAGAGGACAACCCGCCCAATTCAAATCACACCATCCACTTAAGTGTAGATCACAATCGATTTAAGAAGAATACCTGACCGGGCATGCTTTCAAATATCGGACCGCTTGCAAAGCAAACTTCCCAATGATCACGTCTAGGTTCATGTAAAAATTGAGATAAAACATGAACATGATATGTTATATCCGGTCGGTAAAAGCAAGATATATAAGACGGCCTACCAATCTTCGATCATCGCTCCACATCTTTCCACAAAGGACTCGTTGAGTGTGCCTTATTTGGTGATTTTGTGCCATAGGAATACCCTATCGGCTTTTGCGCCAAGGAATCCAACTTCGAAATAATATCAAGAGTGTATTTCCGTTGACAAAGAAAAATACCCTCATGATTAAGAGCAACCTCTATCCCCAAAAAAATATTTCAACACCCCAAGATCCTTCATATGAAAAAAAAGGGCACTCAAGTACTCTTTGAATTTAGCTAGTGCAACAACATCATTTCTGAAATAATCAAATCATCAACATACACAAGAACATTCATTTGAATCTTACCTTTGTGAAAAGGTAAACAAAGAATAATCTGAATAGGATTGTAGAAATCCATATGTCTTCAAAAGAGTTTGCCAATTTAGCAAACCAACACCGTGGTGCCTGCTTCAAGCCATACAATGATTTTTTCAATCTACAAACCTGATTCGGTTTCTCACTTTGAAATCTAGGAGGTAATTTCATATACAATTCTTTGGATAGATCTCCATGAAGAAAAGCATTATGTACGTCCATTTGATGCAACTCCCAATTCTTTTTTGTCAAAGAAGAATAACTAGAAAAGCCTGAATCGTGACCATTTTCGCATGAGGGGCAAAAGTATCTGTGTAATCAATCCCATTTACTGATGATTACCAAAGACTACCAGACAAGCTTTGGGACGCTCAACACTTCCATCAGAACAATATTTAATTTTGTAGACCCATCTACAACCCAGAGCTCGCTTCCCAGGAGGAAGAGTCTCCATACTCCAAGTACCATTATCTTCCAAGGCCTTAATTTCCTTCCGCATAGCTTCACACCAGCCTGGATCCTTCATGGCTTCTTTAAAAGATCGTGGTTCTGCACTGATGTATGGGCGCAAGGAAAATTCGTGTCCCAAGGAAAAGCGATCACAATTCACATAATGTTCTATAGGATAGAAGCATACCCGGGACTCTAATGAAGTAGGTGAACCATGTGAGTGGGATGGACTCAACTTTCGTACGGTGTTCAAAGCAAAATCACGAAGCTTCACAGATGGAACTTTTGAACGTCTTCCACGGCCTAACGTGTGATCAACAACATCTCCATCTTGCCCCAAATTGTTTGTGTCGCCTTCAACATTGACCACATTATCAAGTGGTACCTCCAACTCCTCAACAATGGTGGAACAATACTATCATCATGTTGAGGGTCGTTCAACTTCTCCATTTATGCACTCCAAAATACTCATAAGCCAAATCATCTTCAATCAAATTCAACGGAGGAAGAGCAATTTGGACAAAACACCATTGACACCGAAACTACCAAATAAGAGAACTTCATTTTCATAAAATTTTACATCTCGGAAACAAAGTACTCATTAAAGATCAATATCAAGAAGTTTCCATCCTTTTTTTATCATGAGGATATCCCAAAAAACACACTTCCTACTTCGACTTTGAAATATATCACCTTTTGCTCGTTGATTATGAGCATAACACAAACAACCAAAAACACATAAAAGCATCATAGGAAGGAGTGCACCAAACAATACTTCATACGGGATTTGTAATTAAGCAAACTTCGAAGGTGTACGGTTGATTAAATAACGGTGACTAAAAAATACACTCACCCCAAAAATCAATTGGCAAATTGCCTTGAAACCTTAATGCTCTACCCACATTCAAAATATGAATATGTTTTTGTTTCAACTCTCCCATTCTATTTGAGAGTACCAACACAAGATGTTTGAAACAATATCCCAACACTGTGAAAAATATTCCTTCATACAAAAGAACTTCGGTCAAGATTATCACTCAGGACAATTTTAACTTGAGCATTGAATTGCTTCTCAATCATTGCAAGAAAAGACTTAAACATTTTAAAAACCTCGGTCTTATCAATCAATAAAATCACCCAAACAACTCTAGAAAAATCATCCACAAGAGTCAAAAAAATATTTCGCTCCACAAGAAGAGGGTGTATGATATGGCCCCAAAGATCACAATGAATCAATTCAAAACAACTTTTAGCCTTATTATCACTACTAAAAAAAATTATCTCTAAGATGCTTAGCTTGATGGCACACATCACAAGTTTTATTCAAAATCTTAGTAGAATTACTAATAAAAGGAAGAGATTGAACAACTTTATCGGAAGGATGTCCCATTCGCTTATGCCACAACTCCGAGATATCGCCCATCCACATTCAAAGCTTGAATTCTCGGAACACCAATGAAATGAATAAAGTCCATCCCCTTCTTTCACCGACTCCAATCGTGGTCCTCAAATTTTGGTCAGTATAACACATAAACTCTTGGTGAATTATGCAACACAATTTAAATCATCGTGAAATGTAAACCTAAATTAAATTGCAATTTAAATCGGTACATATAGGATATTTTAAGAACTACTCCACGAGCTAAAACCACTTGGCCACATTTTGATGAATTATCCTTTTTACCATCAGAAGTCCAATGGACATATTGCCGTGTCTTTAACATGGCTCGACAAAAGCAAGATTACCGGTGACATGATTTGAAGCTCCGGTGTCAATTATCCAAATGTATTTAGAACACTCACCACTCAAACGGTCATCTAAGCTTTTTATATTTGTATTACCAAGCATGTCAAGTAATTGTTGCCCTTGCGGCACTCGTTCCGGAAGCTTAGTATCACCCCAAAGATCATAAGCGTGTTCGAACTAGGCCTCAAGAATGCGTCCCAAGAATAACAAGGACTTTGGCGGTGATTGACCTTTGTTAATGATTTCTTTGTGAAGTTCGGATGTGACCCAAATACCACCATTGCAACGAGAGCTACCGCACGGGTGTTACTACGACCTACTCTCGCCACCCACGCCTATCACCCCACCAATCGGGGAAAACCGATCTTAGATAGCGGTTGTCGCCCCTCATGCGGCCCGTCCTATGACAATACGGACATACGGGTTCAAATTTATCCACGAGTATCGACAAACGAGTCATACCTCGAGATTGCGGTTTAACCGAAGAGCCATCACATCATCACTCGGCCTTGGATCGAAAAAAAAGAAGATCGAAGGCTCCTTGAAGTAATGCGTCGACACGCACGATCAAGACTGGAAGTGGATCTTGCGCCAAAAGATTTGATCTCATATTACCGTACAATTCTTCATTAATTCCGTGAAAGAAAATCATGAAACCGATCTTCATCAACACGGGCTTGGACACATTCACCAAGGCCACGTGCAATTTACCACACTTGCAAGTAGGTAATGGATTATATGTAGTCATTTCATCCCAAAGAGGTCGCAAAAGTTCCAAAATATTCCGCTTATTTGCCATATTTTTTGGAATTACTACTTAACCAATGCCGCCTTTATTTGTTGCTTTCGAGGTTCGTTACAACGTCGAACCGTTTCTTGAGCACATCCCGCCAACGGCCGCTTAAACTTCTTCAAAAAAGGGATCATCTTCCGCACAGAAGGGTCGATCGTCATCAAAATCCATTGAACAGGCATAGATTGGACACAATACCAGTCCTCTAGCTTCTCTGATTCAGTTGGTTTATTGATAGTACCTTCAACAAAACCAAATTTACGTCTAGATTTAAGAGAAAGCCGCAAAAATCGCGACCATTCCTCATAGTTATCCCCACGAAACACCACGTTCGTAATTGTATTTCCAGGATTATCTTGTGAACCAAGGAAATACGGGGATGTAGGATCAATTCTTGAACTGGCCATGGTGACTATTAGAAAACCCTAGCCGCCTTGCTGGCTCTTACACCATGTGAAATAAGAATCTGTGTATTAATCTGTCTTATTCACAATATTACAAGAATGTAATATATATACTTACGGACATGGACTGCCGAACCCTATTACTAAAGAGGCCCATAATAATAATTAATAGAGCCTAAAACATACATAATATATTATACTAATATAATCCCAATACAGCTTCACACTATTTCCATGATCACATTCCGTTAACGCCACACAATTCAAAATAGCATCTTTTTGAGAATCATCATGCCCCAATGAAGCAATAAGTTCCCTTTATTTTGACAGAGTAAGACTCTCTGTTTTCTCGGAACAGAGACCACAATTCTCTGCTACCTATAAAAACATAATAAAAGACCATCCATATCCATTAGGACTTCCACATTCAATCAATTTAATGGAAATCAAGAAATCTGTATCAAAATCTTACAGATGGATCGACATTAAGCAGATAGTCAATCAATTTGGTGTTTCCTTGTGTACCCAAATGCAATGTTTTCCAAATCCGCAGGTTGGTCGTCAAATTCGTATGATGAACAACAAAGAGTATGTTGGCCCTGTTATAAAGTCTAAAGGAAACAGGTGCAGAAGATAGAATGCGCAGCTTAGTGGAGTCATAAAATACACCTAGAACTATGGCAAAAGTATTAAGTATATGATCTTTTATTGAGATCGACATGCTTAGGTCTCTCATCTGTTAGTGCAATTAAATCCATAACCTGAGGTTTATACTCGACCATTGTATACCGTTAAGAAGTATGTTAAGTCGTTAGGATTCATAAAATCGGTGGTGCATTTGGAGATTTCACGGCGTGTGTTTCTTCAATGAGTGGGGTGGTATATGAGTTGATGTAATGGTGCACACTTGAGAAAGTGTCTGGAATTTAATGAACCTGAACAATTAATCAATTAAAGTATCATCTGATCTGATGTGCAAAAATGGAGTAAAATTACAGGAAAGCTGACATATACACTACCTTATTCTTGTAAAGATCTCTGTTGACTACGTCAGCAGTGGACCAAGAGAAAACAGAGTTAATTAGTCGTTGAGCTTCAAATTCCTGCTTCATCTCTTCTTCCTCCAGGCGTATTTGGTTCACGGATTTGAATTGATTAGATGTGATAGAATTGAGTGAGATTGAGTAAGATTTGATTGATTTGACTTGATTTGTTGAATCGAAGATATCGTTTAAATTGTAGGATTAGATCGAGAGATTAGATGAATCCTATTGAAATGTCATAAACGCTCTTAAATTGAATTAAACAACCACACCATTCTTGTAAATCTATTCAAATAATAGAAAGACAATTTGTAATATTCTTGAAATATCTTCTATCTCACGTTTCACGTGAGATTGACATATCCCTCCATGGAGGGATTTTGGCACATTTTCTACTTCCCGAAAGATATCATAGGTAATCATCTCTCCAAATCAAGCGGTAGATTAGTTGGGATTAAAATCTTGTCGTGGCCTATCCCGATCAATAAAAGTGAACCAAAGCAGGGCCTTAATGTTTCCTTGAACAAGGAAAATATGGTGAGAAGAAGAGAATAAATTAACACCCAAGATTTTCAATCGCCCTAAGTTATTAAAAAAAAAGAAACAAATAAATTATATAAATTAAAAGAATTAAAATTAAATAATTAAATATATATATCCACATATATATATATACTTATTTATGGATGCATGCACGGTTTTGGTTAAAGGGTTCTCTTTTAATTTCCTTGTATAATTCATAAAATAATTTCATATTTATTTTACATACCTTAGAAAAGGAAAAAAAAAAAAATATATATATGATTAATAGATACTCACAGTGAGCCTAAAGGATTATTAAAATATATATCTTCTTATATTATTTATTTTCTTAAAAAATATATATAATACATGAATAAACTTTGACTTCCGCAATTTTTCTCAAGTTAGTTTTGGATGAAACTTTTATTCTTTTTAAATATTCAAAACCCACGTAGAAAGTGGGAAGACTTAATCTAATTCTAAGCTCAAATATCTCAACTGATTCCACCCTTGCACTATTTTAATTCACAGTAGTTTCAGATTTTCCATTCACAGAAAAGTTTATTTCTTCACTCAAATTTTCAGAAAAAATATTTCTCTCCCTCGGCTGATTAAAAAATAAAATTCTGCAAGTCGATTTCTCTGCTTCTTTTCAAGAATTTGTAGGAGCACCTTACAACAAATTGCTGAAACAGTACAATTTTCTATCTCTTATCTTTTACATATTAATTATTTTTAAATCAGTTTATAGGGTTGCTCAAATTAACGTAGGTATGCACTGCTAGTGCTTTTGATTTAATTTTTGAGTTTGGATCAACCATTTAACTTATTTCATAATATTATTTTGCTTCTAAATTTTATTTAAGTAATTATCGGCTTAATGTCCTACTATTTTACTTTTGATTCGATAAAGCCCAAACAATTCGGTCAGATTTTTGTGATTTTCGAAACATGGACTAGTGCACTACGTTTATTACTTAGACTAAAGGGTTTAGTCGTTATTCCCATTTTTTTTTAATTATTGATCAAAATCCATTGTTTCTGTATCAAGTTGCTACAACCTTTGCATGGGCTTAATGCTTACTGCCCAATTATTTTCTATAAGCAAAAATTGTAAGAAAAACATTTATGGATTTTCAAATAGAAAACTTATTTGCTTAATCGTGTTTCTCGTTAATTATATCGATATTTATCAACATTTAAGGTTATAACTTATTGAAGTAATTAAATAAATTACTACTTTTTTTTTGAAAGACAAAGAAATATCATTACACAGTACAAGGGGTACTCTAATCCCATAGTGTACAAGCACGACAAATCGATCTAAAGTTTATTCGTGAGACAATCAAAAGGATGATGTTTCAAGATACAAGCGAGACATAAAAGGACAACGGGTAATGTGATCTAATCCATTTCTATGAACCTAACTTAATCCCATCTAAAAGTTTCTCCAATGAGTAGATACTTTCTTTGAAAACAATCCCATTTTTTGGAATTCCGGATAGTTCCTTGCCAAATCAAGCTCGAATTTTCCCTCGTGTCGAAAGGCTCTCGACTCCACAAATTCCGTGTGAAATGGTCAATTAGAGAATTCGAGTAAGATCGAACTTCCAACCATGAAGCAACAACCTCCCAGACAAGAAGAGAAAACGGGCAAGTAATCGAAGACTCTACCGTAGAAGAAAAGCGGGAGCGGGACAAAGAGTCGAGCCAACCACAACGGGTCAACCCACATTTTAATGATTTTCTTTAGAAGGTATTACATCCGAACCGCTTTCCATGCAAATGCCGAGACTTTAGGCAGGATGGTCTTCCACTAGATCTTCAACCATGGAAAAAAGTCAGACTCTTCCGAAATTAGTCTCCACGATCGAACGATACATCTCTTTCGTTATGAACCTTCCAATTGGGATGACTAACCCACTTCCACTCGTCCTTCATACCGGCTGTAGTTTCAACTCAGAAATACATGACCATAGATCCATAAACTCCATAATAGCATTCAAATTAGGAAAGTATTCCCACTTGAACACCCAACTCCCCTCATACAAAAAAAAGTCACTAACCCTACCTCTTTAGAGAAGATAAGCGAAATAAACTGGGATAGCGATCTTTTAATCTTATCCATCCCCGGATCCCACCAAAATAAAATCATTGACTCCCCAACTCCCAATACACAAGGCCAACTTATCCCTAAACAAACACCCTCCTTACTCCACCACAATGTATGCAAATTCTTCCACCCAAAGATCACTTATTCGACTTACTTAAACTCACCGACTCGACCAAGAAAGACATATACCTAGACTTAAGAATACTAACCCATAATGATTGCTCACTTGAGCACCCCATCTCCAAAGCCATTTGCTCATAATAGCCACATTAAAGCTCGAATATCTCTACCCCCAACCCACCAACTAACTTACTCAAATGCAGATGAACTCCACTCGACCCATGTAATTTTTACGACTGACTCTTTCCCCCCCATTTTTAAAAAAAAAAAATATTTCCAATTTGGAAAATTTGAAATGATACACTTGGGGCTTTAAAAAATGAGAGATATGAGATGAGAGGCCTTGATAGAACCGATTTCAATAAAGTGATCCGATCTCCGGCGATAAATTTCTTCTTTCCCACCCATAGAGTTTCCCTGCCACAATCCATGTCGATTCCATACTTCTTTTTTCCAAGTTCACACCAATCGGAAGGCCCAAGTAGGAGAAAGGTAATGTCCCCACCTTACAACCAATCAAACCATCAAACATCTCGAGATGAGATTCCTTCATACTAATACCATGTAAAGAGCTTCGGAGGTTGACCTTCACTCAGGATCTGCTAGCTCTAAAAGTCCGAGAATTCCTCTCATGGCTTTGGCATTTTAACCAAAGCTTTCCCAAGTAGAGGCGTATCATCCAAAACCGCAAATGACTACACGATCTAAATCTCTACCAATTCGAAAGCCATCAAACTTTTTAAAAACTTTTGCTCTTCTCATTAAGCAAAATCGAGGGCCCTCGGCATAATCAGGAATAAGAAGGGGGAAATAGGATTCCCTTGTCTTAAACCTTTCAAGTTAAACTTCAAGCCGATAGGCCGCTGTTTACCGTAATCGACATCGGCGTAAGAAAGACACCCTCTCATCCATTTTTCTCCATTTCCGTTGAAGTTCATACCCCTCATCATGTCGCCCAAGTATTCCCACACCTTTGAATCATAAGCCTTCTCAAAGTCCACCTTGAAAACTGAGACCCTTTCTTTTCATTTTTCATGAAATCTGATTCATTCAAACCTTAAAATACTATCGAGAATCTATTTTTCCCCACAAACGCACTCGATTGTTTGAGATGACCGACCCAACAACCTTTGCTAACATGTTTGCCAATAACTTTACAATGATTTTGTACATACAACCAATGAGAGAGATCGACTTCGTGTCTTTTATGCTTTCGAGTCTTGTTTTTTGGGATTAGAGTGACAAAGCTAAAATTACCACCTCTCAAAAATTTTACCCATCTCGATGGAACTCGTTCACAAAGTTCATGATATTTTTTAACTGCCATACATCTTCTAACAAATTTGAAAGTAAACCCATCCGGCCCCTAGGCTTTTTATTTCCCTTGCAATTCCATTTTTCGCTTTCTTGACCTCGTCTTACTACTTTAACAATTACTTTTAATAGAAATACTAAAACTTAAAATTTAATATTTTAGGTGACCACCAATTTTACTAGCTTTTAAATCAAATTATGTGTTCAAGACTTAAGATGGGATTTTACTTGCTTTGTTATTTTTTTAATATTCATGTGAATTTAATTGTTGCTTGCTACATGATTTCGTGGAATGTTAAATTGAATTATTTGATTACTTTCGATGGAAAAGATCGTTTGTAACTTTTGGGGACTTGGTCCAGATGGAAAAGATCCTTGGGGGCAACTTCATTGTATCTGATTAGCCAATATATTTCCGGGATGGAAAAGATCATTGACTTGTTATTATGATTATGATGCATGTTATGTGAGTTGATGGTTTTATTTATGTGTTATATTTGATTATAACATTGTGAGTGAATCACACCGGGAAGTTGTTTTGCTTTCATCCCAATCTTTAACATTTTGCGAGTAATTATGGAGTGCGTTGGAGGCGTGGAATGCCTCGAGACATTATTTATCATTTTTACTTAATCAAATTATTTCATTGTAACCATTATTTCACTTGAATATTGAGGATTGAGTTTTGACATTATTTTGTTAGCGTTGGATTATGTTATTTTATTTTAAAAATTTATGTTTAACACCGAGACAATTTAGTGAAATTTCTTTGTGGTTAAATTATCTTTTTTGAACATGTCTTGAATTTAATTGCTTTAGATTTGTACACTTTGAAAATTTAAATGCGTCATTTTTAGCTAGTTATGGAAATTTTGGATAATTATCTTCTTAAAATGCCTTTAAAAGCTTACAAAAAATTGGGATGTGACAGTGTGGTATCAGAGCAGATCTATGTTCTTGTAGACTTGTAAAAAATAAAATCTTCTTTAGAGTCTTACTATTTCTTTTAAAAAATTAGTTGTTAAAAAAAAAACCTTTCTTTTTTAGTCAAAAAAAAAAAAAATTACAAAAGAATTTTTAAATCATGCATTATTGAGTAAAAGTTACGGCATCCACCACCGCCCATCGCTTCAACTCCTATAATGTATGACATGAAATAACATATGATATTTTGCATCGATCATGGAAAGATGATCCGATTGATATACGATTCACGATATTGAAATGGTTGAGTTTGATAAAATATTTACTATATGGTCAGAAAAAAAGATGACCAAAATGATTACGAAGTTATGACATGAATTGATTAACTATGATTTACGATGATTAAAGGATATACGATTGATGACATGAATATGAATAACAATGATTTCACGATGATTAAATAATTTATTTCCTAATAACTATGGTGATTGATAGATAAGATGGATAGAGGTGTTAAAGATTAGATGACATTTATAGTTTTGGGGTATCAAGACAATCAAATCCTTATAGAAACATAACTCTAGGAGGAGGTCTTATGACAAGTATTCTTACATCATCAAATATTCACCTTTAGTACTTTTTAGATATTGGAGTAACACATTCATTTGAGTCTGAAGGTTTCATTCATTAACCGGGTAAATGAGATAAGAGTAGGGTTAACCATTAATGATAAGTATTTTGTCCGATTGAATAATAAGTACTTGCGATGGTTACGGTTATGTGAAAGTTGATGTGAGGCGGACATGATTTAGAAGTCGATTTTATGTGTTGGATATGAGAGAGACTTCAATGTTATTCTAGAAATAGATTAGCTTAGTAAATACCAAACCGATATTAAGTGTCGTGAGAGAGAAGTGACTTGCGACATACCTAGCAAAAGAAAAAGTTGTTTTCTTTAGGGTAGAATACAAGACCATTCCACAAGTGATAAATCAACGAAGGCAGCGAAGATCTTTGAAGAGAACAATTATGTCGGGCTATCTAGTCAATGTGATGGGAGACCGAAACCGTAAGTGGATCTCGAGGGGCGTACCAATCGTTCGAGAATATCTTGATGTCTTCCTAGAGGACTGATTCGAGTCCCACGCCCGGATAAGTGGATTTCTTACTATTGATTTAGTACCGAGCGCCCGATATCGAAAACACTTTATAGGATGGCAATCAAAAGATTCAGAATTGAAAGTTCGGATACAAGGTCTCTTGGACTTGGGATTCATATGACCGAGTGTTTCACCATGGGAGCACCTATTTTTATTCGAGAAGAAGAAGGATGGGATGTTAAGGATGTCGCATTGACTATCGAGAGTTGAATCGACTCACGATTAAGAACAAGTACCCATTGCCAAGAATTGAAGACTTGTTAGACCAATTGAGAGGAGTGGGATATTTTCCAAGATGGATCTTTGATCAAGATATCATCAATCGAAGGTCAAGGAAAGTGATCTTTATGAAGGCGGGATTTAGAACTCATTTATGGCCCTTTCGAGTTTGTATTAATGTCTTTGGATGAACTAATGCTCTGCGGTGTTTACGGACTTGATCAATAGAGTTTTTCCATCCATTCTTAGATCGATTAGTCATAGTGTTTATTGATGACATTACGGTGTACTCGGGGAGATGAGACACAACCACGAGGAACATTTGAGGATTGTGTTAAAACGCTACTTTTGAAGAAATTGTCACGCATAAAATTAAGAAGTGTGAGTTTTGGTTGAAGCAAAGTTGCCTTTTCGGACATGCTGATTACGGCTATAGGAATTGAAGTTGATCCATCAAAAGTGGAAGTTTTTAATGATTAGCCTTGAGACCTCACGAATGCCACGTAAGATTCATAGTTTCTAGGATTAAGGGGTTATTATCGAAGATTTATTAAAGGATTTTCAAGATGCATTTTGCACCAATGATGGTTTTTGACAAAGGGGGAGAAAGTATGAATGGGAAGTCACGAGGAAAGTTTCCAAGAGTTAAGCGGCGACTTACATCAACCTAGTTTGGACGATTTGAGGTCTACCAAAAGAATTTGTGATCTATAGTGATCTTGAAACAAGGACTTGGTTGTGTTTTGATCTGAAGTTGGAAAAGTCATTGCCTATGGCTCAAGGTAATTTGAAGATTTCATGAATGAATTATCCAACTCACGATTTGGAGTTAGTTGTTGTTGTTCATGCGTTGAAGATATGGAGACACTATCTTTGTACGGATGGAGGTGTGAGATACTTCGGAACACAAAAGTTTAAAGTACATTTTCACAAAAAAGAGTTGAACATGAGGCGAGCGATGGTTGAAGCCCTAATGAAGGGTTACAATTGTACCATACATTACCATCGAGTGAAAAGCTAATGTAATGGCCATGATAAGCCAAGCGAAGACGAGGCGGAGTTAAGTATGTTGACCGAGCAAGAGGCGTTTGATAAAGGAGTTTGGAAATAAAGATTGAGATGGTGCCGGAACCAAGAAGTGTTCTGAGGTTTAGCAAACTGGTAGTCAACCAAGGTTGAGGGACATGATTAAGAAAAGAGCGGTTCAAGGATGAATTTTTGCGAAAGCGAAGGGCGTACTCTCAAAAGGGAAGATAAAAAGTTTAAGAATGGTTGATGATGGAGTTTTGTATTATGAAGGAAGAATTTGTGTTTTGGAGATATTGAGATTAAGAAAGAATAATATTTGAGGAAGCACATAATACACCTTATCTTTTGCTCATCCGGAAGTACAAAGATACACCATGACTTCGAAGAATATTTTGATGGAGTGGAATGAAGAAAGATATTGCTACGTTTGTGGAAAGGTGTTTGATTTGTCGGCGGGTAAAAGCGAAACATCAACGTCCGCGATTATTACATACAACCTTAAGATCCGGAGCGGAAGTGAGGAACATCTTGATGGATTTTTGTTACGGAATTTGCCAAGCGGTTAAAAAAACAATGCGAGTTTGGGTTATTGTATTTATTTAACCAAATCTACACATTTTCTTACGGTGAAGATGGAGCAATACGTACCTATATTCGGGAGAGTTGAGGTCATAACGGAGTACCGGTTTCCAATTGTGCAGAATAGATATGTAGGTTTACGCCGGGATTTTGGAAGAGCTTCGAAGCTATGGGGACTAAGTTGAACTTCCTCTGGCTTATCATCCATAATCATTCAAAATCGGCAGCGATTCGATTGACTTTGGAGGATTTGTGAAGCGAGTGTACTTGAGGTTGAACAATGGTTGGGAGTATTATTTACCATTGGTTGAGTTTGCTTATAACAATAG